>JAPMUY010000437.1:0-147194 GCA_026901105.3 Galaxias olidus | reverse complement strand
AATATAAAATCATCTTTAAACATTGAGGCATTTTTGTTCTTTATGAAGTCTCTTTTTCTTATACTCCCAGTCAGATAGTTTTTGTCTTTTAGAAATGTTTTATTTTTGATGACTCGCTAACGTGTCACTTCTGTTCTAGACAACATAGGCCATTGTGGCGGATAATAAGACCGGAAAAAGTAGACCAAATGTGAGAATTTAAAAGGGAAGGTTGCTGCCTTTTAATCGCATATTTCTCGTTGTGACGGGGAATAACTTAACTGTTTAAACCTTTTTTAGCTATAGTGTTGTTTGAACCCTCCCTTTAATAACTTTTATCGAGAGAGCGAGAGAGGGTCTACTTTTTCCCCCGGTCTCCTTATTGGCCACACTGGCACGAGGCATGCACCACCCTCACCAGAAACAAACAAAAAAAAATACACAGCAATATGATTGGCCATATCGGAATTTAATTCGGTTTGTGTGTGTTAGTGCTACTGTGCTTGTTTCAATTAAAATCAGCTAACCACTCTTTATGCTTGAGCGGGCGGTAGAAAAATACCAAGGAGGTGGATTTTCCGCCTTTTGGGAGTGCCGCTCTTGGCAGCTGCCTAGTTCGCCTATATGGTAAAGGCGGCCCTGGCTGCGATTGCCTTTCTGTAGGCCTACTTGTTCGTTTCTGATTTTTGATTTGAGTTTGCGGTAGCTTACCGCAGGGGAGGCAGAACTATTTTGGATTGAGCCAAACACTTCACAAGGATCGCGAGAAAACATTACAGGTGTTTACTCGGGGTTCTTTTAACCTTTGAGAATTTAGCTAGAAAAAAAGGGGCTACACGCCAAAGCGACGTCTCGTGACATCCCTACTTCTGACCACCAAAAATAGAGCTGAAAGCAAAACGTTTTCTTCTCAGCAACTGCTGAGGTAGCAAAATTCTGATAGGTAGAAAAAGGGGATCGCCTCGCTGCCGCAAATGTGAACGCACAATAATGCGCTCCTCTCGATGAGATGTCGGATCTCAAAAGCGGGGGGGCCAAACATCCCGTGTACCCTCAATTCCGGCACCACTGCAGCGATAAGCGCCCCCTGTTAACAAACTGGATCAGGACTGCACCGGCACTTACTCCGCTGGCGTTAATCTCCATTTTAAAGGGTTTCTCGAAATTTGGAGCTGACAACAATGGGGCACTACACAGCAAAGCCTTGGCACTGACACGCATGCGGACACTCTGTAGACCATTTAAATGTGACCAAAGAACTAATCAGACCTGTCAGTGGAGCAACCACCTAACCCTAACCCCTCGATAAAACCCTCGATAATAACCAACCATCCCAAGGAACCGTGGGACTGGGGCTGGGAAAGCTGTTATCGTGGCCATTTAGCCTCTAGAGGGCGGACCTCACCTTCACCAAGGTAGGTGACCGTCGCTTTTCCAAATTCATATTTGGTTAAATTCAGGGTTCGTGTTGCCTAATGCAGTTCAAATGTGTCTTTTGCCAGACTATGCTGAGCTTCTGTGGAAACACAACAAATTTACACAAAGTCATCGCAGAAGCCAAATTTTATCCGCCGCCGGCCGCACTTCGCTACTGCTTGAGGGGAAAAAGACACTTTCTGAATTGCGCGCACGCATGCTCAGTGCATAGGGGAGTGTCTTTTAATCTTGTATAAAGGAAGTACTGTAATTGTATGAAATACAGGTAACTATAGGAGATTGTTTCTTCCAAAACTCGGTTGTGATTGTTTTATTTTTTTAATGCTCTTTTTTCCAAGTCAGTTAAGATTTCTATTGTAAAAAATCTATTTTTATTTTGTCCATTAATGTTTGTTTATACGATTGATGCATCAATCGTTGATCCCAGCCCTAGCACCATCCATCCCGGATGCTTCGTTAATTTGATCCCACGACACCTCCAGAAGGCTTAATGGTGGGCAATGACGTCTCAGAGCAACCCCCTTTCTGTATGCACTCCGCACGCCCAGGAAATCAAAAAGAAGAAATACCCTATATACACCTCTAACTGCTGGCTTGAAACATGGAACGCTCAGTCGAAAGATTAATCTTGCAATGTAACCCTATCTTCATGACTTCTATAACCAACTTCTACAAATACCCTATACCTACTTCCAATTGCTGGCTTGAAACATGGAACGCTCCAACAGTTAAGATATACCTCTTACAATGTAACTGATGTCACTATCCGTAACGGTTTATCCGTGTTTCTTCAAAGTTTTTTTTCTGGACATTCTGGACTAGTAATTGCGACATTACCCCCAAGTGAACCAGTGGAAGCATACAGCACTAGACGGATGTAAATATTTGCAGAAGCACCAACGCAGAAGTATAAACCAGGCTTAAGATGGGTAGAGAAGTTGCATGCTTGCAGTCACTGCCTATTGCTAGCACAATACACGACTATAGGCCCGGCCTATAAGGCCGCCAAAATAAATCTCTTTCTGATTTAGTGACACACTTCCTTGTGCCGTGAAGCTATTCCTCCCTATTTCACGGGAGATCATACCTGGTAGCAAACAAAATTAATATTGAATATTCAGATCTGAACAGGACGATCAGAAGGACGTGATTTCTTTTATTTCTCCCATCCATAGGCATTACAATGTGCAATCAGAAGAAATATATTGATAATACGCTAATAAAAAATTGTTTTTATCCCCGTGGTTTACTGTGAAACCGGTAATCGTTACATCTCTACTTTACGTATACCATACAGCATACATTTTACCATACATATAACATACCCTTAGGTGAAATGCAACCGTTGTCCATTCAATAAGTAGGTAAGTGAAATACAGATGCAGTTTTTCAAAAGGCTGGCCATACGGTAGCAAAAACTACCTCGTCTCAACTGAGCTCATATGTATAGGCTCTGCCACACATCTTGGGTGAAGTTAAGCTGATGGGTTCAGTGAGGCTGTTTATATGTTAACAATGTATGTATGTTAATTACAGTCTTCTTCCTGTGTAACAAAAGTAGTTTTTTGAAGGACAGTTATTTGTTTGTTTTTTTGGGGGGGAGAGGGGGTTGTTGTGGCTAGGATCACATTAACATAAAAAAAAAATGTTTTTCACGTGTGTGCATGGTTTTGTAGCCTTACTAAAATGAAATATTAAAAAAGCATTTGCCATAAATTTTTTTTAGTTATCCTATTTAGCTCTGAGAATGTGTGTGTGTCTTTGAAGGCACGTGCATGCATGCTGTGAGATAATGCTCTATGGCAACGGTTAGTTTGCTCCATCTGTTTTCTTTTATTTACATGCATATTACATATTCAGCCCCAAGCTGTATTTGTTCAAATTATTATTTTCCCTTTTTTCTTCTCATTCTACTTGCAGTAAGTGAGCTTTAAAAACATAATTAAGTCACTGTGACATATCTGTTCATTAAATTATTATATTTGAAGAGTAACCTAATCATCCCCAAATCTGTAAAAGTGATTTTTAATAGTTGAGTACTTGAAACTACCCCAGCTGTTTTTTGTGCTGAATCTTGGCTAGCCAATAATACATTGCCTTGTTAAAGCAGCTATAGGTAACTTCTTTGTATTAACATACTATCAATACATTTCTTCTGATGGCACATTGTAATGTCTATGGGAGCATTAAAAAAAATCACGGTTCAGATCAGTCCCCTTGAAGTCTCAATATTTAATACTAATTTTGTCTGGGTACCCCGCGAAAATGTGACGAATTGCTTTATGGCACAAGGACGTGTGTCACTTAACCAGGAAGAGATGCCCATACTATAGTCGTGATCGTACTAGAGATATGTAGTGACCGAGAGCATCCAGCATGTCTTCTTTGTGACGGTCACGGAAAAATAATTACACCAAGCAAACGGTAGGGGTTGCCAAAATCACCTCCTACAGATAAACTGCCTCTAGTAACTTCAAGATTAAAACATTTTCTGGAAAGCAAAGAGCTCCACGGAGAAATGCAGCTACTGCTAAAGTCCATAACAGAGAATGCCCTAAAGCTGAATGCAAATAGTGAAAAACAACTTCATGTTCATCATGATATCTGTAAAGATTTTTTTCTCAAACATCACAAGCAATAGTTGAAATACTGCTCGAACTTTATTTGCAACTGTTGATAGGCTGACTAGCCCTGCGACAGATATACCCCGTGAACTACTTTCTACAGACACATGCAATTGAGTTTGCTACCTTTTTCACATATAGAATTTACTCCATTAGAAAATCCATCATTATGTACATGTTCCGTACATAAGCGTATAACACAATGTGCCATTTGAACACAGGAGTTTATTTTCTACCACTCCAGAAAGAACACGGATCATTTATGACCGCAAATTCCTTCTGAAGTAACGTAAAGCCACAATAGGCCAAACCCCACCAGCCCACCTGCCTGTCATCCCTGGGGTGACCAGTCAAAACAGAAAGAATGAAGCAAACAATAACATCAACAAACACGCTGGCAAGCCAGGGGACGATTCTCAGTTCGAGATGGACATCTAACAGTCAGGAACAAACACCTACAAATTTTTATAACCTGGTACGTGTGCTAGTGGATTGGCTTGTAGAAACAAATGCTATGAGCCCTCACGACAGCCATATTCTTAAGCCCTCTCTCTGTCTCTTTCTCTTTCGGCTGGATATTATATGTGGAAGCTAGCTCATACACTAGGTCTATTTTGGTGAGTCCCATGGTCAATCATAGCTGTTCACACCTAGGAACACAGGAGTAGAAATTGGTTTTGTTGGTTTAAAATTTAAAAAAAGTACTTCTGAGCTACTGCACTTAAAAACTATTTGTTACATTTCATAGGCAAAGACACAGAGGGCAGTTCTCTTCTGTTTGTTCCCATATACCTGTCACACCACATGGGAAAGGATAGGACCTACATGATTTATTGCACCCAGAGATACATTGGTTTTTGTGAATAGGCCTAGTTTAGTTCCAAATCAAAGCTTATAGTAATGACCATTGTGTCTGTCAGAAGCCTCAAAGAACACACCATAATACTTCATCACTTTTTATGAAGACACTGTAAAAAAACTAAGAAACTGGTCCCTGTAGAAATGGTCATTTCTAATAGGGCTGAACAATTTGGGGAAAATATCTAATTGCAATTTTTCTGACAGATATTGTGATTTCACAGCATTACCACAGGCGATACTATCAAAATATTCCCTGCACTGTATTTTAGTGCAAGGATGAGAACTGAGAAAAAAAACTGAAATATGCTCGAAATTAACTTAAGTCCAGCAGCGAGCGAAGTTGCTGCGCTTGTTTAAGCTCCTCTAACATCATTGCAGACTGGTAGGACCGATTGCTAGGCTACACAGTACAGAGCTTCAGTGGTTTTGTATCATGATGAAGTTGCCTGGTTATGAAGCAGTGCTTTTGTATCATGATGAAGTGGCCTGGTTATGTTATGAAGCAGTGTATTTGGATCATGATGAAGTGGCCTGGTTATGAAGCAGTGCTTTTGTATCATGATGAAGTGGCCTGGTTATGAAGCAGTGTTCTTCTTTATTTGATGACTTGTTTGATCAATTGATAGCGTGAAACAACATGTTTTGAACAAATCGTGAGCGTTTCTATCTCTATCAGATAAATGGCAAATGTCATTGTGAGAATACCCTTAATGCCATAGAAGGGAGGTAAAGCTATATATCCCCCACCTGAACACATGCTATTTTCAGTGTGTTTCACCTGTCCTCCATGCATTAAAATGAACATACCTATTTTGATAATGTGGGTTTATAGTTATAGTTTACAGTTATCACAAGCAATAGCATTGGTTTGTTTTAAATCTGATCAATCTGAACAAACATCCTGGCATTTTTTTGATCACTGATCTTTTGATATGAGAATGATAACGCATGGAAGATGATCATTTTCTCCTTTGTGATGAGCAATTTGCCACTATACATGCAAAAACTATAGCTGCTGTCCATAGACTTCAATTCATTCCGTAGCAAGACTATATATACCCAGGAAAGAATGGAGAAACTTTCTGCCCACAATTGATGTCGCGATGTCGCCTCTAGTGTTCTAGCTCTGTGGTGGAAACACAGTAGTAGTAAAGAACCTGTGAGAGAGTAGGGGGGGAAACTGCACTGTAAAATGTAACTATCATTCATATATTTTCTTAATGGTGCTTCATTTTTAACCCTCAGAACCCCACAACATGCCGACAGGATCAAAATGCATGTTGTCATTAAAAAATAACCAAAATTACAGCATTTATTATACTCAGAAACTTTAAGAACAGCCGTTCTCGTCGGACTCTAGACTTTCCGACCGTCCCTAAACCGATCATGAGCACAGAACGTGTCAGTGAGGAAGAATAACCAAATATAAGCTTAAAATAGTGATATTTCATCAAAATCACTTTATTTTAATTGTCTTTTTCCAAATTTTGCCACAGATAAACACTTTGCACGATCCAGATCCTGTAGAAACACTTAATCCTGCGCTTCGCAGCGCAACTGGCAAGCCTTGAATGACTCAGCTATGACCAACAGTCACGTGACAACAAATCCGCAAATCTTTGACTGAAACGCAGGCTGGAGCAGAGAGAGGAGCCTCAAGCCTGGTTTATACTTCTGCGAAGCAGCGTGTAAACAGCTCTGCGCAGCTTCGAAGAGCAGGGGTTTCTGGGAAAGTGTAGCTCACCGAGGCCCGCCGACGTGTTGACGGGGAGTCCTCCCAAATCATAACAGCCCATCACGCGAAGCGTCTTTTCAGTGCGTCAAACAATCACTGATTGGTTGAGCAGGGTAGGAAGCAAGTAGATATTCGGTAATATTTTGGCTGTATCCAAACAAATTAAAACGTAGATGACACAATGAACTGGAGCAGATTGGCTGATTTTCAATTCAAATAATATTAGTGGTTTTCTATGCATTTAGCTTGTACATACATAGTATAGCCTATTTATATAGGCTATATGTTACAACTGTTTTCTGTATTGTTTGATAAGCTGTATATGAATATATTGGACATCACTTTGATCAGCTCTGCTTGTTTTAAATGTTTTCTATAAATAAAATTGATTTGATATAAGAAAATATGAAAAGCGGTGAGCAACCTTCGGTCTCTTTGTTTATACTTTCGCGGGACATGAACAGGAGTTTCCATGTCTGTACTTCTTCTACGGTTTTCTGTACATTCTGGATTACTGAATTCGATACTGCCACCTTGTGGGCCCGTTAAACTTACGTTGAAGTGTGTAGGCAAACTACTGTGGAAACGTAAGCGCCAAATGAACGTTTACATTCACTAACGCGATCACGCAGAAGTATAAACCAGGCTTTAGACAGAGAGATATGTTGAGAGAGTAAAAATGTAAATAGTTCAATATGTATAACATAATGGAGTCTACTCCTTTTTTACAGTATTAGTCACACTTGTGGGCATATGGAAAAATTTATAGATTCCATCTTTTTTACATTTTTATAAAACATATTATCAAATAAATTCAACTTACGTTTTGCCTTATTTGTGATTTATAACATTAAAATTGTGTTATACTGCACAAAATCTTTTTTTTTTTATTATCCTATCTTCTGGCCATAATTGTACTGTTTCCATAGAGGTGCAGGACTTGCATGTGCAGTGGAAAATAAGTCCACAGTGAGTAAAAATGTGATAGAAGCCAAAAACACCCAGAAATGGCTTGGGGCTCAGAGAGTTAAGGACATTTTTTTTTTCAGCATCACAAAGGGTGTTTTTTTATTCGCCAAACACTGCGGGGAAAACAATGAATGGGGCATATACCCATAGTATACACATTTACATACTGTCAAACCTGAAAAGATTGTCTGGAACAGTAGTACATGAGACCATAGAAACAAGCGTGATAAAGGATGGTGATGAAATATTACATCCATAGATAATGTGGTTCATGTTCCACAGTAACTGGTGATAATGGATCTCTTTACCCCGGAACTTTCCTGATCTAATCATCGAATATTATTGCATTAAGAGTAACGCAATAGTTACTTTTTTTGTTCAGTTGCATTAGTTGATATTTGGATGCATTGCATAAAATGTGTATATGGAATTTGTTAATTTAATTTTGAAATGGTAATACTTTGATGTTGTGTCATTTTGAACTGGAGATTTTTGTCCAATGTTGATCTTCAGTTTCTGTTTTGTATCCAAGCAAAAAGTGCTTAGATGTTTTGTCAATGCATTTTGGTGACCTGTTTTGTGTTCCGTGTCTAGAGTTTTGAAAATGACTATAAGGTTCTGAAATCAGTGTCGAAGTGATCGTTAAAACCTGTTGTCTTGATGTCTGATGTTTCTATTTTCTCTTTGAACTTCTTAAGTCTCTTGTCTGAAAGTTGACTCACATGTGGATACAACTGTGTTTCTCAATCTGTAGTCGCTGACTTCATACAGACTTAATGCTACAATTAGGCCTGACTTGCTCTGGCATGGTGGCTTGCTTTCATTTCACCTTTCTTACCTCTACTGCTATGACAGATTTGGTCTTACAAGAGGAAAGCCAAAAGGACCATTTCAATGGCAATATCAGCAAACAATGTCACATGAAGAATGTGTCACCGCGTGTGTGTGTGTGTGTGTGTGTGTGTGTGTGTGTGTGTGTGTGTGTGTGTGTTGTACCAGGGTCAATGTCAGGGATTCCTACACGGCTGTAGCACTGTAAAATCTAGTGTCCTTATAGTTCTCAACAAATATATTTTGTACTCATGTACTGTAAAAATAGGCTCAGGAAAGTCTTGCTTGGAGAGCCAGGCTAGTGCGAAGGCCACCGCACTAATGCGCACACACACACACACACCCACACCCACACCTTCTTTCATATAGGTCTGCAGCTATCAATTATTTTAGTAATCAAGTATTGGAATTATTCAATCAAACAATCGAGTAATCGGATGAGAAATACTTTTGCTTTATTAAAGACCAATAGTAAATATGCGCAAGAGATAAGACAGATCTCTTAAAATGAAAAAACAACTTTTTTAATTTGTTTCCTTTTTAGAAAAATACATTTACTATGTAAACAACTAAACAATTTAGTGCATTTACGTTTCATTGCAGAACTACAAGTTTCAGAACTGTGATTTCCTGAAAAAGAGATTAAATAATAATTGATGTTAGGCCTAAATATCACACTCTAAGTTCATAAGACTAACTTAGGGACATGATAACTAGCCAGTAGCCACTATATTGATTTACATTGTTAACTGGCTTTATATATAGCCATAATTAACGTAGATTATTTACAAGCCTTCGACACAACACGCACATTTTTCTTCTAACGAATTTTACATGACAGGGACTCACTGAGTAGACGCATTATTGCTCAATGTTCATTAAAGGTTAATTAATTAAAGTCTGAGTTCACATTCAACTTTGTTATAATTTTTATTTTCTTCAGCAAATAATCAGAATCTACTAACCAAATCTCATTTTCTGGGGTGTGATCTTTTAATTTTTTTATTTTACACTTAACCAAATTATTTGAACACACAAGCCAATATCATATTATACAAAAGGAAACCACCAACAATGCACCATTACATCCTATAGGGGCTAAATAGTAACCAATGCTTCCATATAGGGTGACATTTACACACAACAATACTATTGGATGTCAGCTATTGGCCAATACTCAATGCAGCAACAGATCTACATCAATCCACATTCAATTGCAATTTTCTTACTACAATGTAATCACTAACACCTCCCTTTCCCTGTGCTTTACACCTCTCCCTCCATTTCTCACCCTCATTGTCTCTCTCCCCCTCTGTCCCCCTCTCTCTCTTATTTTCTCTGGGGAGGAAGCATCAGTGCGTGGCGTCTTGACTTCAGTTGGGCCAATGTGTCATTATCAAAGCCTCCAACCAACTCTCTCTCAATTGACAGCACTGCCAGGTCATTGAGCCTCTCCTGACCCATGGTGCGCCTAAGCCAAGTATGTAGTTGACGAAGAGCACTGAATTATCTCTCACAGCTGCAGCTACTGACTGGGAGGGTAAGGGCCACCTGTAAGATCATCTTAAATGATTGGATCATGGGATCAAGGAGCTTGAACACACTCAGCATGTCTGGGATGGCTTCTGGCCCCTTCCTGCTCAAAAAGCTTTTCGCCACCAAGACTTCTTCCGGAACAGGTTGGATGTTGTAGTGAGAGGCTAGTTTCTAGTGACTGTATGCACAGGAAGGTTTCAGAGACCGGATGACTTGCTTGGATGCCAATCAAAACGATTTCAAGCTCATTTGTCACTCGATCAATGTAAGGATAGAACAGCCTCTGTTTGAGATGTTCTGAATTATTGAGCAGGTCTAAGCTGGACCCACAGGATACCTCCACAACAAAGTCTTCCATCCTCTTCTGTTTCCCTCTCGGACCGAGAGAGGGCTCCTGGATGTTGTTCTCTTCACATGTCTTCTTTGTCATGGTATAGAGGTCTTCAGCCACCTGTGCAGTTCGCTGGCTAACCAGGGTTTCATGGACAGCACTTTTGTGGTGCAGTGTCTGTGCCAAGTCGACAGTTTCTTTCTGAAGAAGCATGTTAAATCCCTCAGTGATGCCAAGCAACCTTTTGAAAACCACTAACTGGTAGACCACAGGAAGTTTGGATGATTTTGATTGCAAACCTAGTGCTGTTGGTGTTTTGATTGTCTGAAGGGATTTTATGACGGCAGGCAAATTCATCAGGAGTGCATTAACTGAGCGCAACTGACATGATCGTCGGGTGTTCAATATTTGTACAAGCTCCCCATGCTCAATGTGGAGCTCTTTCTGAATAGCAACAAACTGGTCATGGTTGATTATAGACAAACAAAAAAATTATTAGAGGATCTCAAGCAGATATAAAAAAATCAGAGGCTTCAGGAATGGCCTTGCAGGTGTGGTAAAGGACCAGGTTTAGGTCATTTGCAAAGCAATGCACATAGACAACCTCTGGACCAGTGCACCCCTCGAACAGATCCACTCATCACTGCTGCACCGTCGTATGTTTGGGCCAGAACGTTCAGGTCAGCAATGTTATTGGACACAAGAACCTGCTCGACTGCATTAGTGATCACCTCCACACCATAGCCATCCAGTTTGTTCACCTCCACACCATAGCTATCCAGTTTGATCACCTCCACACCATAGCCATCCAGTTTGTTCACCTCCACACCATAGCCATCCAGTTTGTTCACCTCCACACCATAGCCATCCAGTTTGTTCACCTCCACACCATAGCCATCCAGTTTGTTCACCTCCACACCATAGCCATCCAGTTTGATCACCTCCACACCATAGCCATCCAGTTTGATCACCTCCACACCATAGCCATCCAGTTTGATCACCTCCACACCATAGCCATCCAGTTTGTTCACCTCCACACCATAGCCATCCAGTTTGTTCAAGCAAAGGAATCTTTCTTTGATGTTACCTTCTGGTTGAACATAACGCACATATACAGCGAGCTGTTCTGTGTGCCCATCCTTGGCTTCATCTGCCATTACTGCATACATCTTTCTTTGATGTTACCTTCTGGTTGAACATAACGCACATATACAGCGAGCTGTTCTGTGGGCCCATCCTTGGCTTCATCTGCCATTACAACATACATCTTTCTTTGATGTTACCTTCTGGTTGAACATAACGCACACATACAGCGAGCTGTTTTGTGTACCCATCTTTGGCTTTGTCTGCCATTACTGCATACATCTTCGATTCCATTCATTCTTGAATTATCTGCCTCATTTTTTAAACATTTTTGAAAACTGTTTCTAAGTCTTTCATTTTAGATTTATAAGCATTTACAGAAATGCATTAATTTTGTTTCAAATCATTTTGCAATTTATTCCATGCCAAGGGTGCAGAATCCACAAAAGCCCTTTTCCCAATTACTGTACGGGGCATTTGGGACAGCAAGCATTAGAAAGGCGTGAGAACACAGAGTGTTGTCCGGCCCTTTTCTGCATGAATAAAACACATAGGTAGTATGGGAGCAGACCAAGAATTGCCTTATAAATAAAAGTATACCATTGACAGAGCCTATTGGTGGCCAGAGCAGGCCACTCTACTCGAGAGTATAACTCACAGTAGTAAGTCATAGCTTTACAGTTGGTAATGACCCTCAAGGAAGCATGGTAATCATATGATGTCAACCATATGAAGACACTGAACAGAGGTATGCATATATACAAGATCACCAGAGTCCAACACAAGGAAGAAAAAAGTGGCGTCAACATTAAAAGAAAAACACATCTTATGTATAGTAAAATAAGAAAATAAAAACACAATTTTAGCCTGAGTGTTTTTTTTTACCAGGTACTGCACATGTGGCTTAAAAGTGAGGGAATCATCAATCAAAATACATAGATATTTGCAACAGTCAACAACTTCTATTTCTTCTCCCTAAAGAGTGACCACAGATTTTGCACATTATATACCAAAAAAAGTATTATACCATTAACATAGCATAACAGTAACTGATCAACTAATAAAGAAATATGTATTCCACTTTTTTTATATATATTATTGCTTTATGTCATATTAACCTTGTCACGCTGTCTATCACAGCAGCTCACAGACCAAGTTAAATAAACATGTTTTAAGCTGCTTTGTGAGCTCACATTTCCCTATTCGTTTTCTGTTCCGATATGCTCCAAGAGACAGAGATAACCACTTATAAAAATGGAAACATGGCGAGCAAAAAGAAGCAAGAGTGGAGAATGCATGACGACAAAAGAAGGGACCAGAAACAAATTCTGATAAATCATCCAAGCAGGGATTTATGTCCGTTCTGCACTACGAGTACAGTGGGTTTAAAAAGTTTTAAGTGCTTTTCACTTTTTGTTTTAACTTCAGATACAATGTGTCATAGATTTAACTTCAAGTTCTTAAAATAATCTAATATACTGTATGTAAAATTACCAATAATTACAAAGTACAAACCTTGTATTAAAAATGTTAAACTGTCAATAGCTGATCAAGCAAAGTTGTTGTTAGAAAATTTGCTAATACTATCAATATCTAAACCCCTGGCGCCTTCACTTAGGCCTGCGCCCTAGGCTTCCTAGGCTTATTTGGGTAGTTAAGTATTGAAACTCTTCATACGCGTAGTGTTTTCATACAATTTTGGTTTGAAAATGTATCCGCCAGTGTGGCGGATAGCCTTCCGAGATGTACTCACCAAACGTAAAATCTATAGGCCTTTAGCACTTGGCGGGTGTTAATTTCGGACCCTGGGTGTGTATGTGATTGAACAGACAGAATTTTATATGCCAGATGAATAATGAAATTATTTGTACTCGTAACATCATCATCATCATCATCGTCATCCGCTTTTTCCGGGGTCGGGTCGCGGAGGTAGCAGTTCAAGCAGGGCATCCCAAACTTCCCTTTCCCGGGCCACATTAACCAGCTCTGACTGGGGGATTCCAAGGCGTTCCCAGGCCAGTGTGGAGATATAATCCCTCCACCTGATCCTAGGTCTGCCCCGCGGCCTCCGCCCAGCTGGACGTGCCTGGAACACCTCCCTAGGGAGGCGGCCAGGTGGCATCCTTACTAGATGCCCGAACCACCTCAACTGGCTCCTTTCTACGGAAAGAAGCAGCGGCTCTACTCCGAGTCCCTCACGAATGGCTGAACTTCTCACCCTATCCCTAAGGGAGATGCCAGCCACCCTCCGGAGGAAACTCATTTCCGCCGCTTGTATCCGCTGTATTGTACTCGTAACAATTTTGTTATCTACCTTTGTTATTTTTTTTCCATGCACAACTTTACGTTTACGACTACAAATCACAATCTTCAGTTAAGAGTCATGTTTCAATGATTACACAGTTATTTTAAAATCACAACCTTGGATTTACAACAACAAATCCCAACTTTCAGTTACAAATCTAGTTTTTACGATTACAAACTGCTCGCACTACAGTAACTACATTGTTTTAATTCAGCGGATCCAACCGCACAAGTCAAAAAACCTAGATAGCTAACATAGCAACAGCCCATCGCAGTCCAGAGCTAACTAAATTGACAGGAGTTAGTGTGTAGATTTTTTACTGAATTAAGTTTAATAAAACAACTTGCAAAAGGGAGGAGTCTAAATACTTTCCGAAACAGACTGTACGTTTTTAGTGCAATCTAGCTCGAAGCCCCTGAATGCTGTGTATCCCGGGTCCCATCATTGGTGACCAATTTGCCACTCATCGTTGTTGCTCCAATCACAGGCAGGATACCTCATTAGAACATTACTTGTTTGGAAATAAAAAGTCCAATTGTCTTTCTTTTGGTTAGAAACCTTCCTGAGTGAAATGGCCTGAGTGTCTTCCTTCCTTTTCACCTTTAGCATAGGATACACTGGACCATCCTCTATAAAAGGAAATGAAATTGTGCTGTCCCACAATTCCTTGCGGCAGCATACCTACACCATTCGGTCCTCAAACAAGTTTCACAACAGCGGACCCAGATCTTGTGGCCTTCTTGACCCTATTAGCTAGACGACTGATATTACTTTGTTCGAAGTCAGCCACTCCCCCATCACATGATAATGCATGGATCAGAGATGTTCTCCAGTTTAGTAAATTAGAACACTTTTTTTTTTATTATGGCAACCCCTCTTTGTCCATATAGACACTGCAGTGACACTGACTGTTGGTTGTTGATCTCCATTTAGTCCTGCTCCTTCGATTACTTGTTACAGATTACATTGCTCCAAAGTAGTATTAAGTAATCTGTACTGTATTTTTGCGATCTATCAAGAAGACCATGTATGTATGTTGTTTTGTTTTTCTTGTTAGTTCTTTGTATATTTATTCTTTTATATAGTATGTATATACATAGATATATTTATTTATATATATATATATATACACACACACACATATATATATATATATATATATATATATATATACATACAGTATATTCTTCAGATGTGTGTTATGGAGGATGATTTGTGCCAATATTTAAATAAAAAGTGAAATGTTGACTGAAATAATTAATAATTTCTTTGTTTATGTACATATCTCATTTATTTATTTATATATGTATTTATTTATTTAACTATGTATTTCAGTATTTAATAATTTATTTCTACATTTATTTTTTCTCATTTATTTATTTATTTCATGGTTGTTGGTGTTCTGCGCACTGTGAAATAAAAAAATCTGTCAACTTCATCAATGGCAGTGTGAGGGTCTAACATTTTATTGGTCGGTCAATTTAAGTCGATTGCTTTTGCCTAGTGTTGCTTTGTTGTGGCTTCAAAGTGAATGCTTGTCATGCAATCATGATGGATAAATTGACATTATAGAAATAGTTGGAGTAATGTCGCACTAACTATGACAGTGAGGTAACTGGGACTCGTAGGAGAGATCAGTAGGATTGCGTTTGTAAACAAAAGCCCTGGCAACACTTCTGGGTGGCGGTAACAATTTTGATTGAGAGACGATGCCTTGATCAATTTGGGAATGAACCAAAATATTGTCCCTCCCTGTTGTAGTCACTTGACATTAAGATTTTTAGATCCCATTAAGCAAAAACGCCCAAAGGCAACTATGTTGAAAGCACTGTGACATTGAGTTCGTAAAATGTGTACTAGTTACATCATTAAGCGTTATTAAGTGGCCAACATTAATGTTTCACTGAAGTTAAACGGCAGTTAGAAGAAATGGGAAGGCTACGTTCCTTAATCTATAATTACCTTGAACTATTTGCTAGGCTACTACTTCTTTGTAATCTATTTTATACTGACTAGCCTACTTGTTCCTCCGTTTCTCTCTACTGCATTACATCATTACAAAATTAACCTACACAGTAATCCCCCTACATAATTTTCTTATATTTAGACAACATTTTAGTACTAATTTCATGTGCCAGCTCCGCTCATTGTCCACTCCGCTGCCTGGCCACAACCAACGCAATCACGGTTGGGTTTCGAGGTCATGGGTTGGGGCTGATCATCATGATCCCTTATCGTATGCTGAGCGGTCGGGACACAGTATTGGTAATTTCATAAAACAGTCGAGCACTAACAGGAAAAACACCACTACTATGTATTTTCTACAATTAACAATAGTAAATGATAAATCTGTGGGTATATAACTGTAACAACCCCACTGGTAGCTAACTAACTGGAACAAACTAGTAACTAGCTCCCACTGCAGTGGTAGCTGGAAGGCACGTTAACAGAAAGACTTTTAGTCGTAGCTTTACCTAACTGCAAAAGCAGCACGTAAGACTGAAGTGTTTTATAATCATAACATCATAGTGTTTAGACAAGATACAACATTTCAGACCATTAAAAAACTAAACATTTTATTTGTATGCTCATTGCTTCCACCAGGAATAACTTTGTTATAACAGAAGGTTGTTTACAGCCGTCTCCCAACGTTGGAGCAGATTGCAGTAGTTCCGCCAAGGAGATCAATTGATCGAGACTGGCTAGGTTGTTTACAAAATTCACCCAATAGGATATTAGATTCCGCCCACTGCCATTGATGGATGAAGTTGACAGATGTATTTATTTCACAGTGCTAAGAACACCAACTACCATGAAATAAATAAATAAATGTGACAATAAATAAATACACGTAGAAATAATTAAATACTAATATATAGTTATATAAATAAATTAATAAATATGTACATAAATAATTAAATGTGTTACATTGAACTATTTCAGTCAGCATTTCACTTTTTGTTCATTTAATTATTTAAAGATTTAATATTGGCACAAATCGTACTCAATAGTGTGTAACTACTGTTTTTGATATACAGTGCATCCGGAAAGTATTCACAGCGCTTCACTTTTTCCACATTTTGTTATGTTACGGCCTTATTCCAAAATTTATTAAATTCATTTTTTCCCTCAAAATTCTACACACAATACACCATAATGACAACGTGCAATAAGTTTTTGGGGGATTTTTGCAAATTTATTAAAAAGAAATAACCAAGAAATCACATGTACATAAGTATTCACAGCCTTTGCTCAATACTTTGTTATACATCAAGCATGCATACAGGGCTGTACCCCTCCCCCACCTTGGACAATCAGTCCATCTTTCCCTCCTGCTCCCCCCAGCCTACACCCCCCTCAAACGTAGGGCCAAGCCCACTTCAAAAACCATCACAGCCTGGCCTGAAGATGCACTCGACAAACTCAAAGACTGTTTTCAACAGACAGACTGGGACATATTTGAACAACAGGACCTGGGGACACTCACAGGAACGGTACTAGACTATATTAAGTTTTGTATCGGGAATGTGACCATGGACAAAACCATCAGGGTTTTCCCCAACCAGAAACCCTGGAGGACCCCCCAGGTCCGTGCACTCCTCAGGGCCCGTGATGCTGCCTTCAGGTCAGGAGACAGAGCACTCTACAGTGCTGCTCGAGCTGACCTGAGGAGAGGTACAAAAACAGCTAAGGCAGACCACAGGAGGCACATAGAGTCCCATCTGTCCAGCAGAAACATTCGAGAGGTGTGGCAGGGCATCCAGGACATCACCAACTTCAGAGGAGGCGAGGCGTCAACGGGGGCTCAAAGTGCTGCTCTGGCAGAGGAGCTAAACGGCTTCTTTGCCCGCTTTGAAACATCTCAGCAGCACGCATCTGCTCCAGCCACTCCCCCTCCCCCACCCTGCTCCCACAATACCCCTCCCACTACCCCCTCCCCCACCCTGCCCCCGCATCACCACATCCACCTCCCCTCCCCCGCCCCGCACCACCCCACTCACTGTTCAGGAGCACGACGTCAGGCGGGTGCTCCAGACAGTCAACACAAAGAAGGCTACCGGCCCAGACGGGGTTCCAGGTAGGGTGCTCAGAGCATGCGCTCACCAGCTCGCCCCCACCTTTACCAGGATCTTCAACCTCTCTCTGGCCCAGGCAATCATCCCACCCTGCCTCAAATCATCCACAATAATCCCGGTGCCGAAGAAGTCTCCCATCACCAGCCTGAATGATTACCGACCAGTGGCACTCACCCCGGTGATTATGAAGTGCTTTGAGAGACTCGTTCTGCAGCACATCAAGGACCATCTCCCCCCAGACTTTGACTCCCACCAGTTTGCATACCGTGCTAACAGATCCACCGAGGACGCCGTAGCCATAGCTCTTCACTCTGCGCTGGAACACCTGGAGCAGCAGCAGAGATACGTCCGGATGCTCTTTGTGGATTACAGTTCAGCCTTCAATACAATTATACCGGACAGGTTATGCTACAAACTGGACACCATTGGCCTCCCCCCTCTCACATGTGCCTGGATAAAGGACTTCCTAACGTCCCGACCCCAGACTGTGAGACTTGGCCCCCACCTCTCCTCAACCCGCACGCTGAGCATCGGCTCCCCACAGGGGTGCGTGCTGAGCCCCCTCCTGTACTGCCTCTACACCCAAGACTGCAGGCCGGCCCACAATGACAACCTCTTCGTCAAGTTTGCGGACGATACCACGGTGGTCGGTCTCATCTCCAGGGCTGATGAGGCGGCCTACAGAGAGGAGGTCCTGAAGCTGGTTGCTTGGTGCTCTGAGAACAATCTTGTTCTAAACACCAAGAAAACCAAGGAGATCATCATTGACTTCAGGAGGCACCGCACGGACCCAGCCCCCCTCTACATCAACGGCGAGAGTGTGGAGCGTGTTCGCACCATCAAGTTTCTGGGCGTGACTATCTCGGCCACCATCTCCTGGACAGAGAACGTCACCGCCATCATCAAGAAGGCTCAGCAGCGGCTACACTTCCTGAGAATCCTCAGGAAGCACAAGCTGAATTCCACCTTACAGCTGACCTTCTACCGTTCATCAATCGAGAGCCTGCTGACATACTGCATCACAGTGTGGTATGGCAGCTGCTCTGTAGCAGACAAGGGGAGGATACAGAGAGTCATAAAGACAGCACAAAAGACCATCGGCTGCTCTCTCCCTTCCCTAACGGACATCTACACCTCTCGCTGCCTCTGCAGAGCCAAAAATATCCAAAAGGACAGCTCTCACCCTAGCTCTGGTCTGTTTGCCCTGCTGCCCTCCGGGAGGTGCTACAGGTGCCTCAAGACCAGAACAAACAGATTTAAAAACAGCTTCTTCCCCCAGGCAATAACCCTGCTGAACTCAAATTTGTAACCCCTGTGCAATAGTCATATAGGTATATTTATTTAATTCCGTGCAATACCTGTTAATTCCGTGCAATACCTGTATAGACGTATTTTTCAGCTGTGAATTTCATACATAGATTTAGATATTTTCTTACTGCAATGTACATAGACATGTGGATATATTTTTATCGGGACTACGTACCCATCTTATCTTATCTTATTTTATACTTTTATTTATTTTATTTTATCTTATCTTATTCCTGTTTTAATCTGTACTGCACTGTTTGGTGGTGCTTAATCTCATTGTACCTGTGTATAATGACAATAAAAGGCATTCTATTCTATTCTATTCTATGCACCTTTGGCAGCAATTACAGCCCCAAGTCTTTTTGAATATGATGCCACAAGCTTGGCACACCTATCTTTGGGCAGTTTCGCCCATTCCTCTTTGCAACACCTCTCAAGCTCCATCAGGTTGGATGGGAAGTGTCGGTGCACAGCCATTTTCAGATCTCTCCAGAGATGTTCAATCGGATTCAAGTCTGGGCTCTGGCTGGGCCACTCAAGTACATTCACAGAGTTGTCCTGAAGCCACTCCTTTGATATCTTGGCTGTGTGCTTAGGGTCGTTGTCCTGCTGAAAGATGAACCGTCGCCCCAGTCTGAGGTCAAGAGCGCTCTGGAGCAGGTTTTCATCTAGGATGTCTCTGTACATTGCTGCATTCATCTTTCCCTCTATCCTGACTAGTCTCCAAGTTCCTGCCGCTGAAAAACATCCCCACAGCATGATGCTGCCACCACCATGCTTCACTGTAGGGATGGTATTAGTCTGGTGATGAGCGGTGCTTGGTTTCCTCCAAACATGACGCCTGGCATTCACGCCAAAGAGTTCAATCTTTGTCTCATCAGACCAGAGAATTTTGTTTCTCATGGTCTGAGAGTCCTTCAGGTGCATTTTGGCAAACTCCAGACGGGCTGCCATGTGCCTTTTACTAAGGAGTGGCTTCCATCTGGCCACTCTACCATACAGGCCTGATTGGTGGATTGCTGCAGAGATGGTTGTCCTTCTGGAAGGTTCTTCTCTCTCCACAGAGGAACGCTGGAGCTCTGACAGAGTGACCATCGGGTTCTTGGTCACCTCCCTGACTAAGGCCCTTCTCCCCCGATCGCTCAGTTTAGACGGCCGGCCAGCTCTAGGAAGAGTCCTGGTGGTTCCAAACGTCTTTCATTTACGGATGATGGAGGCCACTGTGCTCATTGGGACCTTCAAAGCAGCAGACATTTTTCTGTACCCTTCCCCAGATTTGTGCCTTGAGACAATCCTGTCTCGGAGGTCTACAGACAATTCCTTTGACTTCATGCTTGGTTTGTGCTCTGACATGCACTGTCAACTGTGGGACCTTATATAGACAGGTATGTGCCTTTCCAAATCATGTCCAATCAACTGAATTTACCACAGGTGGACTCCTATTAAGCTGTAGAAACATCTCAAGGATCAACAGTGGAAACAGGATGCACCTGAGCTCAATTTTGAGCTTCATGGCAAAGGCTGTGAATACTTATGTACATGTGATTTCTTAGTTATTTATTTTTTATAAATTTGCAAAAATCTCAAAAACTTTTTTCATTTTGTCATTATGGTGTATTGTGTGTAGAATTGTGAGGAAAAAAATGAATTTAATAAATTTTGGAATAAGGTCGTAACATAAAGTGAAGCGATGTGAATACTTTCCGGATGCACTGTATATACAGTGTTCAGGCTATTACCTATTTTTTTGTATGTATATCTAAGAAACAAAAAAACATGTCAAAAACTTTTCAAAGAGTCCTAATGCTTATAACGTGAAAAACTTCAATAAAGGAGTTGATAAATAAATAAATAAATAAATAAATAATAAATATTCCATCCATCCATCCATTAGCTAAACCACTTATCCTTGCATGGTCGCGGGGGGGGGGGGGGGGGGGGAGTTTGGAGCCTATCCCAGCCGACACAGGGCGAGAGGCAGGGTACACCATGGACAGGTCGCCAGTCTATCACAGGGCCGACACATAGACAACAACTCACACTCACATACACACCTACGGGCAATTTAGAGTCACCAATTAATTTAGAGTAAATAATTAATTTATTATAAATAAATAAAAATAACGGTGGACCAACGTCAATAACATCTGCTGTTGCATAACTACGTAGCCTAGTGTAAGTGCAGTCTGATTCTCTTCCAAATTATTTATTAATTCTCCGTCATCTTTCCTTGACCTCATGACGTTTTCCAACGAGGTGAAGGAAAAGAGGTTAGGAAAAGACATAGAACGTAATTGTTTTGAATCCACAGCACTCCCTCTTTACCTACCTAACCACTGCTGGCTAGAACATCTCTTTCTCCTCATCCATCTCAAACCTGGGCATCAAGTTGGATTCCAACCTGAACTTAGATGACCATATCAAACAGATCTACAAAGCATCATTTATCTCCAAACTCTGCCCTACCATCCCCTTTCCAGTTACTAAGAAACTTGTCCATGACTTTGTTTCCTCAAGGCTGGACCCCTGCAATGCACTCTTCACTGGGACCTTTGGCAGGAACTTCCAGAAATTCACTATCTCAAAGACCCTCCCACTGTATCAGGTCTGAGGACACCCTGCTTCTCCTTAGCCCAAAAACGAAGCTCCTCTCAATGGGCGACCGTGAGTTCAGTACTGTTCAAATGCACAGCGATGCTTGATGCATCTCGATGCATTTCACATGCTTCCTCAATTTTCTATATTACTGTATGTGACTACATTTTCATCAAATAATATTAACAGGCAGTCAGCTAAGTGTTTCCACTACAATGCATTCAACCACTGCTGTTCCGAAATTGTTGTGAAAAACTAATGTTTTTTGTTTTGATTTAGCTAACGCTAGCCATCACAATTTGGATGTGAAGTTAACGTTATTCCCATGGAGTTAAACGTTAGCTAGCGTACTTAAACAACGTTATTCCAAATTCCCCTTGTATAACGTTACTGGTGTTAGGGTTCTGGGACTACTCGTAACTACTAACGTTTTCATATTGCAGACAATTCCATCATAATGTGCGCTCCTCAGCCAAAGTTCCATTGTTCAATTGTCAGGCTAATAAGTCACGACGTGATTGAACAATGAAATGGAACACGAAACAACCGTGTAGCCATTTAGCAAAAATGTTGCTGCTACAAATGTAGTTAAACAGAACGCTTTCAGTAGCTATATTATGTCACTTGAGAAGGGGCCAAATGCCAAGCTCACTAGTAAAGAACAGCAGCGTAAGTAACGTTAGCCTAATGTTCTCAAAACAAGAGATTGACTTTGGTAACCATAACAACTTTATTGTCCAGCCGGGGATGGAAAATCTAGGTCATTGCCTGCAATTTTGCAACACACTTTGACGATACCCTGCAATCTGTTTTTGAGGTTCAGTGACCCGTACCAACTGACAAAGGAGAATACGAGGACTGGGTCAATAAAACATGAATAAAACATTCTCAAAAAAAGTATTGTCAATGTTAAAACTTCTTTAAAGTTTGCGGAATAACATGGTGTCTTGGCACCCTCCTGAGATGACACCTGGCGACGCCTCATACTCTCCTCTCAACCCAGGGGAGAGCTCTTTAGCTCTCCTCCTAATGGTTTACAAGGGATTTGTTTTTAGTTGTTTTTTTTACAATTTAACATTAATTTCCCCCGCTGCATAACCTTTAGATGCGACAGTCGGAACGTTATGGCAGTGTGACATGTGAAAGTGCTTGTGAGACGTGTATAGTTCACTGACCAGAGCCACCCAAAAAAAAACTTGCCTCTTTTCACTGGGGACTCTACCCCCACTAAAGCTAGTCGCTGCAGCGAACCGGTCGCACAAAACACAATCGCGCAGCACACACACCTCCATCCCCTCGCAGTCGAGTACAGCGCCACTGGGGATGGGGTGCTTGTCCCTGTAAGGCTTGACTCACCATGTGGTGGCCAGCTCATCCAGGAGTTCTGGGAAGATGAGGAGGAACTGTTTCCCCGTCTTCTTTATCTTGGGCAGCTTTTTTCCGTCAGAACGAGACCTTATTGTCTCCACTTGCACAGTGGGCCACGGGATGTTGAGCATTTCAGCAGCGTTTTTACACACATCTTGCATGTCCACTGCAGCCGAGGACAAAGCTGCATCGTCTTCCTCAATGCCCGCTGCCATGGGCAAAGGCTTTGCAGCCAGACCCGATGGTGTTAGGGAGGAGATGTCATCATTGTCATCGTAAGCTGCTCCGGTACGTATACCGGCGCTGCTTGCCCCGTGGTGGAGATGTGTGCCCTGAGGCAGCTCTAGTGGCAGGGGCTAAAGGGCATCCAGCCCCGACTCACTCCTGTAGCGGTGGATTCACCGGTTAGTTGTTGCTGGCAAAGACTTGCTATTGTTGTTGCGAGGCTAACAGGCTAGCCTTGGATTAACACTACAGCTGGTTTCTGCTTACCAGCCGGTAAATAAAATGCAGCTAGCATCTTCTCCGACTGGCATGGCACCGGATCGGAGTGCTCCATGGATGGGTGACCGGGCGTTCAGTGCTGCAGCCGGCTGTGTTTGAGCACCTGCTTGGTTACAATAACTTTGGCTTGAGCTGCCCTACAAACCAAACATCGACCGAGAACAAAGCGTTCGGTGACCAAGTTAGGTGCTTGTGTCTGTGAACAGTTCAGCTAGGCTCCAGAGTGGCCACTCCAATGTGGGCTTTAGCTTCTGTGAAGCAAGAAGACGTTTTTGAATGTCAAATGACGGTAAGTGAGCCCTTTATGTAAGGGGAGGGTTGGTGGCCTCCCACGACCTACCTGTCAAGGCCAGCCAACGTAATGAAATGTAATTAAATGCTTAAGAATTTATATTGTTGTTTTATTTTAGATTACGTTCCTTGTGAACAAGGCCCTGCTGCAAAAGCAACTACTCTCAGTAAGTAGACATGGGATTCGAGTACCGGATCCAAATTGTTTGATTCTTCAGCATCGTACGACTTCAAACTTTACAATTCCTCTCATCGATACCAGCATGTTGTTCTGCACTGCAAAAACGTCATGACGTCAAACTCTGAATATGTGCAGCTGGAAACTTGCAACAAGGAGTCATGGTGTAACTTAGACTAGAGAAGGCTTAGCCTTCCTAAATTGATTTGCACCATAGTCTATTTTTCACAAGACTTGTGGTATAATAATACAAAATAATGACGATCTACAGTGTAGTTGGTTACATTTGCAATAGAAACAATGGAAAACAGTATTAACATTGGCTAACGTAACCAAGGCTTGCGTTCAAATGTGTGGGATTGTCCAAACTCCTATTTTGAACCACCCGTCCGCCACTGCCATAGCTGTGCGTTGTCTGCGATTAGTGAATAAAATGGCTTTTGTGAAAATAATTACGTTGCCCAGTGTTGTTTAAACAAGTAGGTTGCAGAATATTAGTAAAAGTAGACCGACTACTGGCTGTGTTGCATTAATAGCTGTGCGTGCATTATTGTTAGCGGTTGGTCAGTGCATATATTGCTGTTATTTCATGAACATAATAATGTTGTCCTCAGTGCTCATTAACAAGTATGACAGTTGGTCAAACATTGGAATTCCAAAACCTCATCCTTACTCGAAGGCGCACAAGTGCCACTGATACCGAGGGTAAACATCCAATGTTTATCATAACATTAGCATCATCCAGGCATGTTTAGCAGATTTGTTCTTTGACGAAGGAAACCTAGATTAAAACGACTGCTGTACAAATATTCTCTCAATCTTTTTTGATTTTATGTGCCAGTTTTATATTTGTTTTACACATTATATCAGTTTAAGAAAAGGAACATTGTAATTTATTAGAACATGTTCAAATGTAATGTTCAAACAGCTGCATTGATGCTGAAAACCTTTGTAGGCCTACTTTTGTCCACCCAGAACATTGATCAGGAATCAATAAGGAATCGGACCGATAAGTAGAATCGATAATGGCATCGGTATCAATCAAATCTTATCAATTCCCATCCCAATCAGTCAGTTGACCCTGTTATAATAAATTAAAATAAATTTTGATTTTACATTAAATATGAATGGCTGACTTTGGTGTAAAACATTTCTGTATTGAATTATTTAAAATTAACTCTTGTGACTTTCTCTTGGGTTCGAATTGTTTCCACTTGGTTCCTGCTGTTTCAGTTTTTTAAATTTGGTGGAAAGGTAGAGCTTGTCGAGAAATAACCATGGAATAAATAAGGGCTAGTGTAGGCTATATGATGCGAATCATAATAATTTTAGCCATGACCCATCTATTAAAATCAATGTCCATTAATTAATGAATTGTAATAGATAGTAAATCTATGTCTCAAACGATAAACTAACTCGTTGAGCCTGCCACTTGTTCGAGTAACACTGAAAACAATAAGATAAACGATGGTGCAGCTCGGGCAAGAGGGAATAAGAATAGAGTGGGATATGGCTTACCTTAGAAGCACTGCTGTTTCCCACATCAGGAACCCCCACACCACGAAGCAATGACGCTTTCTTCGTGTCATTGTAGTCAAATTTGGAGCCCACCGAACATCGACACGAAGAGACTCACTTGCTTATTTCCGGCAACAAGTTGGGTCTCTGGGTTTCAGCACCGCGGACACCGCTCTTGCTGTTTTTGACAAAGTCCGAAACGCGTCAGTTGGCTTAGTGCGCACGGTAAATGTATACATATAGCCGTGGCGGCATTCCACATAATCTAACACTTCTTTCTGGCTCACACTAACTGAATTCAATTATAATTTAACTTAAACGAAAGCATCGTAACGGGTAACTGGTTTGAAGAAGTAAATTGGACCGCAAAGCAGCAGTCTCTGCTAATATTCAGATACTAATCCGGTTCGTTTGTGGAGCGCGGGGGAAGCAAAGACACGCCTCCTGGAAATAATTGATTGACATGCAGCTCATCCACTCACGTCGTACTTTTTAATATGTTGTTTTGAGTGACGCGGCTGAAATTAGACAACCAATACGGTGAAAAATATTTCAAACCCACCCATCCATCGCTCTATCTTTCAATACATTATGCTCTACTAAACAGCACCATCATTATGCCTTCGCTTCTGGTGTCTACAACAATCCATCTGTTTTGGAGATGTAAATCAAGCTGTTGGACAGACGGCTAATGATTGCTGTTCGTCTGTCTATATAGCAGTCAAAGTAATAGCTAACTGCAGCTTATAGTTCAAATTTTTAGCCCTTTCAAGGCTTATTAAATTATCAAGGATGAGTGATGCCGAGAGTAAAACAGAAAGAGAAAGTCAAACCAGAGGCGAGATGGGTGCACGGACAGTCCTAGGCAGTGTGTTTGGAGTAGTGGATGAAAAAATTGCAGTGACATGCAAAAACACAATTTTTGTAGTAATAGTTAAAACATTGTAAGGAAATGTCATACCTTTATGTAAAGTGTGGCCTTAATTGGCCCCTTGTGTACTGGGGATCCTGGAATATCCAGCTATGACCTGTTTAAAAGGCAAATAATATTAGAAATGGTCTAGGACTCCGAGTCAAATCCACAGCAAAAAAAAAAGCAAACCCTAACTGACCATCCATACAACCAAAGCCACAATTTACATTACGACAAAACAATTACACAGCTTTTGATAACTGAGTCCTCAATAGACTTTGTAAATGCCATTCATGAGGACCAGAACAAAGCAAGGGGCTCCACACAGTATGACATACATCTCCCGTTTGTCCCATATTTTCAAGAAAAAACCTGCACAAAACAGTTGCTGAAAAATCCTATTGAATGTTCTGATTTGGCCTTTTAAAACAATCAGAAGTTGGTGGAGGCACTGACATCCTGGCTTTTCATCTATCTTGCCTTGTTTTACAGCATATGAATTTCAACCTCCTTGAGTATATAGTGTTAATGAGGAGGCCCTATTAACGTTGATAATGGTAAACACTGTGATTACATTAATATATTATAAAAGTATGTAAAGTTACAACAGGCTATAACACATTAAACTAATTGTATCAACGTTTAACAGTCTAATTCTATCTGGCAACAGCTGTCAACAAATTCAATAATTAACATATTCACACTAAGGCTCAAAAGTTTTCAGTCACTTAGAAATGTCCTTATTTTTTAAAGAAAAAACTAATTGGTAACACTTCATAATAACTTTCAGTGATAAACAATTATTAGATAATCAATATACTATAATCTCATTAGCAAATGTGTAATACTTATTGATAAATCATTTTTCAAAGAGTAACTGGGTCATATATAATTATAGGCATTAGTGAATTATGAATTGAAAGCTGATCAATATCATCTGATTTAGTAGACGAATAAACAAGCCAAGAGACAGAGTTACAAGAGAATGAATTGCTTTATTTTCCCTTTTTAAAAACCTGCAGAAAGCAGACATACTTTGCTCTGCATGTCAATGCAACATTTTCTCAATGCAAAAAATAAATAAAACAAAATAAAAGGCAGTAGCTTAATGTCTGTGGACTTGTTTATTATTCTAATCAGATGATAATTATCAGCTTCCAATTGACTAAGGTGGTATAGTCAAGGGCATAGTTAAGGGGGGGAAACCATGAATTATTCAGGACACCCTAGCCTGGAATGGGCCCCTAAATATTGAGAAAATTATTTTATTATTATTTCTTCTTAAAAAAATGTTAGACAAAATGTTAAATGACAATATGAGATGAAAGTTCAAATGTATAACCATAATCAGATCTGGAATCGCTACACTGTAAAACTTTGCTGTAAATTTACAGGGAAATTTCAACAGTAACCTACTGTAATTGGATTATACAGTAGAATGCTGTGAAAACTGTGCATTCTGGGAGCCTAAATGTTTGTTTTTAGAAATGTGTAACTTTACTGCAATGTACTGCTAATGGCAAAGGATCTCAGAAAATAATATTGTAAAAATCTCTTAATTGCGCCATTTTTTAAACTATGGGACATACAAAGGCAGTTTTTGAGAAAATCTTGGAGCTTGCACGTCAAGCAGTCCTACTAACTTCTGTTTAAGATCATGAAACAGTCCTGTTCTAAAATTGGATCAGAGCATAATTCTTGTTATTTATAAGTGTAACTGTTAAAAATTCCAACTGTTCAAGCGGCTTGCATTGAACTTGGACCTCGGCAACTTGAACTGGATCAAAAACTTTTAAGTGCATCAATAAGGAGAACACGAGTTGGAGACCGTGGCAGCCTTGTTAGCCTTGTCTTTATAAATGTTCATTAGTAAATGTAATAAGTAAATGTCAATGCGATGCTCCTACCTCTCCCTATTTCAGCACCCTTTCCTACTTTGGTGTAGACTCAGGCCCCTTACAGTTGTTACCTTTTCCCAGCCACAAGGACAGATCTGGTTGACTTTGACGTATGATTGCATTGGTTTCTGAAGTTTATCTCGTGCTCATAGTCTATCTGTGAGTCATCTTTCACCCTGCTCTTGCAGACTCTCAAGAGTATTTTCACTTTGGTTCTGTTAGTAGCTTTTTGAGGCAACTATTGGAATTGTAGGGCCTTGAGGAATACGCTGAGCCTAACAAGATACAATTGTGATACTTTAAATTACAATGAATGATTCAGTAAATGTCAAGGAATGCTTACAGGGTAACTAATGAAGGATTATTTAGCCCAAACAAACTGAATTGAGTAACTATATAATAGATGAAATGAAGTCATCAAAAAAATCTGGTTTCACCATCTGGCCCACAAAGAAACGTTTTCCGGATAAGTGGCCCTCTTTAGAAATGACTTGACCGATACTCAGTTTATATTAAAAAGAATTAAGACATTAACAAACAGACAAATTCATACATGCTTTATTCATCATACATGCAGGTATACAGTATATGTTATGTATTTGTGCAAGGTGATAGTGCAAATGTTTTAGGTTACTTCACTGAAGGAGACCATGTCAACCTTACGTGGTTAATATAACCTTAAATCCAAACTATAAAAGTGTACGGCAATAATGTACAAGGCTAGGTTTTTTGAATCACAATGTACTTCACATTTTGTACTGTTCCCTCATACTCCCATACATGATGTATTGTGTGGAGGTATGGGGTAACACACACAACACAATATATAAATTAAATAAGTATATTACAGAAAAGGGCAATGAGAATAATTTGTAAAGCAGAATATAATGAACCAACAAATAAATCATTCATAATGGAACGAGTCCTTAAGTTTTATGATTTAATACAATTCAGGACGGCACAAATCATGTACAAGGTCAAAAACAACTTATTGCCAAGAAACATTCAGAGTTTGTTTAAGGAACGCCAAAGTGATCATAATCTAAGAGGGCATTTTATGTTTGAAAATAAACGTGTGCGAACAACACAAAAAAGGATGTCTATTTCATCTCAAGGAGTAAAACCTGGAGAATGGTTTAAAAAGTTGCAGTAGTCTACTAAGATTTAAAAAAATGTACAAAGAACACATTTTTGTTAGATATAGTACAATAATACGTAGATGTTAAAGGATGAAATGTACAGTTTCTGTAGTATGTATGAATGTAAATGGCTGTATAATTGTATGCATATATTGAAGAGCCTGAGTATATACTTGCTTATCTATGTGTGGTAGCATTATATGCATGTACATAGGTATGTTTGTATATATGTATGTATGTAGGTATGTATACACATATAGTATATGGGTATATAAGATGTGCTTATGATGAAGAAGAAAAAAATATCATCATCATTATCGTCATGCATGTAAGCATCCCAGCTCTGACTATTCCCAGGCCAGTGTGGAGATGTATATATGTATGTGGCATGTACGCAAAGGAGCAGCGGCTCTACTCCGAGTCCCTCACGAATGGCTGAACTTCTCACCCTATCCCTAAGGGAGATGCCAGCCACCCTCCGGAGGAAACTCATTTCCGCCGCTTGTATCCGCGATCTCGTTCTTTCGGTCATGACCCACCCTTCATGACCATAGGTGAGAGTAGGAACGAAGATAACCGGTAGATTGAGAGCTTTGCCTTCTGGCTCAGCTCTCTCTTCGTCACAACGGTGCGATAGAGCGACTGCAACACCGCACCCGCTGAATTCTCCGGCCCATCTCTCGTTCCATTTTACCCTCACTCGAGAACAAGACCCCAAGATGAACTCCTTCACTTGGGGTAAAGACTCATTCCCTATATAGACAATCCATCGGTTTCCTGCTGAGAACCATGGCCTCAGATTTGGAGGTGCTGATCCTCATCCCAGCCGCTTCACACTCGGCTGCGAACCGATCCAATGAGTGCTGCAGGTCGCAGACTGATGATGCCATCAGGACCACATCATCTGCAAAAAGCAGTGATGCAATCCTCTGCCCACCAACCCGCAGCCCCCTCCCCGCGGCTACGCCGTGAGATCCTGTCCATGAATACCACAAACAGGTAGGTGACAAAGCGCAGCCTTGGAGGAGGCCAACCCTCACCGGAAACGAGTCCGACATAGACCCGGACACAGCTCTCGCTTTGGGAGTACAGGATTGGATGGCTCTGAGTAGAGACCCCCTCACCCCATACTCTCGCAGCACCTCCCACAGTATCTCCCGGGGAACCCGATTCAAATCCACAAAACATGTGTAGACCGGATTGGCATACTCCCAGGCCCCCTCAAAGATCCTCGCGAGGGTAAAAGCTGGTCCGTTGTTCCACGATTGTTCCTCCTCAATCCGAGGTTCGACTATCGGTCGAACCCTCCTTTCCAGCACCCTGGAGTATACTTTCCCGGGGAGGCTGAGTAATGTGATGCCTCTGTAGTTGGCACACACTCTCCGGTCCCCCTTTTTGAACAGGGGAACCACCACCCCGGTCTGCCACTCCTTAGGTACTGTCCCCGACTCCCACGCAATGTTGATGAGAGACGTGTCATCCATGACAGTCCCTCAACACCCAAAGCCTTCAGCATTTCTGGGCGGATCTCATCAACCCCTGGGGCTTTGCCACTGTGGAGTTGTTTGACTACCTCAGTGACCTCCGCCAGGAGATTGATGCTGATCCCCCATCATCCTCCAGCCCTGTCTCTACTATGTAGGGTGGGTTTGTCGGGTTCAGGAGTTCCTGAGAAAAAAGGAGAAAAAAATATATAATAACAATAATTAGTGTTTAGTCAATGATGTGTAAAGGGGTGGCAATTATAAGTGAAAACTTCAGCTAACCCCTTTTCGATCTGGTTTTGCGGACTTGTATAGGTGTGTAACATATGCATATATGGACTGAAATAAATAATTTCCATTAAAAAACAATCCCGAACATTTAAACATTAACCTTGGTTTCGTTAGCCATGCCAATACGGTTTTTGATTCACGTTTCTATTACTAATGTAACCAACCACGCTGTTAGATCATCATTATTTGAATTATTATTATTAGACAACAAGTTTAGGGAAGCCTTCTAGGCTACATATGACGCCTACACTGATGCCTATGGCTGTCAGTCTTTTTTGACCGCAGATTATCCAGGTTGGCTGAGAGACATATACATTATACAAAGGCAATGCAACACTAGATACAATTTTGGCATTATGAAACGTCACAGCTAAGCCATGTCAGCTTGCAGGTTTATCAAGACAAAAACATGGTGTACGTGCATGTAGCTAAGTGATCGGTTCATGTGTTATTTTCTTCCTAGTTTTAATCGGTGTTTTGCACCCATGCATTTCCATAAAGTAAAACAGGAATTGGAACCATTTGTTTTATTTATGTTGCTAACTATGCGGGCTGGTTTGGCTTAACTACATGGTAGCTTAGTGTTAGCATTCTTGTAGCTTGTTTTAGCTAGTAGTTCATGCTGCCAGACTGTTTTCACTGTACCATATATATTCAATGACCGGTTGTACAGTCAGAGCGTTTTGGTATCCCCCTTTCATTCCGGAGGCTGTCATGAGGTCAAACTCCAGAGCTGCTGGCAGACCATTTAAAACAGGCTCCGGTGAGGTGTGGTGGGGGTGGGTTTGGGGAAAAAAACAAGATGTGAAGGAACAAGTGTTTCCACTTCAATTGTTAGTTTGCCTCTAGTCTACAATTTTATTTGGAAGGGTGTGGATGTGACATAAATTGATGCTTATTAAATTCGTACTTATTGAAACTGCTGTCACATGGTTTTCTTTGTTCTTAAAGTTTTGATTTGATTTGATTTGATAGTATTTATTTCGGTCCATATATGCATATGTTACACACCTAAACACATACACAAAAGTAGACCGAAAAGGGGTTAGCTGAAGTTTTCACTTACAATTGCTACACCTTCACACATCATTAACTAAACACAAATTATAGTTATCATTTTACTTCTTCATCGTTAGCACCTCTAATAGACCCATATTCTATACATGTATATACCTACACATACACACATACATGCATATAATGCTACCACACATAGACTCAGACTCCTCAATATGTACATACATTTATACACCCATTTACATATATACATACTACATACACTGTGCATTTCATCCTATAACATCTACGTAATTATTGCACTATATCTAACAAAAAGTTGTTCTTTGTACATTTTTTTAAATCTTTGTAGATTACTGCAACTTTTTAATCTATTATCCAGGCTGTTCCACCGTTTTACTCCTTGAGATGAAATAGCCATTCTTTTTTGCGTAGTTCGCACATGTTTATTTTCAAACATAAAATACCCTCTTAAATTATGATCACTTTGGCGTTCCTTAAACAAACTCTGAATTTTTCTTGGCAATAAGTTGTTTTTGACCTTGTACATGATTTGTGCTGTCCTGAATTGTAGTAAATCATAAAACTTAAGGATTCGTTCTATTATGAATAATTTATTTGTTGATTCATTATATTCTGCTTTACAAATTATTCTTATTGCCATTTTCTGTAATATACTTATTGAATTTATATTTGTGTTGTATGTGCTACCCCATACCTCCACACAATACATCATGTATGGGAGTATGAGTGAACAGTACAAAATGTGAAGTGCATTGTGAGCCAACAAATTCTTCGCCTTGTACATTATTGTCATACACATTGATAATTCGGATTTGACATAGGAAATATGTGGTTTCCAACAGAGCTTCTGGTCCACTATCACACGTAAGAATTTTATTTCATAAACCCTTTCAATTTCAATCCCATTTATCACTATTTTAACTTCTTTAACTTTACGGTTCCCAAATACCATACATTTAGTTTTGTTTAAATTAAGTGATAATATATTTCTATCAAACCATATTTTTTTCAAAGTTTAAGTGGAAACTGAATTTGTTTGCAATTTGCAAGACTGTTTTGGCTGTATAGTTCTCATTCTATGGCTGCAACTACTTTTATTGTATTTTTCCCTATTCGGATTGGATTAATATTACAGGGGGATGTTGGTGATAACAATTTGGCCGTGGTCCTCATAGATATACATACCCTTGAATGCTGCTGCTGTCTGTCACCGCTATGCGTCTGCAGGTCCGCCATCTTGGAGCGGTTAAGAGCCGAGGGTAGACAGATACAATGTGTATTGAGAGAAGGCAACAAAGCAGACAAAATCGACTGTAACTCGCCTAAATCTTACCTGATTTTCATGATTTTTTTTTTTGTTATAAAGGTGGGAAATTGAACACTACATGGATTACTTCTTGGAATTAAATTCAGTTTCTGGGAGCAGATTTAATCAGCTCAATGCCAACACATTAACCTTTTGAATAGCCACAACTTCCACTGGGACATCGGCAGGCTCCAATTTATGAATAGGAAAGTAAGGAAACATCAGGTGTAAATTATTTAGAATATCAGCTTTTGTGAGTTTCTCCAACAATGTAGATTTCTATATCTATTATATTGGTATAAAACCGTTATTTATTTATTATTTGGCCAATTATCCCCTCCTAGAATCGCCACCTTAACCTGGTGGAGGGGTTTGAGTGTCCCTGTGATCCTGGGAGCTGTGTTGTCGGGGGCAGTAGCCCCTTGTAGGGTCTCCCATGGCAAATTGATTCCGGGGAAGGGTCCAGACTAAGCGCGACTCAAAGACCCACGATGAGTCGGAACCAACTGCACTGTTGCACCTCCCCCATCATAGGGAAACCGGGGCTAACCCCTGGAGCCAGACCCGGGGGGGATGCTCGCCGGCAAGCGTCTGGTGGCTGGGCCTTGACCCATGGGGCCCGGTCGGACACAGCCCCAAGAAACAACATGGAGCCGCCACCCTGTGGGCCCACTACCTGCAGCGATAGACATCGGGGTCAGGTGCAATGTCAACCGGGTGGCAGGCATAGGCGGGGACCTAGGCGTGCCGACCCCTGGGATCGTAGACTGTCCTAGGTCCTAGGGATTTAGAATGTCACCTCTCTGGTGGGAAAGGAACCGGCGCTAGTGCGGGAGGTGGAGCAGTACCAACTAGACATAGTTGGGCTCACCTCTACGCATGGCACTGGTTCTGGAACCAAAGTCCTGGAGAGGGGCTGGACTCTTTTTTCTTTTCCGGAGTCGCCAAGAGTGAGAGGCGCCGGGCAGGTGTGGGGATTCTCACAAGTCCCCGGCTGGGCGCCGCAGTGTTGGAGTTTTCCCCGGAGAACGAGAGGGTTGCCTCTTTGCGACTGTGAGTCGCTGGGGGGAAGGCTCTGACTGTTGTTTGTGCTTATGCACCAAATGGCAGTTCGGAGTATCCGGCCTTCTTGGAGTCGCTGGGTGGGGTCTTGGAAAGGGTACCATCTAGTGATTCTATTGTTCTGCTTCGGGGACTTCAACGCCCACGTGGGTGACGATGGAGAAACCTGGAGAGGGGTGATTGGGAGGAATGGCCTGCCCGATCTGAGTGGTGCTTTGTTGTTGGACTTCTGTGCTAGGCATGGATTGTCCATAACGAACACCATGTTTGAGCATAGGGAGGTTCATAAGTGTTCCTGGTACTAGAACATCCTAGGCCGCAGATCGATGATCGACTTTGCGGTCGTATCGTCAGACCTGCGGCCGTATATCTTGGACACTCTGGTAAAGAGAGGAGCCGAGCTGTCAACTGATTACCACCTGGTGGTGAGTTGGATCAGATGGCGGAGGAGGCTGCTGGACAGACCCAGTAAACCCAAACGTGTAGTGAGGGTGAATTGGGAACGTCTGGCTGAGGACCCTGTCTGTGAGATCTTCAACTCCCACCTCCGGAAGAACTTCTCGTGCATCCCGGGGGCGGTTGGGAACATTGATTCTGAGTGGGCCATGTTCAAAACCTCCATTGTGGAAGCGGCTGCTAGGAGTTGTGGTCAGAAGGTTGCAGTGCCTGTCGTGGTGGCAACCAAAGCACCTGCTGGTGGACACCAGTGGTGAAGGAAGCCGTCAGACTGAAGGAGGCCTTTCGGGCTTGGTTGGCCCAGGGGTCTCCTGAAGTAGCAGACGGGTACCGGGCGGCCCAAAGGGCTGCAGCTTCCGTAGTCAAAGAAGCAAAAACCCGGATGTGGGAGGAGTTCGGGGAGGCTCTGGAGAAGGACTTTCGGTTGGCGCCGCACATGCTGATTGAATGTGGGAATCTACCAGCACTACTAGTCTCGCGTAGGCCATCCCAGGTATTTCAAACTCAACTGAAGGTCGTCTTATTTTTCAGTAGTAACAAGTTGCATGAAGGTAATGACTATGCGATTGTGTTATTTTTATTAAAGTAAAATATGTAGAATGCAAATTAGTTTATCTGCTGGGAAGGTTGGAATCAAATGATTATAATGAAAATAATAGCTCTAGCTAGCTGACTAATGAAGAAATGTGTCAATTTATTGATGATAACTTACAGATTCACCATCTGATATACTGTCTTGAAATTGTCTTTTGTTTCAGACATAGGGCAAAGGACTTAAGCAGTTTAAGAATGGGATATACAAACGTGTTTTAGGAACTGTTCTGAACCTGACATACGTAAAGTGATTTCTGTAAAGCAAGTCTTTGTGCAGTAATACATGATGGTAACAGTCCAGGTCCATAAACCTCCAAGTAGTGGAAACAAAGTGCACTAGTCTATTCACAAGTGCACGGAAATACACATTTTGAAAGACTAAAAATGAAAAAGTGTTTAATATATGCAATTTAATATACTCTTTCAAAGTACACTGTAATAAAGCATGCTAATAGTGAAAGGGCTTGAAAATTATTATACTCTTCAGAAGTACACTAAATTACCATTATAAGCGTTTGAAAAAGTTTACTAAATTGCAAAGTACACTGAAATACAGCTTAAATTAACTTATATTAAAGAGCACTTTTAGTAAGTATACTTAAATATACGATCAATAACATTACATTTAAGTACACTTTTATAAAGCATACTAATATTGTATTACAAAGGACTTGACAATAATTATACTTGTCATAAGTACACTAAATTAATAATAATAATAATAATAATAATTCATTTTATTTATATAGAGCTTTTCAATTACACAAAGCACTTTACAAGGTAAACATAGACAGCAGAATCAACACATAACAGAGAACAAATAACAGACGAGGAATTGCATAACATGACTGAGAGAAGTGGGAAGAAGTAGATTCGTGTTCATTGTGTGTGGACAGAGGGTGGGTGGTGATGTGGGGGGGACATTAGTTGTACTCCAGGGTGAATAGATGATAGAATAGATAGATAGATGATGAATAGAGGTGAATAAATTACCACTAGAAGTATTTGCAATTTAGTATACTTTTTCAACGTACACTGAAATACATCTTAAAATTAATTTAGATTAAAGTGCACTTTTAGTAAGTACACTTAAATATACGACCAATAAAGTTACATTTAAGTACACTTTAATAAAGCATACTAATAGTGTATGACAAAGGACTCGAAAATAATTATACTTGTCATAAGTACACTAAATTACCACTATAAGTATTTGCAATTTAGTATACTTTTTAAAAGTACACTTACGTACAATTCACAATACACTTACAATAAAGCACACTTTTTACAGGTAAACTGAAATACCACTTTAAGTACTGCATAATTAGTATATTTATATTTAGTACATTGAAGTGACATCTATTTGTAAGTACACTTTTTGAAAGTACATTTTAAACATATATTAAATTAAGCACAAAAAGTCAAAGTGTACTTGTACTTGTCTTTTGTATCCTTAAATGATATTTCTAATAAACTAAAGTATACTACTTTTTTACCTGGGGTTGGCATAAAGCTGTGATGTCATAATTGCGCTGCTTTATACAGAAAGGGTGTTATAGGTATACACTTGACCTCATGGTAAAGCCTTCTGCCATCTGTTTTCATCTTTTATTTTAATAGCATCGTCGGTGAGCTACAATGGATAGTTGGCTGGAAAAGACACAAGCAGCATCATCTAAAAGTGTGTAATCTGCCACAAATAATGCGGTGAACCTCAATGTCAAAAGATGGCAGACCTACCAGCAGACCGGCACAGCACCGAGCCTCCCTTCACGAACGTTGGCCTTGACCTATTTGGGCCCTGGTCCATCTTCACACGCCGCACCAGAGGAGGAGACTCAAACAGCAAAAGATGGGCTGTTTTGTTCACCTGTATGAGTATCAGGGCCGTCCATATCGAAGTCGTAGAGTCTCTTGATACTTCAAGCTTTGTGAATGCCCTCCAAAGATTCATATCTATATGAGGTCTTGTAAAACACATCCGCTCTGATCGAGGCACTAACTTTGTCGGAGCATGCAGAGAGCTCAAGGTTCCCTCGAACATTGAAGACATACAGGTACAGAGGTACCTCACAGACAAAGGATGTACATGGTCCTTCAACCCTCCCTATGCCTCTCATATCGGTGGGGATTGGGAGAGGATGATTGGCATCACAAGGCGCATCCTGGACTCTATGTTCCTGCAGCTGAAGTCTACAAGGCTCACTCACGAGACACTCAACCCTCATGGCTGAAGTGGCAACTATAATAAATGCAAGACCCTTGACTTCCGTCTCCTTAGATGTCGCATATCCTGCACTGCTTACCCATTCTACTCTCCTTACACAAAAAGTAAGCACACTCACAGCACCTGCAGGTGACTGACACAAAAGACCTGTACAAACACCACTGGCACCAGGTCCAAAGTGGCAGTCCAGCCAACCAAACACCACTGGCACCAGGTCCAAAGTGGCAGTCCAGCCAACCAAACACCACTGGCACCAGGTCCAAAGTGGCAGTCCAGCCAACCAAACACCACTGGCACCAGGTCCAAAGTGGCAGTCCAGCCAACCAAACACCACTGGCACCAGGTCCAAAGTGGCAGTCCAGCCAACCAAACACCACTGGCACCAGGTCCAAAGTGGCAGTCCAGCCAACCAAACACCACTGGCACCAGGTCCAAAGCCTCCCGAATGACTTTTGGGACAAGTGGAGAAGGCAGTACCTTTCAACACTGCAGACACTCAGTAAGTGGCAGTCCAGCCAACCAAACATGAAGCCAGGCAGTGTTGTTCTCATGAGAGATTGTCAGGCCCAAAGGAACGAATGGCCGCTTGGACTTGTCACAGAAGTGTTCCCGAGCAAAGACGGGAAGGTTCGCAAAGCAGAAATCAAAGTCGCAAAGCAAGATGGAAGTAAACTGTTCCTCAGACCTACTACTGAACTGGTCCTTCTAGTTCCACCACAAGACTCTGAAGACAAATAGAGGCTTTGTTTTTTCTAAGTTATAAAGTGCTTAGTAGTATCTATTGATACCAGACGGGGAGTGTTCTGTTTTATGTTTTTAAATGTGGTTTCTTGATTGACCCTTCTTAGTCCCTGTAGTGGCATAAATTTGTGATATCATAATTGCACTGCTTTATACAGAAAGGGTGTTATAGGTATACACTTGACCTCATGGTGAAGCCTTCTGCCATCTGTTTTCATCCTTTATTGTGCTCTTTTAATAGCATCGTTGGTAAGCTACAATGTTTTTATTATGTTGATGTTTCAGTGAAAATGTATATTAACATGTTGACAGTACAGATTGTAGTTTTTTATGTTTAGTTCTGCATGCTATAGCAAGGCCCCTCTGACCATTAAAGCTAGGTTGCCATGGTTACTAGGGTAAACAATGCCCCCTCCTCTGACTGAGGGCCGGCTTTTTCCATTGTTCTGAGGTAGTCTATGCACATTAAACTATTAAACTACAATATGCTGAATACCAGGTTTATCTTTGTCATGTTTGGAAACATTTGCTGTTAATATTTTGTTACAAAAGTAATATTTGCTTGTACAGTATATTCATGTAGTATTCTAAAGCTATTTCTGTATTGTCTTGGCTCCCCATTGTTTGCTATATAGGCTTGCCACTAACATTGTCTGTTAGGACACTTTATGCACTGGACATAGCTATTATTTACATGTTAATAATTATACATATTTGTATGTATTTGTTCTTCAGTTTTACACCTGCCTATGAGATTAAAACCGACGTTATGAAGACAACGTCTCTGGTCAATGATTGTGGGAGGAGTTTAGCTGCCTGTCAAGTTATGCTCAGCACAGCATAAAGAGGACAGAACAATGATCATTGTTACATCCTCACCTCTGTGAGTGCAACAGCCTGCATCTGTATTGAGTAGGGTGCTCAGTGAGTGATTCAGAATGTCCACAACCGCTATCTAAAATGCTTCATTCTCCAAGCTGCAGATTGGTATTTATTGTACAGTTAGACAAGACAGTAGACTAATCTAATGATACAACCAACATTGTGACGACCCTCCACTCCACTTAGTGTCCCTGTGTCCCTGATCTTTGTTGTAGGATCTGGAACAGGGCGGAGGATCATCAGCTTGGGCCTGGGCCAGGGTGGTTTCTGATTGAGGACCGTCTTCTCAGGACTGGCGCTCTCTCCTTACATGCTGTTTTGGGTTTTGTTTGTTGCAGACCTTTTTCCCACACAGCCATACATGCTCACAGGACGGATTACTGACATCCAAGTTAGTCATTTTTTTTTGTTTAAATAAAAAAAACGCTGCCTTACACCTGCACATTTGTGTGGTCTCCCAATTTATGTCACAGCTTAAGAGCCAGGCTGTGACAACCGGCTGTGAACGGGAAAAAAATGGATGAGAGAAGAGCAAACACTAGCAGGCTGTCAAAACAAAGAAAACACACTACAGGCCCTAACTGAGCTACTCTCCTAACCTTCCTAGGAACATGCTGTAGCTGCAACTAGCTGCTACAAAAAGGGGTGACAGCTGCTCATTCTTATTCGAATGTATATAGACAGAAAATAATCTACATGATGCCGTGGAAACCTAAGGGTATCTTACTTAGCCCTTCTCCAACATAGACGGCGAACACAAACAGGTAGATCGCACTAGACAACGTGAACATAAACCCCTGAAACTGATTATGTTTTTGTTTATGTTATGACTTGCTTTAGAGTCTCTCTCTATCTCTGCTGCTCTTCCAGTACGCACGTTGCAGTGCGATCTTTATTGGAAACAGGGCTGTCCCCGATTGGAGGGTAGGTGATTGATGAGGACGGGACGGACGGCAAACATGGACGAGACAAGCCATGCCCAGGCGAAGTATCTGAGAGCAGAGAACGAGAACATACAGAGGACAAGAACATGCAACATAATTTCGTCCAACGGGGACGTAACAATTATATTTTTTGGTATTTGTTAAGAGTCTAGCTGCAGCGTACTGGTAATAAATGCATGAATACGTTTTTCTGGTCTTTATGGGACATGAGTCCTTTGAGTCTTGCTATGTTTTTGAGGTGATAGTAGGCTGATTTTATTACCAAGTTGACATGACTTTTGAAATTTAGGTCTGAGTCAATGATGACACCAAGATTTCTAGCTTGGTCCTTAGTTTTGAGAGACATGAACTTAAGGTGTGTGCTTACTTTTAGCCTTTCCCCTTTAGCACCAAATATAATAACCCCAGCTTTTTCCCTATCCATTCTGTCTACATCAGTTAACAGTAAATCTCTGAGAACTACCTCCGCCAGCAAATTACATCAAAATCGAACAACAATCTAAGAAAAGACGACGCTAAGAAGGACAGCTCACCTCTTTGCGATGCCGACATGGATGCTTTGGAGGATCACAGAGCAGCCCTGCATTCCGAATTCAGATCTGCAATTTCAATCCCCGATTCGAAACTGGACACAATATACTCCGCAGTAGAATACCAAGAGCATCGAATTCTATCGAATCGAACACCAATACAGTCAGCGCACGTATTGAGTCCTTATAGATGACCTGCTTTACCCTAGCTACCGACAATTCTAGGCTAATGGCTAACGCTATGGACCGGGAGTGACAACGTATGTATCATAGGCCTACCAGAATCAATTGAAGACCCCAGCCCCTCAGATAATTTTTTTGGGCTCCTGGTTGAGGTCCTGGGTGAGCAGGTGCTCTCATCTCCTCTGGAATTAGACCGTTCCCCCTCTCTTCCAGACCGAATCTTGGGGAGAAGCCCAGATCAGTTATCTGCTTCCATAAGTTTCAGGTCCCTCTCCGGGAACCATCACATTACCATGGTGGAGAGGTTTGTGTGTCCCTATGAACCTGGGGGCTGTGTTGTCTGGAACCTTGTGTTGCTGGTAGGGTCTCCCATGGCAAATTGGTCTCGGGCGAGGGGCTGGACTAAGAATGGTTCAAAAACCCTCATGGAAAGAACAAAAAGAGAGGATGATACCCGGCCCAGAGGAAGCCCGGGGTCCCCTTCTGGAGCCAGGCCCAGGAGGAGGACCCGTCAGCGAGCGCGTGGTGGCTGGGCTTGCCACGGAGCCCGGCCGGGCATAGCCGAAAAAGCAACGTGGACAACACCAACATTTTTCCTTCTCCATCCCGTGGGCTCACCACCCGCGGGAAAAACCAAGGGGGTTGGATGCGCTGCCAGAAAGGTGGCAGTGAAGGCAGAGGTTTTCTACGGATCTGACCCGGGTGGCAGAGGCTGGCTTTGGGGACGTGGAACTGTTGTCTGTGCCTATGCACCGAACAGCAGTTCGGAGTATTCGGCCTTTTTGGAGACCCTGGATGGAGCCTTGTATGGGGCTCCTGAGGGGGACTCTGTAGTCTTGCTGGGGGACTTCAACGCACATGTGGGCAATGATGGAGACACTTGGAGAGGCGTGATTTGGAGGAACGGCCTCCCTGATCTGAACCTGAGTGGTGGCTTGTTATTGGACTTCTGTGCTAGTCATGGAATGGCCATAACAAACACCATGTTCGAACATAAGGATGCTCATAAGTGTACCTGGTACCAGAGCACCCTAGGCAGAAGGTCGATGATCGATTTTGTTATCATATCATCGGACCTGAGGCCATATGTTTTGGACACTCGGGTGAAGAGGGGGGCGGAGCTGTCAACCGATCAACATCTGGTGGTGAGTTGGGTCAGGTGGCGGGGGAAGCCTCTGGACAGACCTGGTAAGCCCAAACGTGTAGTGCGGGTGAACTGGGAACGTCTGGAGGAGTCCCCGGTCCGGGAGGCCTTCAACTCACACCTCCGGCGGGGCTTCTCTGGAGGCTGGGGGCATTGAACCATCCCTGTGGAGGCTGGGGGCATTGAACCAGAGTGGGCGATGTTCAAAACCTCCATTGCTAAAGCTGCGTCTGAGAGCTGTGGTCTCAAGGTCTTAGGTGCCTCAAGGGGCGGTAACCCTCGAACATCCTGGTGGACACCGGTGGTCAGGGGAGCCGTCCGATTGAAGAAGGAGGCCTTCCGGGATATGTTATCCCGGGAGACTCCGGAGGCAGTTGCAACGTACCGACAGGCCCGAAGGACTGCAGCCTCGGAAGTGGCAGAGGCAAAGCAGCGGGTGTGGGAGGAGTTCAGAGTAACCATGGAGAAGGACTTTCGGTTGGTACCAAAGCGGTTCTGGAAGACCATCCGACACCTCAGGAGGGGAAAGCAGGGAACCATCCAAGCTGTATACAGTAAGGATGGGATGCTGTTGACCTCAACTGACAAGGTGATTGGGAGGTGGAAGGTACACTTTGAGGAACTACTGAACCCGACAAACCCACCCTCTATAGTAGAGGCAGAGCTGGAGGATGATGGGGGATCAGCATCAATCTCCCTGGCGGAGTTTACTGAGGTCGTCAAACAACTCCACAGTGGCAAAGCCCCAGGGGTTGATGAGATCCGCCCAGAAATGCTGAAGGCTCTGGGTGTTATGGGACTGTCATGGATGACATGTCTTATCAACATTGCGTGGAAGTCGGGGACAGTACCTAAGGAGTGGCAGACCGGAGTGGTGGTTCCCCTGTTCAAAAAGGGGGACCGGAGAGTGTGTGCCAACTACAGAGGCATCACATTACTCAGCCTCCCCGGGAAAGTATACTCCAGGGTGCTGGAAAGGAGCGTTCGACCGATAGTCGAACCTCGGATTGAGGAGGAATAATGCGGTTTCCGGCCTGGTCGTGGAACAACGGACCAGCTTTTTACCCTCGCGAGGATCTTTGAGGGGGCCTGGGAGTATGCCAGTCCGGTCTACACGTGTTTTGTGTATTTGGAAAAGGCGTATGATCGGGTTCCCTGGGAGATACTGTGGGAGGTGCTGCGAGAGTATGAGGTGAGGGGGTCTCTACTCAGGGCCATCCAATCTCTGTACTCCCAAAGCGAGAGCTGTGTCCGGGTTCTCGGCAGTAAGTCGGACTCGTTTCCGGTGAGGGTTGGCCTCCTCCAAGGCTGCGCTTTGTCACCTATCCTGTTTGTGATATTCACGGACAGGATCTCACGGCGTAGCCGCGGGGGAGGGGGGCTGCGGGTGGGGGGCAGAGGATTGCATCACTGCTTTTTGCAGATGATGTGGTCCTGATGGCATCATCGGTCTGCGACCTGCAGCACTCATTGGATTGGTTCGCAGCCGAGTGTGAAGCGGCTGGGATGAGGATCAGCACCTCCAAATCTGAGGCCATGGTTCTCAGCAGGAAACCGATGGATTGTCTACTCCAAGTAGGGAATGAGTCTTTACCCCAAGTGAAGGAGTTCAAGTATCTCGGGGTCTTGTTCTCGAGTGAGGGGAAAATGGAACGAGAGATGGTGTTGCAGTCGCTTTATCGCACCGTTGTGACAAAGAGAGAGCTGAGCCAGAAGACAAAGCTCTCAATCTACCGGTCTATCTTCATTCCTACTCTCACCTATGGTCATGAAGGGTGGGTCATGACCGAAAGAACGAGATCGCGGATACAAGCGGCGGAAATGAGTTTCCTCCGGAGGGTGGCTGGCATCTCCCTTAGGGATAGGGTGAGAAGTTCAGCCATTCGTGAGGGACTCGGAGTAGAGCCACTGCTTCTTTGCGTAGAAAGGAGCCAGTTGAGGTGGTTCGGGCATCTGGTCAGGATGCCTCCTGGACGCCTCCCTGGTGAGGTGTTCCAGGCACGTCCAGCTGGGCGGAGGCCGCGGGGCAGACCTAGGACCAGGCGGAGGGATTATATCTCCACACTGGCCTGGGAACGCCTTGGAATCCCCCAGTCAGAGCTGGTAAATGTGGCCCGGGAAAGGGAAGTTTGGGATTCCCTGCTTGAACTGCTACCTCCGCGACCCGACCCCGGACAAAGCGGATGAAGATGATGGTGATGATGATGATGATGATGAGGTCCCTGCAGGGTTATATATTTAGAAAGTATCAGTAATTTATATTTTAACCCATTTTACTCTGTTTAATTGTTTGCGTAGTTACTGCTCTTTGTCTTTGTAGGGCACTATAGTCTCTAGACAGGTAATGTTATTGATGATATCCAAGTCATAGTCATAGTAAAATATTGTTGCTTGATCCTAGCTCATCAATTCAGGACAGGTGTCCCACTTTTATTTCGAAGCCTGTGTGCATGCATGTTGTTTGTTTTCTCAGATTCAATCCAGACCCAATTTCCCACCGATGTTACAATTTGAAAATAACATCATGAGAGATGGCTTATAAGGGTTAGCAGAGCTGCCAACTCTCACACATTGAGAGTTGCGCAAATGACCCTCTTCACGCTAACACTCCACGCCGCATATTTCTCACGCATTCACACATCTGAACCAGGGCCTGGAGACTACGCTGCTTTGCTGCTGCCATGTGGACTGAGTATGGCCACATCACTCTCAAGACCTCGTCCACAGGTATGTCTCCGTTTGAGTGTCAGCTTGCGTATCAACCCCCTTTATTCCCTGATCAGGAAGCCGAGGTAGGGGTGCTTCCGTTCGCCTGGAACCTGGCTCGGCGTTCCCTCCTGAAATCTGCAGGTGCCCAGAAACGGCAGAGCGACCGACGGCGACATGCTGGGCCCTCGAAACTGGGCATGTTTGTCATCATAGACATTGCCTAGATCATAAGATTGAGGTGTTTTTGCAACTTTAGCGTAGATGGTTTTCATGTTTATTGCAGCTCCGGCAATATCTGCTGCCTTTACTTTAATACACAGCTCTGCTTGCTCACCGGAGATGCCTCTGTACCCATCTGTACATCGCGTGGCACAGTAGTCTTCAGTGTGGAATGGTAGGCTATTACTCATCTGCATCAGAGCCAAAGTAGCACATTTTAAAATGTATTTAATGTATCGGCAATCGAACAAAACAAAAAAAATAGATACCGATAATCTATAAAATGCTGAATATCAGCACCGATAATCGGTCTACCCCTAATACAAATACAGATTATTATTTTTTTTACTTGAGAAGGGGGAAAATGCCAAGCTCACTGAAAACAAAAGTAGCTGAATTTAAATTACTCGACATAAGTTCTTTAATTAATTTCCCTATATCCTCATGTTAAAATCGACTATAAATCCACATTTCAAAGCTAATATTTATAAAAATATATTCCGGGGTGTATCCCAGGGAGTTCGCACCCCAGAATAATGCTTTTGAAGTTATCCCAAGTATTCAATATGAACAGACACCCTTGTCAGACACACTGATGTCAGCGGACGCGCTTTGGCGCTGGCAGCACCGCTGCTGTGATAAAATCCTTCGCGCCAAATGTGGCAGAAAAACTGGACCAGACACGGGCCAGAACACTGTTGAGCAAACAAACACTTTGTTTTGTAGTCCAATAGGCAATTACTACATCATAACTAATTTGCATTATGCCGCAAGTGGTACTGGGAGAGAATATTTTTGCAGCCGTGACTGAGAACGTCTTCAGCATTATTGAGTACCCTCCTTTAAACGTTATCGGATTAATATTTATGGTTCACCTTTACTTAAAGATTCATAGAGGCGTGGCGAAAGGCTACAACGTAACATACTGTATTTATAGTTTTAATTTACGTTGTGTGAGACGCATGTGTTCTGACACAAAACTGGCCGTAATGCAGATCCACACCGGATGTGGCCCTTTGTGCAAAAGGACACTGGGGCGGACTTGTTTTACCAATCTGGACCGAATGTTGCCACACATTTGGCCTGTATTCGGGCCAGTTTAATTTTGCTATCTGGGTAAAGCCTCATAGCCTCATAACCTCGTAACCAGGCTACCTAGCTAGTTAACTCTAGTGTGGACCGGAGGGTAATACAGGTGTTGGAATCATAATGTTTACAACTGGGTAGATGAGCCGCTCGCCCAAGACACGTTTCAAAAACCCCTGTCAACAAACGGCGTCTGTGGGATTTCAAATTTCCAATTTCTGCTCCACTCTTTCTGTCGCAAGCGATATTCCCATTACAATGCCACAGCCAGCCACGTCTTCCTCTGACCTCCAGGCAATGTGTGGCTCTACACCAACAGTTGGTGCTGAGGTGATTTGGGTGCTGAATACTGTTACAAGCCACAATTCGTATACAAGCCACAATTCGCATAGGTCAAATGACGGTATCCATGAAGTCTTCAAAGCCATGTTTCCGGACTCGGAGCTTGTGAAAACATTTACATGTGGAAAAGACAAGACCAAATACGTTTCTACATTTGGATTGGCACCGTATATAAAAAAAAACTTATAGCCGAAGTAAACAGAAGCAAGTTTGTAATCATGTTTGACGAGACACTGAACCAGACAACCAAAAGCAAACAATTAGATCTTCATGTGCGTTATTGGTTGGATGATCATGTTCAGTCCAGATACTTTGGATCACAGTTTATGGGCCATGCATCTGCCCAGGACCTACTTCAGCATTTCAAAGTAAGTTTGACATCAATCGATCTATTTATTAATGTATCTCTTTCATACATTGTTGTATGATTTAGGCAAGCTTTTCTGATTTGTGAATATAACCACTAACGTTTTAGCTGAAGTTCAGCTACCACAGTGACTGGTAGATTTGTAAATTCAACATACAGCTTAATTAGTATACGAGCCGAATTGCATTTTAAAATTGAGTAGAGACTGGTCGTTTACCTACCAATGTCTGTAAATACATTTTAAACCTACCAGCCATGAACATAATGTACGTTTTGCTAGTAATGTATCCCACACTGTGGTTATCTATTTATGTAAATGTCTCATGTTGCTTCATTTGTGAAGTATTTTTTTTGTCCTACCCTAACATTAATCAGAGCTAGAATGTCAGAGATGAGATGTGTTCACTGTTGTATGGCTAATGTCTGAATCTTTCAATTCACAGGAGTGTGCACAACAGCTTGACCTGAGAAATATGATTTCGGTGTCTATGGATGGACCCAGTGTCAACTGGAAGTTTTTTGAATTGCTCCAACAGGAACATGCAGAGGCGTTTGCAGGTGCCCAGCTGGCTGTAGTAGGGAGCTGTGGGCTCCATACACTCCACAATGCCTTCAAAAGTGGGTTCAGTGCATGGCAGCTGGAGAAAGTGCTCAGGGCATTGCATTATGTCTTCCATAATACCCCTGCTAGAAGAGAGGATTTTTGCACATTGACCAAGACCTCTGTGTTTCCCCTTCCATTCTGTGGGCATCGCTGGATAGAAAACCTACCCGTAGTCAACAGGGCTATTGCGATATGGCCAATGATCATCATGTATGTAGATGCAGTGACAAGGAAAGGGCTTCCAAACCCTAGAACAGCATCCTATCACTGTCTTGCAGAGGCACGGAAAGACCCTCTCATAATGGCCAAGTTTTACCTTTTTATGGCTATCTCCAGGACCTTCACCCCCTTCCTGACTAGATATCAAACAGATGAGCCTGTGATGCCATTTATTAGGAAAGACCTGGCTTTGCTCATGAAGGTAATGAATAACATGCCATGAATATAATGTATGATATTCCATTTGAAGGAATCTCCCCCACCATCACTAATGGGTATAGCACTACATCTAGATGTTAGTGTTATTTATGTGTTACTGTATATTTGTATGTTCTCAGAGCCTGCTGAAGAGGTTCATCATGGCAGAGATCCTAAATGGCATCACTACACTGCAGATGGTCAGGCTGGACACGACTGACACAAAGTCAAGGGTTCGCCTAAAGGATGTGGACATTGGCTTAGAAGCAGAAGCAGTTCTAAAGGTATTGTGAGAAGAAATGTCAAACAATTGTTAGGGTACAAGAAATACAACTTTTTGCATAATATTTAGTCAGTTTTACGCCCTTTCATGTTAGGAACTACAGAGTAGCCCCAGCAGCAGTGTAGGAGAGCTCAGTGTGTTGGAGTTTAGAAGGGACTGCATGGATGGTTTGACTAAAGTCGTCCAGAAAATTCAAGACAAGAGCCTACTGATTTACCCCATTGTGAGGCAGATGGCATGTTTAGACCCAACAAAGATGTTTGCAGACCCCGACTTGTGCCAGGAAAGAATGAAACAACTGGTTCAGAGGTTTCTGCAAGACAACCAGCTGTCTGGAGGTGTCTCTGCTGGTACTTTCGTTTTCTGAAGTCTATTAGAATGTACACTTTCACACTAACATGAAGCTTGTTCAGTCACAACAGAATAGAGCAGTGATAGGTTTATCAGATTTTTTTACATTTATTTATTTTGTGTTCATCTATTTCATGACAGGTGATGTAATTGTCCAGCAATTTGGAAACTTTTTGTCTCTGGAGGCCAAAACTGAATCCTTCGCTTCTTTCCAACCCATGGGGACAAGACTGGATGTTTTCCTGCATGGTCTCCTCCGTCAATCCTACTCTGAGCTCTGGACCTTCTGCAGCCAACTTCTGCTCCTGTCCCATGGCCAAGCCACAGTTGAGAGGGGCTTTTCTGTAAACAAGGAGGTGGAGGCTGATAACATGCAGGAGGACACAGTTGTTGCTCAGAGGATGATCTGTGACTACGTCTCTGTCTGTGGGCGTGCTCTCAAAGTACCCCTAACCAAGGTGCTCCTGGCAGCAGCTGAATCAGCAAGGTCTCTGTATCGCCTACATCTGGACCGTGAAAAAAGAAAGGAGAGCAATGCACAAAGAGAAAATGTGCAGAGGACCATCTTGACCAGCTCAAGAAAAAGAAGAAAACACTAAGGTAGCAGACTTCCTGGGAAAAGATGCAGATAAGCTGGCAGAACAAGCAGAGGGTAAATCTGGTACCCTCATGGCCCAGCTGATCACCAAGTCAAATGTTTTGAGAAAAAGATACAAAGAGAAAGTAAAAGAACTGAAAGAGGTTGAGGCAGAGCTGGAACATCAATAAGCAGGCACTAATATCCAGTTTTTGTCCTGACATTGTTTCTCTTCTTTCCTTACCATCCCACCTCCCTGTTTAGCTCACCTTATATTCCTGATTCCACAACATATCTCATCCAAATTGTTCTTTCACATTGTTACAATGTTAGAAACTGTTAAACTCAATATTATGGCTGAACATGTTCCCCAGATAGGGTATGGGTGACTATATTTGAATGTGAACTGTTAAGATTTAACCATTTAGTTACATGTATTTTATGCTGTGTATTAAAAGGACAATCCTACACGTTATAATCTGTTCAAGGTCTGTCAATGGTCATTGTTACGATCTCTGTAGACTCTCCCCCTCTCTTACAGCGTACGCATGTATTTGATACAACTACAACAATGGCAGAGACGTGCCTAGAGGCTTAGGACTGAGCCTGCGCACCAACAAGGGAGGGTCTATCGTCTAAACCAATGATTCCTCTCCATCCAGTTGACATATGACCTTGTATTCTACCACTGTATAAAAGGATAACAGACCCCTCCCATAGGGCGGCACGCGGCATTCGTTAGACTGGGTTTGTGTGTCTGGGTGTGTGTGTAGAACAGCAGACTGGTGTAGCGTGGTGTTGCCGCCCTTTGTTATCTTTTGATTTCATCGTATTCTTCTTTATTATTTTTGTATTGATTACTTTATTGATTAAAGCTTGCTATTGCTTATACCTTTAGTCCTGTCGTCTCTCAGAACTGCGGGACGCGACAGAACTGTACACAGTGCTATCTTTAGGGTTATTGTTTCTTTATTTATTATATTCAAAAGAACCGTAGCATTTTGTTTCAGGTTACCTAATTTTAGATTGCTGGGTTCTTGTCTACTAATTTCTATTTTCTGCAAATATTGTAATAATAAATATAATTTAAGACAACCAATTATGTTTTGGTGTTTTATTTTCACATTTAAACTCAACCAATTGTCATTTAACCTTACTGTTCATTTTGAACTGACTACTTGTATATTTTTGTATGCTTGAAAAGATATTTGCTTTTTTCACTTGGTGTGTATTTCTGTCTTTGGTCTTAAATTTAATTTACAGTAGCATTAAAAAAAGTCTTAGCGTTAAAAAAGTCTTAAAAAGTCTTAAATTTAACTTGTTTAAACCTGTAGACACCCTGGAACAGTGCCTCAAAGAAAAAACATAAAGGCACCTTGTACATTTTGTTCAGAATGTATTGGCGATTGCAGGGACTACCTCCAACTTTGTTAGACATATCCAGAGGCACCATAAAGAGAGGTAAGTTAAATTAAATGTGTGTTAGCTAGACGCTCGCTAAAAACTGGCTGGCATGCATGTCAAAGTTAATGATCCTCGAAGTCCGACTCCTACAAGTCGCCAATGTTGGCTAGTATGATTATGGAACCCTATCACTCAGCTAAATTCAGACTTGTGAAGCGTTATACAGTCAACCTCCTTCGCTAACAATCCTACCGACCCTAAGGGCTTGCTAACACTCAAGTTAGCTGATAGGGTTTCATAGCTATCATTAGCCACTTGTAGGACTTAAAGGAACGTTAACATTGGCTTGCATGGCAGCTAGTTCTATCCATAGCCTTTTCAAATTAGCCTAATTGGTGCAGGCTTGCTTGGTAGAGTTAGCATTAGTGATGGAGCATGTGTAATATTAGTCCTTTTGGGGATGTTGAGTAACTTAACGTGCAATGAAGCAAGGGTGTAATATGGAAGCCCATAAGGGACTTTATTCAAACGAAAATGTAAACTTGAAAATGCAAATGCAATTCAACAATAGCATTATCACTTTCCACATTTGTATGTGTTATTTGAGACAAAATGTGAATGAAAATGCAATAATCCCATTTGCGTTTGCATTTTCAAATGCTTCAACGGGCATTCTGTGCCAATATTAAAATTCAAATGCAAAGCTGTTTGACATTACATTTCCAAAGTCCTACCCCGCCATACTGCGGACAATATTCAAATGTTAATTCAAACTTGAAAATTAAAATGCAATATAAAAAATGTATCAGCATTTTCCATTTGTGCAAGCATTATTTGTGTCACAATTAAAATAAAAATGCAGCTGTCAAACAATTTGAAAATGAAAAGGAAATCGCATTTGCCATTGCATTTTTAAAGACTTCATCTTCAGTACCACGCTGTGCAGTGGACAATATTCAAATGCAATACGCGAATCAGCGCTAGGAGTCTATTGCATTTGCATTTCCAAGTCACCACGCACTCTTTGGGACAGAACATGAAAATTCAAATGCAATCTGTCAGTCCTCTCATCAAGGCGGGTCTTTAGCTACGATGTCACTTCCTCGTTTATTGTCTTGCTCTGTTTTCCAACTCGTTGTTGGAGCTGCTATTTCGCAAGTCCTTAGTCATATTTTTGAGCAGCAAGTTCTATGTTTTTGCATTTAATAAAATAAGTATATTTATTAAAATCTCTCTCTAGTTATTCACAATGATAGTGCTGAAACGAAGAGAAGCAAGACAGCCATATAGCTGAACGCTTGCTGTGGGCTAATAGATTGGGCATAACTGCATTATTTTCAACTTTCACATGCATGTTTACACAATATTAATGATCAGAGTCATACTGAATAAATAAACCTATAGCACAATATGGGAAATGGGTGATAATGTGAAGACAGAATTGTACCACTTAAGATTGGACAAAGCTATTTAATTAGAAGGTGCATTATAAACGCTGCAAATTTCTTCTGGAAAAGGTTTTAATGTTTTCATAAACGTTCACACCTCTAGTTTTAATAATGTTGTATTATAAATATGTGGCCATAGGTAGTGTTGCGCTTGTTTTGGGCAATATATTAAGGTGTGGTTGCTCATTTGTCTTTCAAGAGTTAGCCACACTGAGTGTTCATCTCTGCGGCAATGGCATAGGCTTGGCTGGTGCGGGAGACACGTCCACATCGGTGCCAGAAATGGAGTAGACCTACTCTGCAATACATACTTTCTCTGTTCTGTTGCGAACATCTGTTAATGGCAAAATTAGGTTGTCAAATAGCCAAAGTGGTTCTCTCCCAGCGCACCGGACGCACCGCTAGCTACAGCTAGCACTATACTAAGTGACTAAAGGAGGAAGTGAGGTCCAAACTAAAGACCCGCCTAGATGAGAGGACTGACGGATTGCATTTGAATGTTCATGTTCTGTCCAAAAGAGTGCGTGGTGACTTGAAAATGCAAATACAATATACTCCTAGCGCTGATTCGCGTATTGCATTTGAATTTTGTCCACTGCACAGCGTAGTACTGAAGATGAAGTCTTTGAAAATGCAATGGCAAATGCGATTTCCTTTTAATTTTCATAGTGTTTGACAACTGCATTTCAATTTTAATTGTGACATAAATAATGCTTGCACAAATGGAAAATGAGAATACATTTTTTATATTGCATTTGAATTTTCAAGTTTGAATTATCATTTGAATATTGTCCGCAGTGTGGCGGGGTAGGACTTTGAAAATGTAATGTCAAACAGCTTTTGCATTTGAATTTTAATGTTGACACAGAATGCCCATTGGAGCCTTTGAAAATGCAAATGCAAATGGAATGATTGCATTTTCACTTACATTTTGTCTCAAATAACACATACGAATGTGGAAAGTGATAATGCTGTTGTGGGAATGCTGTTGTGGGATTGATTTTGCATTTTCAAGTTTACATTTTCATTTGAATAAAGTCCCGTATGGGCTTCCATAGTGTAACGTTAATATGGTGGAGTATGCCGCCAAAATTTGGGCAAGTGCCGTTGTTCTGAAATTCTGAGCCTCCCCCTCAGGATGGGCTACCTTCGCAAACTGCGCATGAGCATTTACTTGGTAGAGCATTCTGAGTGGTAATATCTCCCTGTCAAAATGGGCTACCAGGGCTTTACTGTGTTAAAAAGTATGAATTTACTTCAAAACACAGGGTAGCGCATTCTGAGCAGTCATTTCTCCCTGTCAAAATGGGCTGCAGGGCTTTAATGCGTTCTAAAAGTATGCATTTACTTCAAAACACATGGTAGCCCATTCTTAGCAGTAATTTCTCCCTTTCAGAATGGGCTACTTCATACTATTCAATCGAGGTAGCCCATTTGGAGGGGAAGCAACATTTTTCAGTTGTATTTGATAATATGTGATACCGGGAAGCCCATTCTAAGGGGAGGCTCAGAATTTCAGAACACCGTCAACAGTTGGTATGCCCCAAATAGAGGTGGCCTGGACTGGTCTCCTTTGGTTTTATTTGGGCAGTAAAAATAATGATTTATACCGGACTTAATTAGTGAAGATCAAACTGGATTTATTAGTGGGCGCCAAACCCAAGACAATACTAGAAGAACACTCTATATTGTAGAAAATGCAAGAAAGAGGGATTCTGGAACAGCTTTGATTAGTTTGGACGCAGGAAAAGCGTTCGATAGTGTTAGCTGGGCCTTTTTATATGAGACACTAGCGAGACTTGGTTTTGGGGAAAACGCAATTCAGTGCATTAAGACCATTTATCACAAGCCCACAGCTAGAATTAAAGTAAACGGAAGTTTGTCCAATAGGATCCGGCTGGAGAGAGGCTCGAGACAGGGCTGTTGTCTCTCACCCACCTGCATGCGTTATACACTGAACCACTAGCACAAGCAATAAGACAGAGTACAGACCTGAAGGGCGTCAATATAAAAGGGACAGACCATAAAGTCAGTCTTTTTGCGGATTATGTTATTGTGTATCTTGAGGAACCAGATATGTGTTTCCCAAACTTGATGGATCTACTGGATAGATATGGATACTACTCCGGGTACAGACAAAATATATCGAAAACTCAAATTCTTTCATTTAACTATTCCCCATGCCAACAAATTAGAGACGCATATAACCTTAAATGGAATTCCAAAACAATTAAATACCTCGGTGTAATTATAACAAAATCTCTTGATGCTATGTTCGAAGCCAATTATAATAAGATTGAGGAAAACATTAGAAAAGATGTAGAAAGGTGGTCTACTTTTCCGTTAAACTTTAGCGCCAGAATTCAAACTGTCAAAATGAACATTCTACCTAAATTACTTTATTTATTCCAATCACTGCCGATCAATGTCCCAAAAGTCAAATTCATAGCGTGGGATAATATTATTTCTAGATTCATTTGGAATGGCAAGAAACCAAGAATGAAATTCACAACACTGCAATTACCTAAAGGTAAGTGGGAAATGGCTCTACCTAACCTTAGGGAATACTTCTATGCAGCTCAACTTAGACCCCTGATCTGTTGGTGCAGACCCGACTGAGTCGCGATGGAAAGAAATTGAAAGGGAGGTTCAGGGATATCACATTCAGATTTTGGTGGGAGACAGGAATCTGATGGACACTTTAAGGCATGTAATGAATCCAATAGTACAATTCACACTAGACACATGGAATACAGTAGTGGAAAGATATAAATTAAAGGGTTAATTTGCCTGCAGTGGTTTGCCTATGAGCCTAAGTTTAAGCCTGGACTCTACGATCCAACATTTAAACAATGGGCACGCAAAGGTATTACGGCAATCTGTACACTCCTAGAAAATGGTGAAATTATGAATTTCCAGGACTTGCAGGCTAAATATGGGCTGGACAATAAAGATATTTTCAGATATTTACAGCTGAGGGATTATTTAAGAAAAGGGATAGGATCAGGACGGGACAACCTGTTAAATAATGGGATAGGGGTTGTGGTCCAGGCATACAAACAGAAGGAACTTCGGGCCATCTCTGCTGTCGATCAAACCTTGGGGGGAAGCAGGGGGAATCAAGGCTCTATATTAAAGCAAAATGGGAAGCTGAAATTAAGGACTTTGATAACAGGAAGAATGGTTCCAAATGTGTGAGACCCAATGGACAACTACAAATTCAACAGTATGGAGAGAGTTCTGCTGGAAGAATTTGACTTGTTTCTTCATAACATCCAAAATAAAGAGTAAACAACTTGCAGTGCCACAAAACTGTTGGCGACTGTGCGGAAGCCAGGAGGCCGATCACTCACACATTTTTTTGGAACTGTACGAAGATAAAGTTTTATACTGGGATGATTTCAATAAAGTCCTTAAAAATATTCTAGGGTATGGTATATTGAATACATGCACTGTGATGTACCTTGGAAATTTAGGAGAAGTAGTGTCGAAAGAGGACTTATCTGACTAAAATACTACTAGCAGCAAGCAAAAAAACTATCACTAGAAATTGGCTTCATGCCAATGCACCGAAAAAGGATAACTGGTTAGAAATTGTACAAGACATATTCAATATGGAAAAATTGACATATATTCTTAGAGTTAAGGAGAATGTATTTGAAAAACACAATGATTATAGGAAGCGAGACACCGACTGCTTGATTGTAAGTGATTGTATTATACATCATAACACCTGAGTGAATATCCATATTTCCAGACAGTTTTGTGCTTTATGATTCTTTATGAGATTTCTTTATGTTTAGTTTTAGATAGGTAAATTGTTTTCTATCATTGTGATTACTGTATAATGTTCTGTCTACAGCAAAAACTTAATAAAAATTTAAAGTGACAAAAAAATTAAAATATTTCAAGTTACTAACTTAGGTAGTCGGTTCAAGTTTACAGCCAGACATCCTCTAGAAGAGAGGCCATCAATCAAGCAATAGTTTGTGGTATTATCATTGAGTGCTGTCTGCCTTCATCTATAGTGGAAAATGATCACTTTAAGAACTTTCTACATGTCGTGGATCCAAAATACACACCAATTGCAAGATCAACTATATCTGATAAACACTTACCTCAGTTAGTTGCCAATGTGAAGAAGCGCAGTAAAGAGGAGCTACAGGGTCACAAGTCGATTTCAGTAACAGCTGACATATGGTCTGATCGCACACATCTGCAGCTCTCCTGGTAAAGAACATGCATATGAACTTAAGTCCTACCTTTTAGATTGTAAGAGATTAAAAGGGCGTCACAGTGGCGAAAATATTTAATTAGCCTTTGATGAGGTTATGTATGAATATGGAATTAATCATGAAATTGACTGTTATTACGGACAACGCATCTAACATGAAGTGTGCATTTAAAGTAGCTATGCCACCATTTGATGATAAGCAGGGGGACAGTGATGAAGAACACCAAGGAGGACTTGACGACAAGGACATATGGGAGAATGTGATGAAGTAGACAATAGGTACACATTCAGCAACTCAAGGGTGCGTTTATCCTGTTTTGTACATAGCTTGCAGCTTGTAATCGGAGATGGGATGAAGGAGGTCAAAGGTGTTTCTCAAGCCATTGCAAAAATATCTAAACTTGCAACACTTTTACATAGCAGTACAGTATTTAAAGATCGGTTTGAAGAAGTGTTTGGCCATGGTAAGCCAATCCCAGTTGCAAATGTAACTTGTAACTCAACATTTAGGCAGGTACAGGCCGTGACAGGACTTGACCATAGAGCCCTTACAGAGTTATACTCAGTTGATTTAAAAAATGTTTTGTTCACGGCACGAGAATGGAACCAATTAAAAGAAGTTACAAGCATTCTTGGACCTTTTTCAGAGGCAACAGAGCTCACAGGAGAGACGGTGATCACTATCAGTATGGTGGTCCCTACAGTAATGGACTTATACACACACCTTAGTGAGATGGTAGAGACCATATATTTTTGTAAGCCCTTATGCAGGGCTCTAAGACAGTCTTTAGCTAAAAGATTTGCAGAAATTTTTGTAGGTGCAAAAATGGCTGAGAAAACACAGGATGACATGCCTTTTGGCCACAGAGTCTACTTCCTGGCAGCGATGCTGAATACCCAGTTTGGGCTTAACTGGGTAGACACGGATGTTAAGAACTCCTCAAATGCTACATCTTTGAGTAGGTTTCGAGATGAGCTCAAGCAGTCTCTAAAAGAGCTGCTGATCTCTGAGGCTCAGAGCTTGGAAGTTGAAGAGGACATAAGGGAGAACCAGCATGGAGAGCCCCCAGTGGAAGATTCTCCACCACCCAAACACCCTCGTCTGCTTGCTCGCTACAAGAACCATATAAAACACCACACCAGCCACAGAGGATTAAATGTTTCTAGTCAAGTCAGCAAATATTTTGAAGATATTCAAAGCTGTGAAGCAGACAATGCACTTCTCTATTGGGAAAAGAATAAAGACAAATACCAACAATTGCATGCACTAGCTATCAGGGTTCTCGCCGTTCCTGCATCATCAGCCCCTGTGGAGAGAGTTTTCAGTAGAGGTGGACTGATTATGAGGCCACACAGAACCAGTCTCGGCTTCAGAAATCTCTCTGCCCTGATATTTTTGAAATGCAACAATGCCCTTATTTAGTGCTGTGCAGTGCAGTGTCAATTCATGTGACTCCATCGACTGTTTTGTTGAATCAGGTAGTAATTTTAGTTTGTGTTAATTGTTTTTGTGAAATCTTCAAAATGGTTTCCTCCAGACATTAATTAAGCAAAACAGAGTGCCTGTTCTGAGTGCATAGGCAATGTTTTACACAGATTTTTTTTTTTTTGCTCTTCACTATCCTTGGTAGTCTAAATTTACTCACAGAAGGTTTAATAATAAGTCTGACAAGGATATTCATTGTCTTTTAATTTTTATTATAAACAAAAATCTTGACCATACTGAATCCATTGACTCGGTCTATTCTTTCTGTACCACTGCACAGTATTTCAGTGAACGTGTCAGAAATGATGCAATATTAAAGATGTAAACATGAATACACATGCCAGAATTCTGGCTGGCATAAAATACATAAGTATAAAAGATAATGTAGCTACATTACTCTTCATGGCAATTGTAAATAACCGTTTTTTCAACCTGCCGGTCTCAGTCTTGTCTCTGTCTCGGTCCTTATGGTCTCAGTCTTGTCTCGGTCTCGGTCCTTATGGTCTCGGTCTTGTCTCTGTCTCGACCCCCCTCCCCTTCCCCTGGTCTTGGTCTTGTCTCGGTCTCGACCCCCCAAGTCTTGGTCTTGTCTCGATCTCGACTAAGGTGGTCTTGACTACAGCTCTGGTATAATGTAGTCAGTAAAACATCGACTTTGAGCTCTCCCACCTTGTTGTCACCTATCATTGTTAGTCATTAGTCCTGTTATGGTATAGTCGTTTTTACCCATAGGCTATGATAACACTAACAAGCTGCTGTGCCGGTTGATGTTGTGTCTGTAACAGGAGATTCAGTTCTCCATGCAAAAACATGGATGCTGACTATGGAGCGCAGAGTCATCATCCAGCCACAAGAGCTGACAGATTTTTCGTCAGCAGTAGCTGTCCTGTTTGGCTGCTACTATGTGTTTGATGTGCAGTACCAGGAAGAGGCGGCCAACACGCTGGAGTTCATTCAGAGGTTGGTATCATAAATTTATTCAAGCGATTCCGAAAATGCCAGTCTCAAGTAGCACACACACAATCCTTTGCTTTACTCCTCCCTTCTCATGACAACCTGTAACTACGAGTAGAGGAAACACTGGTTTGAGAAATAATGTGTCTTTTCTTGTACTTGCAGGTTCATTCTGAGAATAAACCCTGATGGCTCCAAATGCCAATCAAAGTCGCAGGTCAGTCGGAAATCTGGCAAGAGGGTCCAAATAAAAAGCACCAGCTTGAATCCCCTCGTGGCATCTCTCATCAGAGAGCTTGTAGACTTTGACTGGCAAAATTACTGACATTACTGCATGGCAACACAAGAACAACACACAACACAACACACTGACACTGATTTTGTATTTTTTGTAATGCTTGTTTGGCTTTTCAGCAAAGTTCATATTTTAGCTATGCTATTGCAGCATGTGGCTTTAATAAAAAACACCTTCTAAGGACTAATGTTAACGAGTAATTGTGTTTGTTTGGGGTTAAAAAAAATCTGCACTGCAATTGGATTGTTTTTTACAGGAACATATTGCTAGCAAATTCTAAATAAAAACTTTTACTTTAAACAACTTTAAATTTGTTTATAGTTAATGAAACTGAACTGTAGTACAGTAAAAGAAAGTATACCATTAATACTGAAAATGAAAATAGTATAGTAATAGTATTGTAGTAGTAATACTGTAAATTATAATACAGTAGTAATACTGTAAATGAAAATACAGTAGTAATGCTGGATCTGTAATTACAGTAGTAATACTGTAAATTAAAATACAGAAGTAATACTGTTAATGATAATACAGCAAAAGTACTGTCAAAACCTTTACAGTAATTTACTGGCATCCAGCTGCCAGTAACTTACTGTAAAATTTACAGCAACCTGTTTACAGTGTATCTGTCTTGAACAAAAATGCTTTCTTCTTTATCTCCACAAATGTTTTTGCTTTGTTTATGTACTTTACAATGTGTTCTGTTATGATTTTCATTGCAAAATGCAACCTTTGGAAATGCATGCATGCATGTTACAGTAACAGATTTTACAATCTGGCAATAAATATTTCCATCAGTGTAATGTAATTACAAAGTGACATGTTACCGTAATTTCACTACCATTCGCGATAACTAGTAAAGTAACGCGTTATTATTCACATTTGAGTAACTAAATTACTAAATATATTGTTACTTTAAACTTTAATAACGTTCATTGCTGAGCATTTTGTGAAACTTATATCATTTTATTTTGTCCGCTGTGAATGTGGGAATATTATTTTGAGCTGGGAATGTGAGCTGTGAGTTTTAAGGCTTGTTGTTTGGCCATTTGAGACTAGAATAAATAAGTTGAACAAATATTTTGTGTGTGGTTTATGATTTATTAGACTATTATTTATGTTGCTGTTTTAAAATATATGTATATATCGGGGCCTATCAGCAAATAGAAAGTACCAGAACAATCACAGGTTAGCAGTGTGGAATAAAACATAAAGCCTAAACTTCAGAGTTTGAGTAAATTGGGAAACGCAAAGGTTGCTAACGTTAGTAACGCATTACTTTTTTAAGGGAGTAATCCGTTAAGTAATGTAGTTACTTTTTTAAAGCGGTAACTAGTAACTGTAACTAAATACAAATTTCCAGTAACTAGCACAACACTGATGCTGACATGATAGTAGCAAGGCTAATACAATACATTTGCAACGCATTTGCTTTTGGGTTTGTTTTGGAACATGTCATGAGACCAACTCATGAACAACGGTTGTTAGTAGCTTTGCTTAATTATGTGCTTGAGAAGAGGGCAAATGCCACACTCACTGAAAACTATAGAAGTTGAATTCATGTTACATTGACAGTTTTTATTTGAGCTGTAGGCTTATTAGTTGGGAAATAAATGTATAAACGTCATATGTAAGCCCATATTTGACCAACCAGCAGTTTCAATTAGAGTCGTAAGAGGCTGGCTACAGTAGGCTTGTTGTGATGTCTGGAATTGATTAACTGTTGACAATAAGGCTGCAGCTATCGATAATTTTAGTAATCTACTGATTATACCATCGATTTATTGAGTAATCGGATAAGATACTTTTGCTTTATTAAAGGGCAATAGTAAATATACAAACAGAAAATAAGGCAAGTCTCAAAATTAACTAGTAATCGTTTTCCCTTTTACAAAAATAAAAATAAAAAATTGCATACAATAACTGTGTCAAAACTAAACCAAGTTAGTGCATTAACCCTCTGAGACCTAGGGTTTTTTATTGCCGTTTTTGATATCTTTATATTTTAAAGTACCATATCAAATTTTGGGTTTTAAATAAAAACATTTCTAATTATTTTATAAATCATATTAACAATTAGTAAATGGCCCACTTGATTAGTATTTCAGTGACACTCCTCGTCTTACATAGAAAATATATTAACATGGAAAATGTGCATGCACTTTAACCACTAGATGCCACTATTGTATTGTAAAAGGTAATCGGTACTATCAAGCCGTTACTGGGATTCTCATAGGAAAACACTGAAGGGAGGAAAAAAGTTATCTTGTGGTTCAACTAACTCCAGGTTAGGGGTAAGTTGAGCCATATGGGGCTACACTGAATACACATTATTCAATTAAATTCATTTCACAAACTTTCAAATAACTAATACTATAATTTTAACAATTTGGACTGATTGAGCCTCACATAAAACAAGATAATGCAGATGGTCCTCCGTCACAGCAAGAAATCTAAATCTAAATGGCTTGATTTACAAAACTAATAACTACTATCAATATAATGTTAATGTATTGTAAGTGCACTTTATCAATTTGTCTCTTGTCCATCACTATATTAAGAACGTAAAAAAAAAGAAAACTCCCACAGAAGTCTTCTTGAAGGCTGTTGGTCTTCTTGAAGGCTGTTGGTCTTCTTGAAGGCTGTTGGTCTTCTTGCCTCAGGGATTTGACAAAAGAAAAAATGTTTACCACTTTCACCACTTTCACTGCAATCAAAGTTATAGTGAAATTAAGTGTTCTTCCAATTGGTGGTCCCATGGACAAATCAAGGTGCAGTTGCCTAGCTACAGAGATGAGTCAACTTATCCACTGGCTCATCTTACCCCTCTCTCACCTACTAATCATGATGGTTTTTTGTAAACTACAAAATAATCCGCACATTGATAGTAGCGCTATGCACAACGTGACAAGTTAACGTTTTTTTTCTCTCTCTCAATTTAGCCTACTAATACATCAGTGAAACTGTGATCGAATCGAAAAACAAAAACCGCCTTCAGCAAGTTTTTATTCTGTAGGGCACAATACTCTGGAGCCCTTAATAATACAATTCTAATTAAAATATAGTTTCCTTCCGTTCACCAAATTATCTCTGAGATGTATTAACAAACTTTCTGCACTTGCAATGCAGTCTTAAGAGAACACAGGGCACCTGCAGAATACATCTATAGCTAGGCGTGTAGCAAATTGATGGATTATTGAAGTATAAAAGAGGCAATATGCTAATGTACCCTGTGACGATACATGACCAAATAGGCAACACTGGACATCAATGCAACTGTCACAATTACATTCTTGCATGTACAGGCTATGTTATGTGTAGCCTAACTTCATGGGGGGAAAAAACCCATTTTGGGGCCAGTATTTTGGATTAACAAAGTGTTTCTTTATCTTACTTAAGGCTGCAGTAGTCAACCTGCCTCCAGCAGATCAATTTCAAATAAAAACTCATGTTTTTTTTTTAAACCAACCAGCCCCATCAGTCCTATTTTTGTTTATAGGAAAATAATTAACTAAAGTCAACTACAGTTTACTGAGCTAACTATTTAACTTGCCCATGTAGCGTTACTAACATATCAAATATACAAACTAATATAAATGAGTCACTTCGAGTTACATGCTCTAATGTTTTATTAAAAAAAACTATTTCAGTATACTGATGATGATGATGATGATGATGATGATGATATTTCAGTATACTAATAGATAACAAGATAATACGTATCTAGCTAGTTCTTTCAAAGACCACCAATATTTTTCAAGCCACGTTATTGCTAGCTAGTAAATGTTGACTACCTTGATTTTCATGAACTTCTTTTTGGAAGAAATGAACACCCACAAGTATATTTGTCAAGCGAGACCTGGGCACAAGACAGCAAGCTAGTTTCAGAATTAAATAGGATTTAGCTAAATTCGTAAATGCCAAGCTACGTCACACACAGCTGCACAGTGCAGTTTTAACGCTGATCATGCATCTAAGTTCAGTTCCAAGGGCAGAACAAGACAGGAGTGTAGCCCAATCTTCCCAAGGCAGATGGGTCAAAACTGTGATTTTTACAATTTTTAACAATCGCTTCGACACTAATTTCAGAACCTAGTGATCATTTTTCAAATCTCTAGACACAAAACTCCAAACAGATCATCAAAATGCACTTTTTTTTTCAAAACATTAAACACCTTTTTTTCCATTGCTTGGATACAGTAAACATAAACCTAAGATAATTTAACATAAATCGCCGGTGCACAGCATTACATCAAAGTATTACCATTTCAAAATGCAATTCACAGCTTACATTTGATTTGACTATTCTTTCATTTCATAGAAGGCATATAAACTGATCAAAATGATAACTGTTACATTACTCCTAATGAATAGCTTTATGAACACTGATAAACAATATTCCATGTTTAGATCATGACATTTCGAGCTCACTAAAGACATCCAAAGACACCCGTGGAACATGAACCACATTATCTGGATGTAATATTTGATCACCATCCCCTACTCTGTTTCTATGGTCCCGTGTACCACTGTTCCAGACTAAGTTTACAGTATGCACATGCACGCCCTTGTCATTGCTTTTGCCATACTGACAACTTGTTACTGATTGATTGTGGAACACAAATATTATTGTAGTGCTCACCTACAATATAGCCACAACCTTGGAGCAGGCAGGTTATGCAGGTCACAACAGTGGTTAAAGTGAGACAAAAAACAATGAGGAGGAGCAAGAGGTGCAGGACGTTGTAGTGAAAGGAATGGCCATATCCCTTCTGGAAGGTGGTGTGTGGGGTCGTGGTACAGAACAAAGTTTTGTATTTTACTGTAAGACAGTTAAGGCAGATGTTTTTGTTCGAATATTTTGTTTTGAGCCAAGTATGATTTTATTTCATACAGTAAACACATTTTATTTGACTTTATTCAATGATTCCATTGTTTCTCTCTCTACTACTCATTTCACAGAAAAGCATTTCAAACCATATTAAAACATGTATCAAGTATTTTCTACTTCAATATCATAGGATTGTACAAACAACTAAACAGTGAAACTGTCAGTATGTTCTGTGTGGGTGATATAAACTATTGTTCCTATGGTACTTCATCTTGAGTTAGTTATTTGAACCTATGATTCTGAATATGCTAGGTTTTTCAAAGATATGAATGCAAAATGCTAAATTGTTTAAATACGGCCGCTTGTGTTACAAGTGCTTACGGTTTTGAGTACTGTATTTTAAGGTTTTGAAAAATTACCACAAGGTTGTGTGTTGAAGCGATCGTAAAAAAACTGTCAAGTTGTATTTACAACAAACAACTGAAACACAAACAACATTTCTACATTTTCCACCATGATAAATAAAGTATTTTCCATTCCATTTCCAAAGGCACCAATGATCGTATAGTTTTACAAAAAAATAAGAAATAAATACATCATTAATAATGTAATCTTATTATTTCTTAATCTTAATATTTTCCCCCAAAAAGGTTATTCTTATTATGATTGATGTAGCAGACAAATAACTGAATGCCTTAACATACCTAATAAACAATAGAGAGATGTTAATGAGACCAATAAGAACGAAACTTCATGGTTCGTAAACTCCTCACCAGCGCAGACTGCTAAAAGATCAAATGATTTAGTAGTGCTACTTATTCAAATACATTTTCATTGAACGTACCTGTTACAAGACAAATTCAATCATTTGTCTTTCAACCCACTGCAATCCAATCTGCACATCAAAAGATACAAATAAAGATCATTGTCACAAAGTTACTGTAAATACAACCTTGCATTATTAGCGAGAGCAAGAAGTTAGTTAGAATACTAGTGATAAACTGGCTATTTCCATGAAACAGCCTCTGTGAGCTTAACCCTTTCCAGCCTGTGTCAAAAAGTAAACAAATTCGATTCTGTACCAGAATATGAAGTCGACATGCCAAAACGTTTGTGGTGCGATAATAGAATTTCACTCATCTAAACTTTACATACCAATTTGAATAGTAGAACTTTTTTTTTTCTCAATTATATAAATATCTATATGATCATTTGATGTTGATCATTCCTTATGAAGAAGCTTTTATACACAAAGTTTTTAAAAATTATTCTTTGTCCAACATATTTGACCAAAGATAGGCCTATATATTCTTTTAAAAATGCTTATCTATTTTTATAATCCAACCCATATTTCTCTAATTTGACAAACTGTTGTCTTCGTATCCCGTAAATGTGTTCTATGCCTTTTCATAAGCATTTGTTTGAATTACGTCATCATTTTGTTGCTAGGGGACGCTAGTTACTAGTGATGGGAATTACGGCTCTTTGAAGGGAGCCGGACCTTATGGCTCCGTTTTTTTCTGATACCCCTTTTCCACCGAGGAAGTTCCAGGGCTGGTTTGGAGCCAGCCAAATCTTGAACCCATTCTTAGTTTTTCCACCACCAAAGAGCCGGCTCTCGGCCAGGAAAACAGGTTCCAGGCTGGCCCCAACTCTTTGCTGGTCTAAGACCAAGCACCACTTTTAGTCCTGCCTTTAATCGATTTTGATTGGCTGGCTGACAAAGAAGTGACGTTGATGAGAACTATTTTCCACATCAGATAGGCTACATGACGTGCTCTGCCAAAAATTTAAAAGTGCAAGGGGGCGCCGCTTTGAGAAAGGAGCATGCCATGCAGGCACGTCTTTTAGAATGGGGAAGAGGCACTGGAAGTTGAAAAAGCGATTTCCGTTGACACCGCCGCTAGTCTGTCATTGTAGTTGAGGCTTGCGTTGCTGCGAAAGCAGAGACGTATACTGACGTATATAATGACGTAATAATGATGTGGCTCTCTAGCACGTGGAAAAACAAACGGTTCTTCTAAGGCTCGCAAATGGAACCCACGGGTGAACGGGCTCTAGCACCGACACGAAACTGGCTCTAAGTTTGTGTTGGTGGAAAAGGGGTATGAGAGCCGTTCGGCTGTCGTTCTATTTTAGGGGGCGGGGTTAATATGTTTACCTATGAAATAATCACTAGAATTCTTATTTAAATATCCCCCAATATCATTTTAGTTTCGCATGTGTGGACTAAGCCGTCAAACCGTTAGACGGCTCAGGAAGGGAAAACAGGGATTGGCCCAGGCTCTGTTGAGCAGGGGAGGAGAACTGCTGAGCCGGACTGGGGATATCGTCGGGCGGTGGAAGGAGCACTTTGAAGAACTTCTTAACCCCGCCAACACGTCCTCTGTTGAGGAGGCAGAGTTTGAAGACTCGGGGGAAGTCTCAGCCATATCCCTGGCAGAGGTCACTGAGGTAGTAGGGAAGCTCCTCAGCGGCAAGGCGCCGGGTGTGGATGAGATTCACCCCGAGATGCTGAAGGCTCTGGACATTGTTGGGCTGTCATGGTTGACACGCCTCTTCGGTCTACGCCCATCCAGTCTACATGTGTTTTGTGGACTTGGGGAAGGCCTACAACCGTGTCCCCCGGGGAGTCCTGTGGGGGGTACTGCGGGAGTATGGGGTACTAGGGCCATTGCTACGAGCCATTCGGTCCCTATATAACCGGAGTGAGAGTTGTGTCCGTATACTCGGCACAAAGTCAAATACGTTTTCAGTGGGTGTTGTACTCCGCCAGGGCTACCCCTTGTCACCGTTTCTGTTTGTGATTTTCATGGATAAAATTGCTGGGGGGAGGAGTGTGTCCAGTTTTGGGGACCTCAGAATTGCTTCTCTGCTCTTTGCAGATTATGTGGTTCTGTTGGCTTCTTTAGACTGTTACCTTCAGCATGCACTGGAGTGGTTTGCAGCTGAGTGTGAAGCGGTCGGGATGAGAGTCAGCACCTCCAAGTCTGAGGCCATGGTTCTCTGCCGGAAAACGGTGGAGTGCTCTCTCCGGGTTGGGAGTGAGTTGCTGCCCCAAGCGAGGGAGTTCAAGTATCTCGGGATCTTGTTCACGAGTAAGGGAAAAATGGAGCGTGAGATTGACAGGCGGATTGGTGCAGCATCAGCAGTAATGCGGGCGTTGTACCGGACCGTCGTGGTGAAGGAGGAGCTAAGCCGAAAGGCAAACCTCGCGATTTACCTGTCGGTCTACGTTACAACCCTCACCTATGGTCATGAGCTTTGGGTAGTGACCGAAAGAATAAGGTCGCGAGTACAAGCGGCTGAAATGTGTTTCCTCCGTAGGGTGGCTGGGCTCAGCCTTAGGATTGTAAATTCTTCTAATTGAAAATATACAACACGATCAAAAAGCAGATGTGGACCAAGCAGCAAGCTAGATACGGTCACGCTAAATTGGTGACAGTTGAAACCCATTCCCGGACCAGGTAGGGCACCCAGGACATGAAATCCGATGAGTGATGATGGTGGCTTGGTGCGATCAAACATTTAAAATGATGTTAACTATATCATATTACAGTACAATTAAATGCCATACAACAATAATGCCAACCAATTATGAGGCAAGGATGATGAATACAGTAAGATAATATAATAATAATTATACAGTACATTACCTCCCACTCCCAGCACTGCAGCAAAGTTCAAAGCTAGCTAGCTTGCTACTCTCTAGCAAGTTCCAAACAAAACTAAATGATCAGGCTAGCCAAGAGCCACACTGATGTTTATTAAATAAACATTTAAGTCGCATCTGACAATAAAAACACATGCATAAATATAATGAGAAAAGTTGAAAACCAATGCTTTATTTTGCCGTAGTTTATACTGACCTTACTGTCGTCGGGTCAGTATAAAATTTGAGAAATAAATGACGGGGACTTCCGAGGTAAACAGAATGTAGCACTAACATTAGCTCAGTGTCGGTCCCTTCTCGATTAAAAAAAAACAAACAGTTTTGATTGAATTTGAAGTGTCAGTACCACAGGCTATTCCTTTTTGGTGTCTTCATTGTCAGGACTGTAGGAATAACATAGGCTACGATAGAAGCGTAACGCATATGGTGCTGGACACCGGCATATTTTAAGCCTGTTGGTGGCCTTCTAGCATTCTTTTAATTTCTGAGTATTGTTGTGGCAACCAAGAACTGCACATGTGAGGTCATAAATAATTCTACAATGGGCCAAAATATGCAACGGCAAGTTAACAAAACTGCTGTCTGTTTAGGTTGAGTGTTGGAGCAACCGGAAGTGCCAAGCCGCTAAACCACGAATATCACATGTTACAGAAGTGCCATGGAAACCATCAAGAATATCATGAATACTTACATGAAAAATATATGTGCCTGTTGAAATGATATGTAAAATAGTTACTTCAGCTGAATATATGCTTACCTGAGTGTTTAGACGTTTGTATGCAAGCTATATTAGCCTATATTTGATGAAATAGCAGTCTAAATCTGTATGTGATTTACATTGTGTTGATTAGTGTATTGGAAGTACACATGCTTATTACACATTTGTATTCTTTTCAGGTTTACCCTACCTCCAGTGACTCCATAAACATAGTTGAACAGTCTTTCAGTGCGGTTATTGGATGAGGAGTTACCTGTCTTCCAACTTATGCAGGTGACAGAACAGAAACAGACAAGAAATTAAGTCAAAGAAAGGAGCTCAGCTCTTTAGCTAACGAGCTGCTGGTCTGCATTAACAACTTTTCTTAAATTCCTACTGTTATAAATAAAACTTTGTGACACATGGTCAAGTGATAAAGTGTTTTATCATAAATATAACTCATCTTACCTTAAAATCTTGCCTCAGATTTCAAGTTGAAGCCGTAAATCAAATACATAATAATAATATTAATAATAATAAATAAATTATCTGAACCAGCCTCGGAACTGCCTTGGTGAAAAGGTGTATGTGAAGGCAAGCACTAGTGCTGGAGTCCTGGCCGGACCCCCACAGCGTGCTCAACCATGCGTGCCCACAAATCCATAGAGAAAGCCAGATAAATTGCAGGGGTGTGGTATAATTAGTGTTAAAAGTAGATACTTTTTTTGTATTGAAGTATGTGTAATCAATATTAAAGGTCAGTAGGTAAGCATACCATAGTTTACTATTAGTTTTAATTAACAAGAAGGGTGGAGATGGAGGACAGACATAGTATGAGGTGAATACTAGGAGAGCAGATGCATGTCTAGATGATAATATATGTACCAATTGTCCCCAGGACATCTAAGGTCACCTAATGGAGGCAAAGCAAAGAAAGAATGAATGCAAGCAGTTGACAGAATCATAAATAAATAGGCAGTAAAAACCAGCATGGTAGTCAACCCTTATTGATTATAAAGAGGCTCTTATATGACAGAAGAGTAAGACTTCATTGTTTGTTGAAAGATGAGAATCTTGGAGTCAACGGATCCCGGGCTTGAAGATAACGATTAACAAAGGAGGGGTCTGTTGTTAAAGGGAGATTAACAAAGATATGCTGAACAATTAATAGGATACCTAGGAAGGAGATTGCTTGGGATGTTTTTGGGTGTTGTGTATTGCAATATGGGAAGTTGCTAGAACTTTGGTGTAAGCCTAGAGAAATGTATTTAAAGCCTGACAATGTATGTGCAATTCAGTTGATGTCTGCAGACTCACTAGGTTTTAGTCTATGCCGAATAAAACCTGCTCTTCTGAAACTTTGGTTTTCGACTTCCAGTTTTGTATCTAGGGTTGTAATCTCTTCTAACTGAAAAGACACAACATAATTGACGAGCGAGCCAGGAGGGAATAAAAGAGATTCCCATTCTGCTACCAACAGAGGGATTTGGACCAAAGTCTGTCAACAGTAACAGTAATCTAAATTTCTACCTTAAAGAACTAGTGTATACAGATATAGCGGAAGTCTAAGGTCATAGCGCAAAGAGCTTTTTTGTATTTTTGTTATTGGTGTTGATATTTGCTTGCTGTATTCAAATTATTGGATACTCAGGAAGAGTCCTGGGAGACTCAGGAAGAGTCCTACGTTTATTAAATTAATGGAGACTCAGAAAGAGTCCTGGGAGAGTCAGAAAGAGTCCTACGTGTATTAAACTATAGGAGACTCAGGAAGAATCCTATATGTGTGTTGGAGATCTGGGGTGAGTCCAACTTTATAAGATTTGCCTATTTAAGATTTTTTGTGGGGAGGAAATTTGTGTACAGACAGTTTGTTGGATGAAAGATATGATTACTTATTAGGGACATTTAAGGGCCAATGATAACGCCTACAGAGCATTGCGTAGCGTTTCTTGACTATAGTTTATATAGCAGTATTTTCTGCTTCTTGTTAATAATTGATGAAACAGATATTGTTTCTTGAAGTACGTTAAAACCGCAGTGTTTAATGTTGATTCATTAAATATTGTTGAAGCAGTGCTTGCAGTGTTTTTCATGTTGCTGAATGTAACTGATCGAGCTGTGTTTGTTGATTTTGAAAAGTATATTATGAATAGTTGAATAGTACATAATCTCACATATTTGAATTAGAATTCATTACGACGGGAACAGCTATTTTCCGAAATACCGGTAGATTGGACCCCATTCCGAAAGGAAGATATCTCCGACCCTGGTAACATCTCTAATGGAAAATAAGCAACATAGACTTCTAGTCCCCCTCAGTGAGACCTAAAAATAAAGGGATTTCATTTTCAACGTCCCATTACACCCCGATAAAAATGAAAATCAAGTTAGTTCAAATTCACTGTTTGAGGCAAAAAAAAACCCTGTGTGATAAAAAGGATTGGGTCTGTGTGTTGTAAAGCTGAGTAGGACAATAGGCTTGTGATACACAAATACCTAATACAAATAAACACACGCTCACTCACATTCCCTAGAGATATAGGCACACATAATCATGCATATACTGCACACATAGCCACTCACACACACACACATATCCTTACACATACCATACACATTATAATAGGCAGACACACTCAAAAGGAAATGTGGTGGAAAGAGAAAGAGAGGGAAAACATTCTTGTGTATACTTGTGAATGATAAAGGGCTTGCATTTGTGTTTGAGCATTTGGTTTTTGGTAACCCAGAGGTATGACTGGTGAATGGTTTTGTGTTTGAATGATTGGGAATTGTGTAAGTGATAGTGAATTGGTTAGTTGTGTGAATGGGTTTTGTGGTGTGACAAGGAAGATAAGAGAGAATCGATTGTTGATTTTGGAAGCAGGGTGCTGCCTCACATTCATTGAATGATTTTGTTGTACCCAACTATTTAAGCATCTAACTTGGTTTTAGAACTTTTTCATCCAAGTATAAAGGCCTGATTATTAGGTCTGTTTCAAAGCAGATTCTGACATTTTCATTTGCATTTATTGGTTACTTATTGGGAGCAGCACAGTGGCTCGGTGGTTAGCACTGTTGCCGCACAGCAAGAAGGTCCTGGGTTCAATCCCCTCCTGACACAAGGGCCTTTGCCTGGAGTTGGCGTGTTTGCGTGGGTTCCTCTGGGTACTTTGATTTCCTCCCACAGTCCAAAAAACATGCAGGTGAATTGGTGACTCTAAATTGCCCGTGAGTGAGTTGTTGTCTATTCATATGTGTTTGCCCTGTGATAGACTGGTGACCTGTCCAGGTTGTACCCCGCCTCTTGCCCAGTGTGGGCTGGGATAGGCTCCAGGCCCCCCCGACCCTGCATAGGATAAGCGGTATAGCTGATGGATGATGGAGGTGTTTAAAACTGTTAGGTTTGAGACGGACTGTTTTAGTAAGGGTTCTATTACAGTCGATACGCTCGACTCCTCTATGGGAAACACTCTTAGAGCGCATATCATTCACTGAACACATTGTAATCAACGAGGCTCGTGAGACTTTAAGGGTCACGCGCACCCGCATCAGCTACTCTATAAATACAGTAGCAGACCCATCTCACTCCAGATTTTCATCATTCAGCCAGGTGTGCACATTGGCAATGTCCTCCTGTCTAGTGAACCTTATATTCGGTTAACACGCAATTCGGTCTGAGTTTTTTCTTCTTGCGAGCAAGGAGAAGATCATTTCTGACCTTCGGCGTTTTTTCAGTTTTCCGTCGCGCCACTTAATGTAGCTCCACAGCAGGCGAGGTTCTATCTCCCGGTAAGGCGATCTAGATCCTTTCCACCGTGCCTGTTAGCCACTTCGTTCCTCCTCGGAGTTTTCGTTGTGGTTTTTCAGCACAGTCTTTTCCTTTCTGTTAGTTAACAGCTCGTGCTCCGTTTTCGAACGTGTGCCTTGCTGTTTTCTTTCAGTCGGAGTGTAGTTGGCAACGTGGTTAGTGTCCCTCGTTTTGTCTACAGGCCTGCGGGGCATTGCTAACCGCTTAGCTAGCTACTACTAAGCTACTGCTAGGCTACTGCTAAGCTAGCGCCCGTGCGGTGGCTAGCTAGCAAATGGCCTCCTTGGTAGTTTACCTCCTGTTGCTTCGGTGACCAGTTAACAGCATGTGCTTCGTTTTTGAACGTGTGCCTGCTGTTTTTCTGGTTACAGTCGTAATCCCGGTTAGTATGCCCTGTTTTGCCTACGGGCCAGCGGGGCATCGCTAACCACTAGGCTACTGCTAAGCTAGCGCCCACGTGAGGGCTAGCTAGCGAACGGCCTCCTCGGTACCTCACCCCCTGTTGCTTTGGAGACCTCGTGGGGTGTTAGCTAACAGCCTGTGCCCCGTTTTCGAACGTGTGCCTTGCCGTTTTCTATCGGTCCAAGTGTGTAGTAAGCGAGGTGGTTAGAGTCTCCCCGTCTTGTCTGCGGGCCTACGGGGTACCTCTAGCTACTTAGCTAGCTACTGCTAAGCTAACTTGGAGCTAGCTAGACACTACTAAGCTAGTTCCTGGAGCTAGCTAGCTACAGCTGTCTCGTGGTGTCGACAACCTTGCTGCCGCTCTTCTGCCTGCTGAGTTTATCCCTCCAACCGGAGACGAGCTCTCCTTTGGGGAGCTGTCCCTTCCTCCCTCATGCCCGCCTGTCATGGTGTACAGGTCCCCCGGGAACCTGGTGACCATGGCAGACAAGGAAGAGGAAGATGAGGGGCCAGTGTTCCAGCCATGCGCTGCGGGAGCAGTGTCAGCTGGTTAACTGGGGGACACGGACTCGATGACGGACTAGCTCTCTCAGCCAGCTGAGGTGGGCTTGTCTCATTACCGGTCCTTATCAAACTGGGAGGCATGCCGCCAGTCGTGCACCTGCATGGGCATCCCATGGCCGTCCCTCCGGCACTTTCGGCCCGGTCCTTGATGGATGGGAAGTCCAACCCCATGATGCCGGACCTCCTTTCGGATCTGCGTGCCTCATGGTCTAGACCAGCCTCTGCATGTGTGCAGTTGGCTGGAAATAGAGCCATGGAGGTGCACGACCAGGCCAGGTTGGGGGTGGACACCCCGCTCCCTATGGAGCTTGTAGTGGCGGAGCACCTTGCCCCCACTACGTCCTCATATGCTTCGGGAGCCCGCCTCCCTAAACAGCAGCAGAGAGAGCTCTTTCCTGTGCTGGGGGCGTCCTACAAGGCCTCGGCCTTGGCAGCCAGGTGTGCGAACGTGGTTTCTATTCTCTTGGCGTACCAAGCAGGAGATGGCTGAGTCCACCCCGGACGATGACCTCTCCGAGCTGTGGGACATCAGCCGTAGGCATACGGACCTCTCCCTGCGCTCCCTCAGAGGAGTGGCAGCACAGACGGGCAGGTCCATGGCAGCTACGGTGGTGGTGCTACGCTCCATCTGGTTGGACGTTGCTAAGACCCCGCTTAGAGAGAGGGCTGCTTTTCTCGACGAGTCGTTGGACCCCGCTGGGCTGAATGGAGCAGCGGAAGTTGATGGGGGAGGCCCTGTCCGCACTGCTCCCATCTTAGCCTGAGAAAAAGGCGACGCCTTCTCACCCCCTGTCCGGGGCGGCGTGGGCTTCACCTGCTCACCCACTATGTGCAGCCCCCCAGGTTTCACTATACAGTCACTAAGCACACTGTCTGAGGTGACACTCCATCCCCAGCCAGCTGCGCCAAGTGTTATTGATCCCCACCTATGAAAGTGTGTGTGTGTTCCCCTCACACTTAGGCAGCCTGCGGGCACCGAGTGTGCAGAAAAAATATAATGAACACAAAAATGAACCCTATAAAGCCTTGGCTGGGTCAAGTCTCTCCCCTCAGGGTTGTGGTCTCCCCAGCCGGGGGCTGCGGCTCTGTGGTGTGCATGCACCAAGAGCGCATGGGTGTTACAGACCGTAGAGTGCGGGTACAGACTCCAGTTTCGGAGCAGCCCGGCTTGTATTGTGGGGATCATAGAGACCTCTGTGTCAGACGAGCTCGCCCCTATTCTAGCGGAGGAGATACGCTCTCTCCTACGGAAAGGGGCTGTGAGATACGTGGCACCGACGGAGGCACACAGCGGGATCTACTCGCGGTATTTCCTGGTGCCGAAAAAGGGGGGGTACACCCCATCCTGGACCTGAGGTGATTAAAAAGCCACTTGACTGTATTCCAGTTCAAAATGCTGACAATCAGAGGCCTCTTATGCAATATACGGCAGGGCGATTGGTTTACAACCATAGACCTAAAGGATGCTTATTTTCACATTTCGGTCCTCCCCGCACACAGGATGTTCCTCAGGTTTGCGTTCAAAGGTCAGTTGTTCGAGTTCCAGGTTCTCCCCTTCGGACTCTCACTGGCACCCCGAACGTTTATCAAGCTAGCGCAGCTGAAGGCACAGGGTATGCTCGTACACAATTACCTGGACAATTGGTTATTGTGTGCAGGCACGAGAGAGGAGGCAATGGAGCACACGAGTGTTCTCTTGTCTCGTCTAGCATCCCTCGGTTTCGTGGTGAACCCCAAAAAGAGCTGTCTGGTTCCCTCCCAGTGCGTTACGTTCCTGGGAATAACCATCTGCTCGGTTCCAAATCGCGCTTTTTTCTCCCAAGACCGCGCCCAGACCTTATACAAGTGTCTGGCCGGTTTTCGGCAGGGCACATGGGTTTCGGTCAGGATGTGTCTGCGGCTGTTGGGGCTCATGGCCCCCATAACTGCAGTTGTCCCACTGGGTCTGCTCCTATTGGGCCCTGTAGTACACAGGCGCGTAGTGATGACAGATGCCTCTCTCACAGGGTGGGGGGGCGTCTGCGAGGGACGTCCGGTGAGCGGTGTGTGGGACGCGTCTCAACGCTGTCTCCACATCAATCACCTGGAACTACTCACGGTCTTTCTGGTGCTGAAACAGTTTCTCCTGGGTGCTCCTGTTGCGCCCGGACTTACTGTCCCAGGCAAACGGCGAGAACCCCTGAAAGGCTGAGGTTGACCACTGACGGGTTACACCCCAGGGTGGTCGCCACTATTCAGAGCGCTGGAGCAGCGTCCACTAGGTCTCTGTGTGACCTGAGATGATGCGTGTTCGAGTCCTGGTGCGAGGAGCGGAATTTAGTGTTGTTCCAATGCAACCTGGGGAATATCCTATTATTCCTCCAGGGGCTACTGGACAACTCCTCCACACTCCTCTCCTTATTAAAACCTGGGTTGTATACATAACCCCTAGTTCTCCAAAGCTTTTGACACAAGGCATCATATTTGCATCTCGGCAACAGATTTGGCAATTGAACTTGTATGTAGCTAGCTACCACAATAACAGTTCACTTTCAATAGCAAGCAAAAATATCAAGCTAGCAACTTGCCATGCTTCCATTGCCAGCAGAAGGCTGCTTAATGTAGCCTATGCATATAATCACTTTTTAAATAAAATAAGTTATTTTAATAATAATACACAGGACTTATAAGCGCCCTTCTAGTAACAAGGACATGGGAGCAAATTGGGGTAGATAATAATTTTCTTAATAATATTATTATATTTTTATTATTATATTATTTACAAAGTAAATTACTGCATTAACCTAGAGGACAACATATGTCTACTCAGTGAGTCCCTGTCATGTAAAATTATTTAGAAGAAAAATGTATGTGTTGTGAAGACGACGACCCCCAAAATGTACTTTAATTTACGTTGGCGTTACAATTTACTCTTAAAAAAAAGGTTGTCAAAATTTTCACTGCTGTGAGCTGGATAAGGTAAAACAGGAGCGAAAATATACTTTGAGCTAGATAAGGTACATGTCTAATTTTGTCAGCCAGACAATCACAATCTTTTCAAAGGACAAAATATAATACTCAAACAACTCAATTAATGGAAAGTTACAATTAGTTGTCTCCAGTTTCCAAAAAGTAAATAATACCAACCGTGGTAATCCCCATTATACTTTTTTTCACTCTCTGGCACTGGAGAAGATGAATGAAAGTGCCAATTTCTTCATATTTCCAAGTGATTCTACAATTTCTATATAGTATGAGTATGTCTGAAGGCTAAGAATTGACTCGAAGTCATCTAAGATCTAAGGTCTGGCAGTTTCTTTCTCTGTTGCAAATCAGAGTTGTGTTTGCCACTTCAGGACTGAAACAAGGCCATTACAGATTATATTTACTGAATTAAGAAAGCCTCAATTGTTTTATGCCTTGTACCTTTGGTTATTTTTGAGATTCTAGAGACTCGTAAAGTAAATGTAAATTGTATACATTTGATTATTACAAAGAAAGGAAAAAAAAGGCTAATGGGTGATATGTAAAAATTATTTTGAATAATTAATAATAGTTGACTGCAGTTAAAGTAAAAAATAAAAAAAAGGTGAAACGGCAAGTTTTCTTAGGTCTTATACAAGAGTGACAATTTTGACACAGGTTCTATTCATTTGTACACATACTCTAATGCTGTGTTTATAAAAAAGACAACTGTTCATGACCCAGTCTCTATGCTATAAGGGAAAATAAATATTTGTTCTCAAAAGTGGACATTAAACAAGACTACCACATTTTAAAATGCCTTTTTTGATTGTTGGGGGAAACAAAATCATGCATGCTCATTGTGTGTAATTATAAACTGTAAATTGTCTGCAAAGAGTGGCTGCAAAAGGACTGATGGCAGACTCCTGTCAAACAAGGTAAAAAAGTGGGTTCATCTTCATTGAAATTCGCAAAACTCTCAGCATAAATATGCATGGTTTATGACAAGAGGAAGACAAACACAAACTTTACACCAATATTTTGAGAATAAATGAGCATGGCTCAGGACAAGGAATGCTCCACAGTCAGACATCGCCAACGACGAACTGTCGAAAATAAATTACCATTTTCAGTGTGTAAAAACTAACACGCACATCTGTCTCTATCTACTCCATGGCTCTGCTGATGGTATTATATAGTGGGCCTTTGTTAGTTCTGGTTGGGTGGGCCAGGTATTGTTTGTGTTATTTTGTGTGTGTGGGTGGGAGTGACTATTATTTTATTCCTCTCTACTTGTCTGTTTTACCACATCACAAGTGCAAATATGTATCTTTGAAACAAATCTATTTAGCTGTGTTGATTTTCATTGAAGTTTAAGTTTTAAGTGGGTAAACGTAATTTTGGGTGTTGGGTTGTATGCTTTATTGAAAATATGTCCCTAGGAGAAATTCTTGCCGTGAAAGGATGTTTGGAAGCATTTCACAACCTAGAATTGGAATTATATTCACAAAGTGCTCAAATGTAAATATTGCAACCCTTGAGGTTTTAAAACTTAAATTGATTATTGTTATTTCTACTTTGCGTTGGTTTGGACTGGGTTATGGTTGCCAGTATAACTGATGATATGTGGTTAGTCAATTGTTTGGGTTTTACTGGTTTGCCAAATTGCTGATAAGACTAAATCTCGGTACCCCTTTAAATAAAGATTGAAACAAGTTTTCCTTATTTTGTTTGGTAAAAGTTGTCAATGATGTCAATCTACACACTGTAAAACATTTCCTTGCAAGATTACAGTAAAGTGCTGGTAGCAGTGGTTCCAGCTGTTTACTGTAATTTCTACAGTGTACATACTGTCTTCTAAATTACAGTTTGTTACTGTAGTAATGAAATACACAAAAATACTGTAAAATTAAACAAATACAGTAAACTACTGGCAGCAGTGGTTCCAGCTGTTTACTGTAATTTCTAGCGCACTGAAATGAAATACATGTAGTTATCATAAGTACACTGTAAAACAGGCTCGCCACCTGAACGTATATAGTTGGCACAGCAAAAAAAACATAGGGCTAGAGTTGTCTTGCCCAAATCATCTAATAAACTTGTGACGTGACATATTAACTGACGTTAACAAGGCTAACAAGGATGCCAAGGTCTCCAACTCGTGTTCTCCTTATTGATGCACTTAAAATATCTTGATCCAGATCAAGTTGCACGTCGCTTGGACAGTTGGAATTTTTAACAGTTACACTTATGAGTAAGAATAATTATGCTCTGATCCAATTTAGAGAACAGGACCGTTTCATGATCTTAAACAGAAGTTAGTAGGCCTACTTGACGTGCAAGCTCTGAGATACTCTCTAAAAATGTCTTTTTTGTCCTATTGACAATGGCGCAATTAAAATAGGTTTACAATATTATTTCCCGAAATCCTTAGCTAATAGCAATACATTGCAGTAAAGTTACACGTTTGATCGTTGGAATTCTAAAACAAACATTTAGGCTCCCAGAATGCAGTTTTCACAGTATTCTACTGTATAATCCAATGACAGTAGGTTACTGTTGAAATTTCACTGTACATTTACTGCAAAGTTTTACAGTGCAGATTATAATTTTTTTAATTAAAACTAAGTATTTATAATGTTAACTTTTTTAATGTATTGTTGCTAATAGTAAACTAAAAGTAAACAAAACTATATTTTTTTACTATTCTTTACTAGTCCAGGTTTATTTTATAGTGTAACAGGAAAGGGCAAGTGAATCAGCCAGGGATGTAAAGGGCTTCAAAACTTCTCTACCTACAATTACAAAATTAAATAAGTCTAATTTTGTTTTGTTTAATTTTATGCTGGTTAAATTAGTATTGATATATTCTAATTTAGACTCGAAACAGTTTTTATTTTCGTTGGCTATTTTATATAATACATGTAGGGTTACTGGTTTACTACTTCTTGTGTGTGAATTACTCTATTAATTTTGTATATTATCCATTAATTACTAAATTTATATTATAATCGATCAATTTGATATCAAATAATAAAGGGGGCACCACCCAAAGATTTTAGCTTATTGCATGGCTCGATGGGAAACCAGGTCTGATTTGGCATTCATTTAATAAGTAGGCCTAGTTGAAGTTTTAGTCTCAATTTTGAAGTAGTGACGTTCTATGTTACGAGAATAAATTATTGTATGAAAACGAAGATATGACACAGCTGGGATTGATTGCAAAGCAATTCTATTTATTTACTAGTCTAAAACACATGAAAATTACAGTACTACAAAGAATGACTAAATGATGACATTAATAAACTAAAAGTGGTTAGTAGCTAAACGTACACAGTATAACAGTTAAAATATTGACAAATTATGGTAAGCATAACACAGCAGAAATTGTCTAAGCTTTAGCATCAAACGCTCAACGTTAGGAAAAGCATGAGTTACGTTACTGTGAGAAGGAAGGCGGAGCTGTGGCACAATTATTGGTCTTAGCCTTGCGGCTGGAGCCAATTTGAGAAGTCCGTGGTTTCTTTGGTAAAGTTCTGAAAGTTAGTTCCTTGTTTGAATAAACATGGAACAGCAACGTGGGTTTTGGGTCTTCTTTGACGTGTTAATTGTCCTCTTCTGGGAAGGAGGACAAAGGTGCGCTGGTTCAGTTTGAAAGTGTGCAAGGACCCTTCCGGCCTTGTAGTAATGAAAAAGGCCTAAAACCCTTTTTTTCAAAGAGTTGCTTGCAGACGCGTGGTCGAGGAAAAGGGGGGGGGGTGCGATTATCTTAACCCGTGTAACGCAGGGCAGCCTTCCCAGGTTACGTGCGGATCTGAAAAGCCAAGTTTTCTGGATGAGAACTGTATTTAAGATAGTTTGAGAAGGGGTGTCCAAAAGGTGGCTGAGGTCACCTGATTGGCCACAGCCAGAGGTGTTGATTATCTCACCTATCAGTGAAATATCAGTTTACCTTACCATGTCGTTTGGTTTCAATGTAAGCTTATTTACTAGGAATATGTTCTATATAACGTTTGCAAAGTTTACAAAATATCATGGTGGACATTTTGATACCAAACATGACTAGGCTAACTATGTTAGTTCACTTAGAAAAACAATACAAAATATACAGTGCATCCGGAAAAACCTATAAAAGAGGACGATACCCGGCCCGGAGGAAGCCCGGGGTCCCCTTCTGGAGCCAGGCCCAGGAGGAGGACCCGTCAGCGAGCGCCTGGTGGCCGGGCTTGCCACGGAGCCCGGCCGGGCATAGCCCGAAAAAGCAACGTGGACAACAACAACATCTCTTCTTCTACGTCCCGTGGGCTCACCACCCGCGGGAAAAACCAAGGGGTCGGGTGCACTGCCAGAAAGGTGGCAGTGAAGGCAGAGGTTTTCGACGGATCGGACCCGGGTGGCAGAGGCTGGCTTTGGGGACGTGGAACGTCACCTCTCTGGGAGGGAAGGAGCCGGAGCTTGTGCGGGAGGTGGAGCGCTACCAGCTGGATCTGGTGGGGCTTACCTCTACGCACAGCCTCGGCTCTGGAACCTCACTTCTGGATAGGGGTTGGACTCTATTTTTCTCCGGAGCTCCCCAGGGTGAGAGGCGCAAGGCTGGTGTGGGGATACTTACGAGTCCCCGGATAAGTGCCTCTATGTTGGAGTTTACCCCAGTGGACGAGAGGGTCGCCTCCCTACGCCTTCGGGTCATGGGGGGGAAAACTCTGACTGTTGTCTGTGCCTATGCACCGAACAGCAGTTCGGAGTATTCGGCCTTTTTGGAGACCCTGGATGGAGCCTTGTATGGGGCTCCTGAGGGGGACTCTGTAGTCTTGCTGGGGGACTTCAACGCACATGTGGGCAATGATGGAGACATCTGGAGTGGCGTGATTGGGAGGAACGGCCTCCCCGATCTGAACCCGAGTGGTGGCTTGTTATTGGACTTCTGTGCTAGTCATGGAATGGCCATAACGAACACCATGTTCGAACATAAGGATGCTCATAAGTGTACCTGGTACCAGAGCACCCTAGGCAGAAGGTCGATGATCGATTTTGTTATCGTATCATCGGACCTGAGGCCATATGTTTTGGACACTCGGGTGAAGAGGGGGCAGAGCTGTCAACTGATCACCATCTGGTGGTGAGTTGGGTCAGGTGGCGGGGGAAGCCTCTGGACAGACCTGGTAAGCCCAAGCGTGTAGTGCGGGTGAACTGGGAACGTCTGGAGGAGTCCCCGGTCCGGGAGGCCTTCAACTCACACCTCCGGCGGGGCTTCTCTGGCATCCCTGTGGAGGCTGGGGGCATTGAACCGGAGTGGGCGATGTTCAAAGCCTCCATTGCTAAAGCTGCGTCTGAGAGCTGTGGTCTCAAAGTCTTAGGTGCCTCAAGGGGCGGTAACCCTCGAACATCCTGGTGGACACCGGTGGTCAGGGGAGCCGTCCAATTGAAGAAGGAGGCCTTCCGGGACATGCTGTCCCGGGCGACTCCGGAGGCAGTTGCAAGGTACCGACAGGCCCGAAGGACTGCAGCCTCGGCTGTGGCAGAAGCAAAGCAGCGGGTGTGGGAGGAGTTCGGAGAAACCATGGAGAAGGACTTTCGGCTGGCGCCAAAGCGGTTCTGGAAGACCATCCGACACCTCAGGAGGGGAAAGCAGGGAACCATTCAAGCTGTATACAGTAAGGATGGGACGTTGTTGACCTCAACTGACAAGGTGATTGGGAGGTGGAAGGAGCACTTTGAGGAACTCCTGAACCCGACAAACCCACCCTACATAGTAGAGACAGGGCTGGAGGATGATGGGGGATCAGCATCAATCTCCCTGGCGGAGGTCACTGAGGTAGTCAAACAACTCCACAGTGGCAAAGCCCCAGGGGTTGATGAGATCCGCCCTGAAATGCTGAAGGCTTTGGGTGTTGAGGGACTGTCATGGATGACACGTCTTATCAACATTGCGTGGAAGTCGGGGACAGTACCTAAGGAGTGGCAGACCGGGGTGGTGGTTCCCCTGTTCAAAAAGGGGGACCGGAGAGTGTGTGCCAACTACAGAGGCATCACATTACTCAGCCTCCCCGGGAAAGTATACTCCAGGGTGCTGGAAAGGAGGGTTCGACCGATAGTCGAACCTCGGATTGAGGAGGAACAATGCGGTTTCCGGCCTGGTCGTGGAACAACGGACCAGCTTTTTACCCTCGCGAGGATCTTTGAGGGGGCCTGGGAGTATGCCAATCCGGTCTACACGTGTTTTGTGGATTTGGAGAAGGCGTATGATCGGGTTCCCCGGGAGATACTGTGGGAGGTGCTGCGAGAGTATGGGGTGAGGGGGTCTCTACTCAGAGCCATCCAATCTCTGTACTCCCAAAGCGAGAGCTGTGTCCGGGTCTGCGGCAGTAAGTCGGACTCGCTTTCCGGTGAGGGGTTGGCCTCCTCCAAGGCTGCGCTTTGTCACCTATCCTGTTTGTGGTATTCATGGACAGGATCTCACGGCGTAGCCGCGGGGGAGGGGGGCTGCGGGTTGGTGGGCAGAGGATTGCATCACTGCTTTTTGCAGATGATTTGGTCCTGATGGCATCATTGGCCTGTGACCTTCAGCTCTCGCTGGAGCGATTCGCAGCCGAGTGTGAAGCGACTGGGATGAGAATCAGCACCTCCAAGTCCGAGGCCATGGTTCTCAGTCGGAAAAGGGTGGATTGTCTACTCCAGGTAGGGAATGAGTCTTTACCCCAAGTGAAGGAGTTCAAGTATCTTGGTGTCTTGTTCTCGAGTGAGGGTAAAATGGAACGAGAGATGGGCCGGAGAATTGGAGCAGCGGGTGCGGTGTTGCAGTCGCTCTATCGCACCGTTGTGACGAAGAGAGAGCTGAGCCAGAAGGCAAAGCTCTCAATCTACCGGTCTATCTTTGTTCCTACTCTCGGATACAAGCGGCGGAAATGAGTTTCCTCCGGAGGGTGGCTGGCATCTCCCTTAGGGATAGGGTGAGAAGTTCGGCCATTCGTGAGGGACTCGGAGTAGAGCCGCTGCTTCTTTGCGTAGAAAGGAGCCAGTTGAGGTGGTTCGGGCATCTAGTAAGGATGCCACCTGGCCGCCTCCCTAGGGAGGTGTTCCAGGCACGTCCAGCTGGGCGGAGGCCGCGGGCAGACCTAGGACCAGGTGGAGGGATTATATCTCCACACTGGCCTGGGAACGCCTTGGAATCCCCCAGTCAGAGCTGGTTAATGTGGCCCGGGAAAGGGAAGTTTGGGATGCCCTGCTTGAACTGCTACCTCCGCGACCCGACCCCGGACAAAGCGGATGACGATGATGATGATGATGACAGTGCATCCGGAAAGAATTCATACCCCTTCCCTTTTTCCACATTTTATTATGTTACAGCCTAATTCCAAAATGGATTAAATGAAAAAAATTCTCAACATTCTACATACAATACCGCTTTTTTTGAATTTTTTGCAAATGTATTAAAATTTTTTTTTTTTAAATCACATATACATAAGTATTCACACCCTTTGCTGTGACACTCAAAATTTAGCTCAGGTGCATCCCGTTTCCACTGATCATCCTTGAGATGTGTCTACAACTTGATTGGAGTCCACCTGTGGTAAATTCAATTGATTGGACATGATTTGGAAAGGCACACACCTGTTTATATAAGGTCCCACAGTTGACAGTGCATGTCAGAGCACAAACCAAGTTAGGAAGTCCAAGGAATTGTCTGTAGACCTCCGAGACAGGATTGTATCGAGGCACAGATCTGGGGAAGGGTACAAAAACATTTCTGCAGCATTGAAGGTCCCAACGAGCACAGTGGTCTCCATCGTTCGCAAATGGAAGACGTTTGGAACCACCAGAACTCTTCCTAGAGCTGGCTGCCCGGCCAAACTGAGCAATCGGGAGAGAATGGCCTTGGTCAGGGAGGTGACCAAGAACCCGATGGTCACTCTGACAGAGCTCCAGTGTTCCTCTGTGGAGATGGGAGAACCTTCCAGAAGGACAACCATCTCTGCAGCACTCCACCAATCAGGCCTTTATGGTAGAGTGGCCAGACGGAAGTCACTCCTCAGTAAAAGGCACATGACAGCCCGCATGGAGTTTGCCAAAAGGCACCTAAAGGACTCTCAGACCATGAGAAACCAAATTCTCTGGTCTGATGAAACCAAGATTGAACTCTTTGGCCTGAATGCCAAGCGTCATGTCTGGAGGAAACCAGGCACTGCTCATCACCTGGCCAATACCATCCCTACAGTGAAGCATGGTGGTGGCAGCATCATGCTGTGGGGGTGTTTTTCAGCAGCAGGAACTGGTCAGACTAGTCAGGATCAAGGGGAAGATGAATGCAGCAATGTACAGAGAGATCCTTGTTGAAAACCTGCTCCAGAGCGTTCTGGACCTCAGACTGGGGCGAAGGTTGACCTTCCAACAGGACAACGACCCTAAGCACACAGCCAAGATAACAAAGGAGTGGCTTTGGGACAAGTCTGTGAATGTCCCTGAGTGGCCCAGCCAGAGCCCAGACTTGAACCCGATTGAACATCTTTGGAGAGATCTGAAAATGGCTGTGCACCGACGCTTCCCATCCAACCTAATGGTGCTTGAGACGATCTGCAAAAAAGAATGGGAGAAACTGCCCCAAAATAGGTGTGGCAAGCTTGTAATATCATACTCAAGAAGACTTGAGGCTGTAATTGGTGCCAAAGGTGCTTCAACAATGTATTGAGTAAAGGGTGTGAATACTTATGTACATGTGATATAATTTTTTTTTATTTTTAATATATTTGCAAACAATTCTAAAAAACGTTTTTCACTTTGTCGTTGTGCGGTATTGTGTGTAGAATGTTGAGGAATTTATTTTATTTAATCCATTTTGGAATTAGGCTGTAACATAATAAAATGTGGAAAAAGTGAATGGGTATGAATACTTTCCGGATGCACTGTATATATTGTTAGAAAATACAAACGATTAATGTTATAATTTCTTCTCATTGTCAATGTCCAATATTTTAATTGATTGTTCCTTAGGCAACAGTTTCTTAATCCCAATTTACTAATCCTTAGAGTGGACGCAGTGTGCTGCTTTGCCCAAATCTCAGGAGTGGTGTGAGAGGAGCAGGCTGGCCCCCCCTGGAGTGTTCACAATGGCCATTTGGGCCTGTTTCTTTGATCTTAACCAGAGAGGGGGGAAGATTTGGTGATTGGTTCCCCTACACACATATATATATATATATATATATATATATATATATAATATCGGTGAATTGAAGTTCCTCAACAAGCTAATCGTGACCGGTTGATAAGGACTTGTGGTTGCTGGGCTAAAAGGCAAGGAGTATTAGCTCGTCTATGCTTACCGGCCGGTAACTGCAGCTAGAGGTAGCATCTTCTCTGCCTGGCATGGCACCGGAATATTTCTTCACACAATTTTAATAATCATGATACTCCGACCTGCACTTCAGTTATGAAGGAACTTGGATTGCTTCGCCGACCAAGCTACATACACAAAGGTTCCGAACGAACGTTCTGTCACTCTGGGTCTCGGAACATCTACAGTAAGACTGAAATTCATTCTCTCTGGTCTATGAATCCCTGCCCCTTGCTATTTTAGCTGTAGTGTCGATTTAAGTGCCCTTCGCCCATTACCAAAGAGAACCCATTATTCCCCACAAGGCTATCTCTCGCTTGCACTTTTCAACGTCAGATCGTTGACGAATAAGGGTGGTCTTGCTGTAGTTTACCGTGATAGCATCGAAGTTAATGCTGTCAGTGTGCCCCAACATGACACTTTTGAATGTTTGGCTGTAAAACTGAATGGCCCACAACCACTCATCATTGTGACCATATATAGATCACCAAAACCATCTGCTGTTTCTTTCGGAATTATCCTCATTATTATCATCAATATGCATCATGTCTCACAAAGTGCTGCTCCAGGGGGATTTTAACATACACATTGGAGATTTTACAAAGGATTTCATCTCACTCCTGGACTGCCTTGACATCACTCAAAACGTCACCTTCACAACACACAACAAAGGACACATATTTTACTTAGTCTGCTCCATGGGGCTCAATCCCTGCAACCTAATTGATGTTTAGTTTCCTATCTCGAACCATAAGGTTGTGCAATTCGAGATATCTGCCCCCAGAATGAAGCAAAAAGGAAAAACGCACTATGACTTTTGGAAACATAAAAAACATCAACCCTTCTGATCCTATAAGCCTGATTAATTCTTACCCCAGTCCTGCCCCCCACTCCTCCTCTGCTGATTTGGTTAGGCACTACAATGACTGCCTCTCATCCTCCCTTGAGTCTCTGGCCCCTCTGAAAACCCACACAGTCTCATTCACCCACACTGCTCCCTGTCCCATCCTCCGCCAGCTTAAAACCTCTGGGCGTTGTCTCGAAGGTCTGTTAAAAAAAATTGGGCTCTCAATCCATGCCCAAATGTATTCCCAACACCTACAATACAAGGACGCCATCCGTGCTGCTAGATCCTCCTACTATGCCAATATCATCAATAATGGAAAATAAAAAGAGGAGTCCTCTTTTCAACAGTTAGTTGTCTACTGCATGTTCTCCCCATGTTTGTGTGGGTTTCCTCCCACCATCAAAAAACATGCCGCATCCTCCTACCAGTGCCCTGACCAGTCACTGCCAATTCAACTGGAGTCTGTCTGTGTGTCCTATCTGTGTGAGTCTGTCGTAATATGTTGGGTGAGCAAGTCTGGCACAAATTGGCTGCCGTGGTATCACTCAGACTGAGTGTTGTGTTTGATAGCTGTCGGTCCATTCGTAGTTTGTTCTGTGTTATTAATTGGTGACCAATGTGTGTAAAGCGCTTTGAGTATCTAGAAAAGCGCTAAAAAAAACTAAATAAAATAAAATTAAATAAATTTTGCTTAGGAATTCACTTCTGCGGAGGACTCATTAACTGGGTGAAATGACCCGGAAGTATCTAAGTGACAGCCATGATAAGTACTGGTCGAATTCTCTTAATTGCTCAGGAAAGGTGCTTCAATGCTTCCTAACTTGTGTTTCTTTAGCATAGGATACACTGGACCATCCTCTACAAAAGGAAAGAAGCAAATGCCGCCCCACAATTCCTTCTGGCAGCAATATTTAAAGTGACACCATTCAGCCGACTGACAAGGGATGCAGATCACATAGCCTAGTTGTTATTCCACTCCATTTTCCATCTTATGTTATGCCCTATCTTGCTCATATGCATATATGTTTTCAAATTTCAACATGTTAACAAACTTAAGAATCATAATATGTAACTATAGTAGCAGATTTGTATGCCTAACATAAATGCATAACTTGTATACATTTGACGATAAGGGCTTCATACAATCATATTAATTGGAATTCATGCGTGGCGATCAATAAGAGTTCACAGGGGGATGAGGATGTGAGAAACCATTCTCTATGTGACATATTTCGTTTCACTTTTGTGACAGGTAGCCTATATTCCCTTTTTGAATTTTAATTCCAACCTTGGTAATGAAGTAGGCTAGTATATTTCTTTGGCTTGCCCGCACGTTTATATAGGCTATGAAACAACACTGTGACAACGCACCGGAGAAGTAATTAAGATGCGCTTTTTGAAGTCTACAATAATCTACGGGACATTGTAGTTTCTACACGACCCACAAAAACCACCATCGCATGATCACGTAGCCTAGTGTAAGTGCAGTCGGATTCCTTTAGCAACGTCATTGTCTTTTCCTAAGTCCTTGAATTATGAATTATGAATTATCCTTTATATCTTTCCTTAACCCCATGATGTTTTCCCTTGGGGTTAAGGAAAAGTACATAGTGAAAGTCATTAGGACGTACTTTATTGAGGAATTTGACCGTAGCCTTAGAAAATTCAAGACTGACAGCGTCGTTACCTCATTCAGGTCCTCTTCCTGTCAGCAGGATCCCCTCCCTACACACCTTGTCAAAGTCTGCCTGCCGTCCATCTTCCCTATAATTATGGATATTATCAATAAAATCAAAATCAAATAAATGTTATTTGTATAGCACATTTCATACACAGGCAATTCAATGTGCTTTACACAAGGCAAGCAGAAAAACATACAAGGGAGATCACAAAACACAATTAAAAGAAACAGGAAATAAAACGAGAAAATAAAATTGTTAAGTGACAAAACTCCCGTGGGATGAAGCATTCCCACTAATATGCAATAGAGAACAAATACGTTTTTAATCTAGATTCAAAAGTAGTCAGGCTTACACACAGAAGTCTCTTACATTCTTAATAGGGACATAAACCTTCATATGAGGAGCAACATATTTAATTACAGATAATTATTGTCATTTTATGTAATTTTCATAAAATCATGTGTATGTAATTTAAGAAAACTGGAAAAAAATACTGTATAAATATTAGTCACTTTCCTGTAAAAAAATTAAATAAGTGTAATTTGTCATTATTGGCGCGATGCTTACAGTTTTTTTTACAATCGCTAACATACTTTTGTCCAATCTGTAGTCACATTTTCAAAACTCTAAACACAATAAGCACAACATTCATCTTTGTGGACTATACCATTAGCACAATCCGTGTTGCTTTCACACAATATACAATCAATTAACACGTTTCTAAAATGCTTAAATATTCTTTACATACAAGTTTACCCAATACCAAAAGGTTGGATCTTGACTTATTTACAAATGATTTCACACAGCGTGCCAGAAATTGAAGCACAATGTTCAAAACCTTAAATACAGTATAAATCCTGTACTTCTGCAACAACAGCAGCTCAAAAGCTATATTGAAACATCTGATAAGCATTTTGGAATGAACATATAATTGCAACATTGGAAAATAGCTGATTTACAGTACTGTAAGTTCTGTAAGGTAAACCAACCACATCTGAGTCCAAATGTCAATCAAATCCATAGCCAGGTTACTAAAGCTTAACATACATTTTCAAAACTCTTAACACAGCAACACATATACATCACACAATTAACCAAATACAAAATTTTCTGCTCAAAACCACATTTTGTTAATTAAATACAGACTATAAAAATCAATTTGTTTTTCACAATTATTTACACATTTTCTGAATCTGGCTTATTTTCTCAAAACTCTAAACACAAAACCACAACACAAAATGCAAAACTCTACAAATTTCTAGCAAAAGCAAACGCTGCATTACAGTTTTTCATAATTGTTTACACACGTTTTCTGAATCTTTGTCTCATTTTCTTAAAACTCTAAACACCAAACCACAAACACAAATGCAAAACTCTACAAATCTCTAGCAAAAGCAAACACTGCATTCAAAACGTTTTTTTCTTTTTTGCATCAAAATGACACACACACACGCATCATATGAATAGATCTTTCTACCAACCAACAACACACTGATGTGCTCAACACAAAACACTACTATGAATATCTTATCATTAGGTTTATACCTTTTGCATTTTCAGTGTTACACTGTAGCCAGTTGTAAAATATTGTTACAGTAATGTATATCTACTCAGATATACTGTATATATATAAATAAAACACAGACACATGCAATACAGTAACAAAAACATTTTGATTTAACTTTATGTATTTCCAAAATGCAGTATTTTGGAACACTTCTGTTTTGTAGGTCACACTTTACATTCACAACAGGAGAAAACCAGGAAAAACATTCAGTAAGATAAAGGGTTTTCTGTTAAATAAATAAATAGAAAAACATAATCGCTGGCGTTTTTATAGTGCTATGGCTCTGATTTCTAAGTGAAGAATTAAGCAACTTGTGTTTTACACCCGTGAGGAGTGGGTGTTGCCAATTGGGAACTGTGTGTAGTGTTTTGCAAAAAGTGATTTAGAATTGAAAACTGATTGTAAAGCAGAAATTGTGCTAGCAATTTTTCAGACTTGGTTTAGGGATTTGGTACATAAGTTTCAGGTTTCAGTGATTGCGTTTCAAGTTCCAATTTTAGTGTGTAAACAATTGTGAAAAACTGTAATAGAGACAGTATAAGCTCCCTCACATTTTATACTCAAAATTTTACACACGTTGTTGTTGAAAAGATGGATGCATCAGTGTTTACGTAAATAAAACGTAATTATATCAAATCACGCAACCTTTTAGTTATTATCTTTACTCGCCAAAAGAATATGCAACTTGTAAATTGTGCACACCGGTGCTGAATAACTGGTCAGATCAGTGCCTAATCAAGGCTCAAAGTTCAATGTATAAATACAAGAATGAATAAATAATTGAAGACACATTATTGGCTGAACAGTAACTTTTGGGAAGCACAACTTTACTTTGGCCTGACACAGTGAGAGATGTGTTCTACTCATGTAAGACATGCAATGTGTTGCAGAGTGGATGCAAAGATTCCCATTTTAAAATCTTGTGCATACTGCTATTTTTAATACTGTCCAAAGTCTGTCCTCTGAGTACCTCCACTTCTTGCACTTCCTTCAGAAGAATGTGCTGAAACATCTTTCACCAGGATGCTCTACTCTTCCTCCAATCGTTTAAGCAGCATTACCTGGTCGAAGAAAGACCTCTTCAACCTGAATGTGTTGCCTTTAGATAGAGGAAAGGAGTGACGCAGTGGACCAGGAATATTTATTTTTTATCTTTTATAAACATTATATAAAAGAATGATTTATTTCTCACACAAATCTTTGTAGCAATAGCATTGGTTCTCTAGAATGTAAACAATTAAATACAAAAATGCAAAAAAACACGAAGTGGAAAGATTATAATTTTGATGAATAGCTTGTGATAATCAAGCGTCTCAATTGTGATTACTACAGCAGAATGACATGCTGATATTAACATTCCTTTTTCTTCCACACAATAAATATTTTAATATTTTGATAGTATGTAATTTCAAGATAGTGTCCTGTCCCTACGTGTTACTGCGTGAGAGGTAGCAAAGGGACAATGGCAAAAATGGAAATGAGGTTGGAACCATAAACAAGATTGAAAACTGTTCCAAAATGTGTAAAGCCAAAGTACAGTGGTATCATGGGCATAGACTAAAGGAACAACAAGCCAAACTAGAAATGATCATACGATCTTCATGTGTCTCCCATGGTAGGATGTAGCTCTTCGTCTGACTGCAAGCCAACTCCTTGTCAATCTGATCTTCTTCCACTATAGTGTTGTAGAACTTTTGCAAAGCTCTGTCATTGTCTTTCTTTATCTTGCCTGGTTGCAAAGTGTAACAAAAAGAAAACACACGGTGTCATGGTGCTAGAGTGGTTTTGTTGTTTTTGAAGTGTATAGTGTATAGTGTACAGTCAGATATACAGATATACATACATATACAGTATATAAAAAGACATCAAAGTTACCTATCGCCCACCGCTGTATAGTCTCTTGCTCTTTCTTCATGTTGCTGAGGCTGGCAGCTTCCACTTTTGCCCTCTGTGATCTTTTGAAGTGAAAAAATATACAAAATGTCAGAACAAAAGCTCCACGCAACACCACAATGCAAAAACTACCAGTTACAGTTTTTGACACAATACCATCACTATGTATGAGTATCAGCTTCACACATCACACCCCTCCTGAATGATAGGGATAAGGAATTAACTGAAATTGATAGAAAATACATTTTTATTTAAATTAAATTGCAGGATCATGTACATTCAATGTCTACGTTCTTAACTAAGATTAAAGTCTTAGTTGTAGAAGAATCAACTTCCCACAATCAACTCCCCTCTGACCATTTGGTTCTTCAGGAGGATGTAAAATTCTCTCCAACCAGAGAGACAGAGACTGTTATTTTAATCAGATAACACGGCCTGGCTTTTGGGTTTTCTGCATGAGAACAAGGTTATAAAACGTTCTTGACACATTTGGGCTCTGGACAAAGGACCCCTGGAATGCTAGGGTGGGAAGGGTAAAATAACAATAATATAAATATATAATGAATCGTCATCATCATCATCATCGTCATCCGCTTTGTCCGGGGTTGGGTCGCGGAGGTAGCAGTTCAAGCAGGGCATCCCAAACTTCCCTTTCCCGAGCCACATTAACCAGCTCTGACTGGGGGATCCCGAGGCGTTCCCAGGCCAGGTTGGAGATATAATCCCTCCACCTAGTCCTGGGTCTTCCCCGAGGCCTCCTCCCAGCTGGACGTGCCTGGAACACCTCCCTAGGGAGGCGCCCAGGGGGCATCCTTACCAGATGCCCGAACCACCTCAACTGGCTCCTTTCGACGCAAAGGAGCAGCGGCTCTACTCCGAGTCCCTCACGAATGACTGAACTTCTCACCCTATCCCTAAGGGAGATGCCAGCCACCCTCTGGAGGAAACTCATTTCCGCCGCTTGTATCCGCGATCTCGTTCTTTCGGTCATGACCCACCCTTCATGACCATAGGTGAGAGTAGGAACAAAGATAGACCGGTAGATTGAGAGCTTTGCCTTCTGGCTCAGCTCTCTCTTCGTCACAACGGTGCGATAGAGCGACTGCAACACCGCACCCGCTGCTCCAATTCTCCGGCCCATCTCTCGTTCCATTTTACCCTCACTCGAGAACAAGACCCCAAGATACTTGAACTCCTTCACTTGGGGTAAAGGCTCATTCCCTACCTGGAGTAGACAATCCATCGGTTTCCTGCTGAGAACCATGGCCTCATGTTATAATGAATCAAGAGACATAATTCCAGAAGGGAATTCAACTTCTCTCTTTATTCCAAAAAACTAAGGAGTAAGGGCTTTTTGCTAAAAGGAATATCTGAACAATAATTTAACAAGGACATTGACAACGAGGAGAATTGAAGTATAATATTATGTTTGTAATCACATGAGTATATTGAATATATAATTATGTTTTTGTTTTAGAAGATACATACTGTTTGGTACTAACACTTTCGTAACAAGTAGAGACAGACTTGCATAACATTATAGAACAGTTACAAGTTTGATAATAGAAATACAGGATCTGCCTGCCCCCAAACTTGTGTCAAGGGACACACCACCATTTGATAAAAGCAGACTCAACAGGACAGAACCTCACTATTAATGTATCATGAATAAGGGGAGAGGCCATTCCCTGTCGAGATCGAAATGATTGCGCAACGTATTCCACGACGCGGTCTATTTCACAAGGCCATGTTCCATCAAGAACTTTGGAATATCTGCTAATAAGGACCGCACAATCTTTGCTCATTAAACCTTCAATGGACTTTGAATGCCGAGCTGCAAGGCAGCAAACCCCTCGTCACAGAGTAACTTCCGCTATCTTAATACATTGCATTTGGTGCTTAGCTTATAGAATTTAGCTTCCTCAGATTGCTTTGTTGTTTAGAGATTCCTACCCACGTTTCATACATGACCTGCTAACATTCCTAGATCACTATCAGTGTATTAGTTACTATCATTTATTCATTCTATATCTGTACATATCTTGCCCAGAATTTGAAATAAATGGCATTGTTTGAACTCCTGTTTCCTTCTGATCAGCCATCCACACAACTAGGAATTCACTAGTTCAGAATTGCGACTGAAACATTTAATTGTTAGCCTATAATTTCTGATAAATAAATTATACAAAGATTAGACCTGGTTTCCCATCGAGCCATGCTATATAAGCTAAATTCGTTGAGTGGTGCCCCCTTAATTATTTAATGACTCTTAATCAAGTTGATTGATAATAATAATTGTAATAATTAATTATGTATAAATAATTATAATATATAAATATTGATAGTGTTAATTTAATACCTTTAAACATATCAAGTAGTAGTGACCCATTCGCCCTAAATGTAATGGGGCCCCATGTGGGGTTAGTTCCAGCCTGAATGGTGATCATACATGCATGAAGGATATCAGTACATTTGAACACACTGTATATCTAATTTCGTTGACTAGCTATGTAGCTTGACTGTGCTTTGTTCTGCATCCTGAATGGTGGTAAACAAGTTTAATTGGTGTTGATTTGGATAATAATAACTTCTGTTGAAGATTATTGATTTGGCCCAGTTTGTAGCCTATGTTATAACCGCTAGAATTAGTTGACCTAATTATTTGCCGCTGTTGTACTATTTACCCACGGGGGGTGGAAATAATAGTTGTGCCTCTCTTATGAAAGACGTTCCCATTTTCTACAGATAATCAAGATTTGTGAAAAAGAGGAGGCTGGGGGAATATTCAAGCTTGCTCCCTTGCACGCTATCAACCCACTGTGAAACAGTTGAAGAAGCCTTAGCTGACCTTAAAAGCTCAGCTAGATTCAATAGCACTGAACACTAGCAAAAATTGTACAAGAATCACGCTTTAAAAACAAGTCCGAATCAGTTTAAGGACAGTCATGAAGACCTCTCCTTCAAAGGCATGGAGCACTTCTTCAAAGGCATGGAGCCTTATACGGACAGAATAACTCCATCAAAAAGGCAAGACCTGGAGAAACTATCCTGGTTCCATGATCAACAGAACTAGGGAAGCAGTGTCTACAGACCCTGGGAATCACAGAGAAGTGAGAACCAGTCCAACTATGAGCCGAGGTGTGGCCGATGGACTTTGGAGACGAGAAGTCAACCGGCAGCCACCCACGTCACTGGGGACCACACAAGGGAAAATGATATGCCCCACAACAGCTCAACAACCAGAGACCAACCCTGGGCAGACAAATACAGGGACTCATCACCATGGCAATGGGATGGACCCCACCAAAGCTCCAATTATGATCAAGGCCTCCACCACACAGTCCCTCCAGAGAAACTAGAGAAACTGGCCAGAACTAAAAGGGTGTTTGAACCAAAATTAGGCACCAACAATGACATTGAACGCTACCTCTGGGACCTGTCAGAAGCCCTGACCAAATATCCAATGGAGATGTCTCCTCCTTCATTCGTCGCCAGACTATTCCAAACCAAAACAACTTCAGTGCTCTCTGCGGTGCACTCCAACCTGAGTTCTCAGGAACCCTCTATGCTACCCCTGACATGGGCAACGCATATAGCACCCGACAATCTCGTCAAGAGCCCCTAAATGCGTCCTTCCACCGACTCAGAGTGGCCTACTTTGGAAGCAAGAACACCTCGGGAATGAAAGAATAATTCAGCTTCAAATAACTCTTCCTCTGCAACCTGCACCTCTCAGTCATCTAATATCGGTAGACACCGTCCCGGCCCAAATGACAATTATTGACCTACGTGAATTGGCCACCAAGGCATTCACAAAAGCCAAAGTGACAGCTAGGAAAACAGCCGGTGGAGAACTGGAAGTCCTGAAAGTACAACAGGAGCAACCACTCCAATTAGAGGAAGCTGTGACTGAAAAGCACACCTCACAAGCCATATTCCCATCGAAAAACGAACGGCAACAAAATAGTTGTTGGCAACGCAATCAAAAACATGAACACAAAATATAAGAGTCAACTATCAGCAAGACAAGCGGCAACAATTGTCCTGGAATTCCCACAGAGGAAATAAGCAAGGGAAACAACTCTGCCAACAACAGCGAAACTACCTGTCACCTGATCACCACGCAACTGACCCAAAAGTAACATGGGTCCACTTAAATTCCAGGAATGACTTCCTTGAAACTAAATGAACTAGTGCAGAATATCATAGAAGACAAAGTAGGAAACTACGACAAGATGTGGAAAAAACCCTGCATGTGTACCCTATTGAATGTGATGAAATGCCACAACCTCTGACTGACTTAATAACAAGGGACCCACAACGTGTTCCTGAAGCTGCAGTCCTAACAGAACAGGAGCAATATCCGACACCACTCCCCTTGAAGGCAGAGTGAATCCCCATCGTCTGCCAGCCATACCAAAACACAAGATCTGGCCTAAGAAACAGTCTACCCAAACAATGTAAACTTAGAAACAAGAAACTCAAAAGTATAAGCTGTTGCAATTCTTGGGAGACCTAAAACGAAAAGGCACAGCCAAAAGAATCTATCTCAAAACCAGTTTGGAAGACATTCTGGAGTGCGACGCTCTGCTGGACACAGGAACTGAAACCTGACTAATGAGTAAGACATTGTTCACAACACTAAACCATGCAATTGCCTTCACAGCAAAATGGCTTAAAATAGAGGAATATGTTTGAAGGTCACCGGGGTCACCCAAAACTAGTCCCCGTTAACTAAATTTCGTTAGACCTCAAAATTGGAAGCGTCAAGCTGACTCATCCACTCATATGGGTTGCACCTGAATACCAAACCTCTGCTCATTGGACAAGACCGGCTAACTCACCTGGCCCCTTTCATTGATTGCAAACGCAACCAAATGTGGGCCCAAGTAAACAAACCACAAGTCCCACTCAGGGTGAAAATCAAACACATGTCCCCAATCCAGCCTTGTGGCAATATGGTGGAACAACATGCCATGCAAGTCTCTTGGAAGAAGTTCCAAAGACACTCTCAAATCCTTGAACCTGACAAAGTTGGAAGTGATGAAGCAGTTCGACTGGCCAAAGTCGATATCATCAATGGCACCCCATGGAAATTCCAAGAGGAACCAGTCCTAACCCGACCACCACAAGCCCCTGTGGTCACTCGCAACCAATGAAAACCCAGTCAGACTACAAACAATAACCACATCACCTCGTGGAAAACACAGTTTGAAGATAGGGATTTGATCGAAATGCAAGTCAAAAATCCGGCCATCCATGCCGTGACCCAGTTCTCGGCTTCTCCAAAAACATACCCTGTCACCGATCCAGTCCTACAACCATGGCCTGACCGGTGAATCCACTAAGACATTAAGGCATTTCTTAAAGACGGAAAAGGTGTGCTAATAAACCCCCAAACTCAACAAGAAAGCCAGAAAAGAACGGAACGGAAGAGAGTAAAATCCCCCATTTAAGATAAAAAAAAAGAAAGAAGAAGATTATGCTGTTATGCTTAAAAGTTCTGTTTGCTTAGTTACCGCTATTAAAGGTAAAGTAGGGAAGACCCACACAGACTTCATAGCATTTTTTTTAAAGACTTAAGGTTAACAAGGGCTTCCTATAGTCAGTGATGACGCATCACATCTTGTTACCGGTAAGTCATATTATTATTATTTATGTGATTGCGTTATGCAATCACATACTGTTACCGGAAAGTCATATTATTATTATTATTATTATTATTAGGCCTGTTTTTGGCGCCTTATCAACGCCCGCAGTTTTGACTCAATCGATTCCATTCCAGTGCCCACATGTTTCGGGTATTGCAGTCCATTGCGCTTACATACAGCTATGTGATCGGGTCACGTGTTATATTTTTAATTATTATTTTTAATCGTTTTTTGGCCCCATTGAAATGAATGGGGAGATGGTTTTGACTGGAAGAGAGATTTCACGGTCATATGCTTCCATCTAGGCGTTGTTCTTATTAATAACAGCAGGAATTGTAAATGGATTTCTCTCAGTGGGATTGGATTTACTACAAGTTCGCTATAGCAGTAAGTGGCCTACTCTCAATTAATTGAAATGTGTTTGTTGTGTAAACAGGGCTAGTAAGGCCGGGGCTAAGAAATGACACGTAAAGGCTATAAACCTATAAATATACATATTACACAATACAGCTAATTTAGTTTGTTTAAGGTAAACTTAGGCGAGTTAACTTGTTTTGTGTTTTGTTTGTTTTCATGAATTAAGATCTATAAGAGTCAGTATTATGGATAAGCCAGCTAGCGTAGTGTTTCCTGACACTGTGTTCCCCTATCCTGCTATGCATTTGTATTTGTTTTAATGATTTTCTGTATTAACCTCAAAGCAACCATGTCTAGATTCCTTTTTACAAAACAACCAGTATCTAACAATGCTAAATTAAAAGAAAAACCAGATGCAAAAAAACCAGCTACATAAGGATCTTGAGTTGTTAGTTTTCCTTCTTCAATGTTATGATTTAACTTGGTATCACTAAAGTGGCGCATCTGAGTCTGCTCAGTTTGTCAATTAGCTCTACAAAATACAAAACTGAACAAACAAACGGTGGGCGGAGATTTCATGCGAAAGGGGGAAATTAGTGTATTAAAGTAAAAGTTGTCTTTCCCGTAAGCATCTGTAGGCCATATTCGTCAAACTTTGCAGTTATCTACAAGCCAAACCATAATTATGTGATGATGCATCAGTGATGACGCTCACATACTGACATCGCATATTCTTCTTCCACTTATTATTAGGTCGACTTTTGGCAACGCGCAGTTCTGAATCTATCAAATCTTTCTATCTATAATTGCTTGCTGCAAAACGAACTCCTTTATTTGTTACCGTAGCGCCATTGAAACAACCAATTCCAGCAATACAAAGCAGTGTCAGAATGAACAGAACAGACTGGCTGATAAACTTAGGCTATTTAAACAGGCGGCAGCACAGTTTCATTAAGATTATTTAAAATGTATTTCAATTGTAAAATAATCAGTATTGAACAAGTATTAACACTTAAAACAATAGACTACTGCTGATTTTATCTCTGCAACGCTGTCTACTTGCGATTCGATCGGCAGATGCCTTAACAGTAAGGTTGAGCTAAGGTAGGGGAGACTGGGAATGGTTGCAACACTTTTTGCATTTCTCTGTTACTTACAGACTAATTGACGTATAGACCAGCCAAACTTGTACATATTAAAATTATAGCTGTCTTCTAATTACCCATACAATTTAAAGATGACTACATATGACATATAGTTCACAATATTTATATGAATGGAAGAAATCAGATGTTGCAACTGGCCCCAAGTGGGTGTTTACACTTGTGTTCAGTTCAGCGCTGTCCACCAACACGAGGACGTAGTAGTGCAGCAGCAGTTATTTTAGAGCGCTGGCCACCCGCACTGCCTGGTTGCAGGTGGTGGAAACGCAATCACATCGCATTTGCTTAGGGAAATGCATTTTCTAGTTATTATTATTATTATTAGGCCTCTTTTTGGCGCCTTAACTACGCCCGCAGTTTTGACCCAATCATTCCTTTCCAGTGCCCACATGTCTTGGGTATTGCAGTCCACTGCGCTGACATACAGCTAAGCGATCGGTTCATCGGATGTTATATTTTTTTATTTTTGGTCCATTGAAATGAACGGGGAAGAGGATTTTGACTGGTATAGAGATTTTACGGGCATATACCACCATCTATCGTTGATGTTATGTAATTGCAAGTTGTTTTGTTGGGCTAAACTGACTGTCTTGGCTTGTTAACTGCAGCCAGGGCCGCCTTTACAATATAGGCGAACTAGGCAGCTGCCTAGAGCAGCACTCCCAAAAGGCGGCCAATCCGCCTCCTTGGAATTTTTCTGCTGCCCGCTCAAGCATGAAAAGTGGTTAGTTGATTTGAATTAAAACAAGCACAGTAGCACTAACACACAAAAACCGAATGAAATTCTGATATGGCCAATCATGTTGCTGTGTATTTGTATTTTTTTGGGGGGGGGTTTCTGGTTAGGGTGGTGCATGCCTCTTTCCGGCGTGACCAGCAAAGCGTTGATAGGTCCATTTGTGACGTTTCTCACTCTCTCTCTCTCGATAAAAATTATTAAAGTGAGGGTTCAAACAACACTATAGCTAAAAAAGGTTTAAACAGTTAAGTTATTCCCGGTCACAACGAGAAATATGTGATTAAAAGGCAGTAACCTTTCCTTTTAAATTCTCACGTTTGGTTAACTTTTTCCTGTCTAGTTATCATCTGCCACAACTGCCAAGTCTGTATGCTGACTAGAACAGAAGTGAGAAGTTGGCGAGTCATCGGTAATAAAAGGCTGGCGGAGTGGTGGTCTTTTCCTGCATGTCTGTTTAGTCAACATTTTGGTCACTAGATGGCAGTATTCTCAAGGGTATGATTCGCCAGTATACACAAGGGTATGAATTCAGGGACGTCGTTAGGCTTGTTTTCTGAATAGCCCCGGATCGTTTTTTTTTATGTAAGAAAAAAATAAAACAATGCCCATAATCTATTCATCTGTCATTCCAAACTCGCATAAACAATATGATAGTGTTGATCAAAGACGCAAGTACGCTATGTCCTGTGTGTGTAATTCAAGGCCCAGATCTACTTTACATTACTTGGCACACACGCATTTTGTTTGAGCACAAAAAGGAGTGAGAGAGAGAGAGAGCACCTTGGTTACAGCGTTGTCATTTCGTCATCTAGCTAGCTAAAGAATTTAGAAGGACAACAATCAACACGAAATATAATGCAACAAGGCGAGAGCAAGGCTAGAGGATTTGGAGGAGGAAAAGTTATCTCCTGTTGCTACAGCAGATGAGTCAGGACCTGAGAGTGCCAGTCGAGTGTCATCCACAAGCTCAGGTTGGTGTAGTGGGCTCTAGCTATCTAGCTAGCTAGTCTAGCACAGTGCAGTGGTTCTCCAAAGCTTTTGACACAAGGCATTTTTCTATCTCGGCAACTGATTTGTCGATTAAACACGTATGTAGCAAGTAGCTACCACAATAACATAGTTCACTTTCAATAGCAAGCAGAAATATCAGGCTAACAACTTGTCATGCTTTTATTGCCAGCAGAAGGCTGTTTAATGGAGCCTATTCACATAACCACCTATTTTAATAATAATACATGGGATTTATAAGCGCCCTTCTAGTAACTCAAGGACACAGGATAATATTATTGCTATTATTTACAAAGTAAATTACTGCATTAACCTGGAGGAATATGTCTACTCAGTGAGTCCCTGCCATGTAAAATTATTTGTTGTGAAGACAACAATTTTTAGTACCGGAGCACACCAGTAATCCCCCCATAATAATTATGCACTATAATTGCAAACATCGCACTGCAGCTATGGATGTGGGGGGTGTTACATATTGTTGGGTTAAAGTATTCAATCCCGAACATTTAAACATTAACCTTGGTTTCGTTAGCCATGCCAACACAGTTTTTGATTCACGTTTCTATAACTAAAGAACAAAAAGAGAGGATGATACCCGGCCCGGAGGAAGCCCGGGGTCCCCTTCTGGAGCCAGGCCCAGGAGGAGGACCCGTCAGCGAGCGCCTGGTGGCCGGGCTTGCCACGGAGCCCGGCCGGGCATAGGGACTTTGCGAAAGGACTTTCGGTTGGCACCAAAGCGGTTCTGGAAGACCATCCGACACCTCAGGAGGGGAAAGCAGGGAACCATCCAAGCTGTATACAGTAAGGATGGGACGCTGTTGACCTCAACTGACAAGGTGATTGGGAGGTGGAAGGAACACTTTGAGGAACTCCTGAACCCGACAAACCCACCCTCTATAGTAGAGGCAGAGCTGGAGGATGATGGGGGATCAGCATCAATCTCCCATGCGGAGGTCACTGAGGTAGTCAAACAACTCCACAGTGGCAAAGCCCCAGGGATTGATGAGATCCGCCCATAAATGCTGAAGGCTCTGGGTGTTGAGGGACTGTCATGGATGACACGTCTTATCAACATTGCGTGGAACTCGGGGACAGTACCTAAGGAGTGGCAGACCGGGGTGGTGGTTCCCCTGTTCAAAAAGGGGGACCTGAGAGTGTGTGCCAACTACAGAGGCATCACATTACTCAGCCTCACCGGGAAAGTATACTCCAGGGTGCTGGAAAGGAGGGTTCGACCGATAGTCGAACCTCGGATTGAGGAGGAACAATGCGGTTTCCGGCCTGGTCGTGGAACAACGGACCAGCTTTTTACCCTCGCCAGGATCTTTGAGGGGGCCTGGGAGTATGCCAATCCGGTCTACACGTGTTTTGTGGATTTGGAGAAGGCGTATGATCGGGTTCCCCGGGAGATACTGTGGGAGGTGCTGCGAGAGTATGGGGTGAGGGGGTCTCTACTCAGGGCCATCCAATCTCTGTACTCCCAAAGCGAGAGCTGTGTCCGGGTTCTCGGCAGTGATATTCATGGAAAGGATCTCACGGCGTAGCCGCGGGGGAGGGGGGCTGCGGGTTGGTGGGCAGAGGATTGCATCACTGCTTTTTGCAGATGATGTGGTCCTGATGGCATCATCGGTCTGCGACCTGCAGCACTCATTGGATCGGTTCGCAGCCGAGTGTGAAGCGGCTGGGATGAGGATCAGCACCTCCAAATCTGAGGCCATGGTTCTCAGCAGGAAACCGATGGATTGTCTACTCCAAGTAGGGAATGAGTCTTTACCCCAAGTGAAGGAGTTCAAGTATCTCAGGGTCTTGTTCTCGAGTGAGGGGAAAATGGAACGAGAGATGGGCCGGAGAACTGGAGCAGCGGGTGACGTATTGCAGTCACTTTATCGCACCGTTGTGACGAAGAGAGAGCTGAGCCAGAAGGCAAAGCTCTCAATCTACCGGTCTATCTTTGTTCCTACTCTCTCCTATGGTCATGAAGGGTGGGTCATGACCGAAAGAACGAGATCGCGGATACAAGCGGCGGAAATGAGTTTCCCCCGGAGGGTGGCTGGCATCTCCCTTAGGGATAGGGTGAGAAGTTCAGCCATTCGTGAGGGACTCGGAGTAGAGCCTTTGCTTCTTTGCGTAGAAAGGAGCCAGTTGAGGTGGTTCGGGCATCTAGTAAGGATGCCACCTGGCCGCCTCCCTAGGGAGGTGTTCCAGGCACGTCCAACTGGGCGGAGGCCGCGGGGCAAACCTAGGACCAGGTGGAGGGATTATATCTCCACACTGGCCTGGGAACGCCTTGGAATCCCCCAGTCAGAGCTGGTAAATGTGGCCCGGGAAAGGGAAGTTTGGGATGCCCTGCTGGAACTGCTACCTCCGCGACCCGACCCCGGACAAAGCGGATGAAGATGATGATGATGATGATGATGATGAATGTTTCTATTACTAATGTAACCAACCACGCTGTTAGATCATCATTATTTGTATTATTATTATTATTATTAGACTACAAGTTTAGGGAAGCCTTCTAGGCAACATTTGACGCCTACATTGGCGCCTATGGCTGTCAGTCTTTTTTGACCGCAGATTATCCAGGTTGGCCGAAAGACATATACATTATACAAAGGCATTGCAACACTAGATACAATTTTGGCATTATGGAACGTCATACCCTAAGCCATGTCAGCTTGCAGGGTTATTAAGACAATGGACATAGTGTACGTCCATGTAGCTAAGTGATCGGTTCACGTGTTATTTTCTTATTATTTTTACTCTGTGTTTTGCGCCCATGCATTAAAATGAATAGAGAGCGCAGTAGGCCTACAAGTTCCATCTGTATGGTTGTAGCGCTCATCGTTCATTCTGGTTAGATATAAACTTATCTGAAACAAGTTATATGATAGGTGTTTACAGTAGCCCTATTGAAGTGTTGGAGAAATAATGATGGTGGATCTAGTTATGGATCTAGATCTTGTTTCGGAAATACATTTAGCTGTTAGGATGAATAGATGACATTGCATTACATTGTCATAAAATACATTCTAATAAAATAGATCCATTCCGCTTAAACCATGCCTTCATAATATCGCCCATTTCCCATAAACTAGTTTATTTCTACAACATGATTCTGGTAATTAATAGTGTGTTCAAATGCATGTGAAAGAAGAAAATAATGCAATAAAGTTATAATGCCCAAGCTATTACAGGAAGAGTTTTACACAGCACTATTTGGCTGACCCTCGATCCATTTCGTTTAAGCTCTACTGTCATTGTGGATAGTCTGAGTGATTTTAATACATATTAAATTAATTGAATACATGTGCATACTTATAGAGCTTAGAGAACAAAAATAAAACTAAAACTAAACGTTGGTAGGCTACTTAGCCATTGTATATGTCCGGCATTAAATTACAATGAAGCAGCACTGCCAATCTAGCAGCGGCGCCATAAGGACTACAAGAATGGGGGGTGCAAGACGGGGTGTTTTCTGAAAATATAAACCTTGGCCCAAAAAGTTACCAGCCTTAGCGATGCAAGATCCCGTGGCCCCCCCAGTTCTGGCGCCTCTGCAGCAGTAAGCGCCCCCTGTTAACAACTATGGTCTAGACTGCAGTACACTTGTGCGCGCTAAGGCGGTCAGTCTAATAACTGCGACGCATCACATCGCATTTGCTCAGGGAAATGCATTTTCTAGTTAAATATAGATTGCTTAATATGCCCATGCATTGATGATATAAATATAAAACATCTAGTCCAATATGTTTTTACAGTAAAAGAAAAATATCACATACTATAAATCTTTATATAACACCACAAATCGTTTTGACGCAATTAACGCAGTCGTAAATCAGACGGCAACTAGCAAGCAGTTAATAAAGTAAAAGCTAGTTTTGAATGGCAAGTTCAGCTACAAAGCCCTGCCAGATGGGTCTATCGACACAAACAAGACCAAAGCCATTTGCAGTTACTGTCAATGTGAGTTAAGTTACTACTGGCATGCACGCAGTCTTAAATACCATTTGCTAGCCAAGAACACAAATTATTTCCCCATGTGAGGTTGGAAGAGACACTACATTCTGATTTTATTTTTAAGTGTGAGTGATCTTTGATCTATACTAAAGTAATGGAACAGTTTTGCTGACAAAATGTACCTGTTGTACAACGATGGGCGGACAATGGAAAGCAGTATTTTTTTAGTTTTTTCAAAACAGTCTTTACAGTTGGTTCTGCGTGCACTAGAACCTTCAATCGACTTGCTTGGCTGATTTCCTAAAAAGTGCAAGTCAATGATAGTATCCTGCCTCTAGCTAAGCCCCTTATAGTTGGTACGTTGGTACAAAGTGTATTTGTGTAGGTAATTGATTGTCTGCATGCCTCCCGATTAGGGTCCGGTTAAGGGACAAAAGAGCAAAATGGTTTTGTGTTTGATATGTATGTCTGATTATTTAGCGGCTCAGGTTGGGGTGGTCTCTCTGCCCAGCCTCCCTCATCATCTGGCCGTGGTGAACAAAATGGTCCACCAAAGTGACCCTAACAAAAATACAGTCTATTGTCTTTCTTGTCCTCCTCTGTCTTCCTCTCTCACATGGTCGAATCTGCATAATCTAAAAAAGTCCGTCCTTTGACTTTCACTACTTTTCCTTAACCGTGAGGGAACCACCAAGAGAAAGGACTTAGAAAAGACAATCGCGTTCTTAAGGTATTCCAACTGCACCTACACTAGGCTATTCAATTATGCAACGACTGTTTTAGTGGGTTGTCCGTGGTGAAAGTAGCCTACAATGTCCCGAAGATGGACTACAAAAAGCGCATCTTAGGCACTTTGCCCAGTGCGTTGTTACCTTGTTGTTTCATAGCCTAGGCTATATAAATGGGTGCAAGCAGGAGAAAAATATTTCTTAATTACCAAGGTTGAAATTGAAATTAAAAAAGGAGTATGCTTCCTGTTGCAAAAGTGAAACGAAATGAGTATGGCTGCTCGCGTCCTCATTCCTCATTCCCCTGTCAACTCATACTTATCTCCATAGATCCCAATCATTAATTACTATGATTGTATCAAATAATTGTTACATGTAGGCTATGCAAGTTATGCATAACATGTTAGGCATACAAATCTACTACGATACATGTAATCATTCTTAAGTTTCAAACATGTTGACAGTTCAAAATATATAAGCCTATTAGCAAGTTAGGGCATAAGATGGAAAATGCTTAAGAAACAACTAAATGATCTGCATTCCTTGTCGGTCATGTTAATCGCTTTTTGAGCGGCCGAATGGTGTATCGCTTTTAATGTTGCTGGTGCAAGGAAATGTGGGGCGACATTGTATCCTTTCCTTTCGTAAAGCATGGTCCAGTGTATCCTATGCTAAAGTACACAAATTGGGAAGCATTGAAGCACCTTTCCTTTGCCCTTACAGAATTCAAATAGCATTTCTCATGGCTGCCACTTAGATACTTCCAGGTGATTTCACTCAGTTAAGAACTTTCCTAAGCAAAATAATGTATCTGACCGTAGCCCAGGTATGCAAAGTTATCATAAAAGAAGCGAGCATATCTGAGGTAATTTTTGACATTAAGGCTCAGACTGATTGGTGCTCAATTACTGTGTAAGTGCTGTCATGTGTGCAGCTGGGAGTTGCCCATTTCAGGTATGTTATTCATTTGAACAGAAGACTTTTCATTCTTGAACGTGTCTAATGTAAGAAACAATGTGTAGTGTTTTGCAATCTGTGTTGCAGAATTGCAAAGCAGAGAATGTGTTTGTAGTTTGGTGTCTTTGTTTAAGGTGAGGTTACAAAAGTTAAAGGTTTTGATGCTTTTGTCCGAGCATTCACTTTTAGTGTGTAATCAATCGGTAAAAACACGAAATGTACGTCGATGACCCTCACTAGTTTTGTTCTTTTTAATGAGAACTGGAGGTGTGTTGAGCAACACAATTAGATTGCTCATGGGTCAGGCAGACTGTTTCTGTATGTAGCCGTGCATTTACTAATACCTAGACTATAAAAGAAAGACCTTAACAGCGCACACATACCATGGAAATATAATATGTTGAAATATTCTCTCTCCTTGAACAACAGCAGACATGCTCATTCACGGATAAAAACTCATCTGGACAGTGTCTTGCCCAATTCCATTCCTCTTCCTCCCCATCACTCCTTCTTCAATTCTATTCATTACCAGTAACATGGTGAGACAGAAGTGACAGCGGCTCAGTATCCCCTTAACCTCCTACACCACATAGTGCATGACAGGTGTGTGTGCACATCTGCCAGGGAGTGCAAGTGCCAAGCACCAACTTTCCTGCCACTGTAGATAAAATGGGTTCTTTAGTGATTTAACCCCCCCCACACACACACACACACACACACACGCACACACACACACGCTCGCACACAAATTGTCCTATATATGGCATGTATGGTTTAACAGTGTCAATTTCAGTTCCAACTAAATGTCTAACTTTTTGGCATATTGTTCTTCTCACTTTGGACCAATTCTTCTCCTTGGCCATCAGTCAAACTGTCTGAACCTCCATGTCAATCTGTGCTAAATAACTACCGCAGGAGTTTGCCTTCGCAGTTGAGACTAATATTTTCTATTGGTCAATATCTGAGGTTACTTTTTTGAGTCTGGCTAACTGAACTAATATATATGTTTTGTATTAAGCTTAGCTTGTGACTAGAAAATGCATTTCCCTGAGCAAATGCGAATGTGACGCGTTGCAGTGATTGGACTGACCGTCTTAGCGCTCAGAGCCTGCCCCGCAGCGCAAGTGGACTGCGCTACAGACCCCATTTGTTGACAAGTTGAAAAGTGTCTTGGGCCACCGGCTCTCCCACCCAGTTGTAATCATTTAGTGAGTTATTGTAAAGGAGAACTAGAAAATATATTTGCAACTGAACGGAACACATCAGTGGGGTTAGAAGAGACGCTTCATGGAGGGCGGCACAAGCAGACAGCGCTACAGATCCTGTTTGTTGACACTGGGTGTTAGAGTGCAATGTAAATAGAAGGGACTATCTAACCATAATACACCAGAACACTCCAAGCGCAACTACCAAATAACACACACTGCTTTTAACTGAATGAACACACACAGACACACACACACAATAGAGAGATGGAAAAAGTACTTATTAACCAATACAAACGCAATTCTATCAAAATAGGCAAGTTATGCAATTATCCAAATATGTCCATAAAGACTTTGTCCAAATATAATCTAAATAAATACAATTTAACATGGTTAGAACGCAAATGGTTGGTCTGAAACTATGAGGCAATTTGGACGTTTTATATGTTATGTATAAAGATAATAAATCAAACACAAATTTTATGTTGCAAGACAACATTGGTAGCTAGTTAACAAACAAAGTTAGCCTGCAACCATTGATGCTTGCAATCCTACTCAGGCTGGCTAGCAAGCAGTGAGGGGAAAAAAGCATGTTCGAAATGTGAGAAACGTGAATTTACCAGCATCTAAATGTTATAACGCATTTATTATTTTCTCTTCTTCCACGCTTCAGTGCCAGTCCTACATTTTCTTTTGGGAGCCATTATATACCTGCAATACTTTGGGTTGGTAACTTTCTCAAGTCTCGCTACCAAATAATTGTTTTCCCAAATCCTTGCTCTCTCTCTTTCACTCACACACGCGCTCGATTCTCAAAGCCAGAGGGGGCCTGTGATTGGATGACTCACGGAGTGATCAGCGCATGACATGCAAGTGCTAGTGCTGTTGCGTCAGATCTAGGATCTGTAACAGACTGATAGAGTGCCGTTAGGTGATCAGAGTAGAGTAGCAATGTTACAGAACAAGGGAGAGAGCGGCAAACCCTGCTGTGTGGGGGACTAACCTATAAGACGTCCCAACTAATATGAGACAGTTGAGTTGGAAACTTTAGTAACACCGTAAAAAAGATGTGAGGAGCGTCTAGCGAGCAAAACAGAAAGTCACATCGATCGCGTGGCCTCCCTTAGCGATTGTGGCCCTAAGCAGCCATGCAGTGTTTGTACCAGCGGCCAGCTGTGCCGTCTTGTGTACATCTCACATTGATAACCATTTGTCCGTCCCCTATATCTGCAGCACAGTTAGTCAACCCAGTAGTCAAGATAGCAGCAAGCTAGCCAGCTACCTTAAATACACTGTAAAAAAAAAAAAAAGAATCCTATTTTCACAGAAAATAGCTCTAACATTTTCACAGTAGTTTGCTCTGTTTCGAAATTGCATACAAAACGCTGTTCAATTACGGATATTATCTCAAAATCCACAACCAAACTTTCCTTTTAAGCATCATGTCAATAATGACAAATTACACTTATTTAATTCTTTTTGCAGACAAATTACTATAATAATTTCAGTTTTATTTAGGTTTTCCTAAATTTCATACAAATATCTGTAAAATAAATATGTTACTCCTCATATGAAGGTTGAACGTTTTTCTTTGTAATTTTTTTTGGTAAATCTTAGTTCTACATTTATGTGTACTTTTACATTTAAACTTTGGTCTGGATTTGCAGCAAGGCATTGTGGGATAATAATTGTAATCTACCTATTCAATGAGATTGTGGCCTGTTAAAAATTAAATTGCAAGTAATATTAATGTGTTAGGTATGGGTTTAAAGATTGAATCTTTCAGAGTAGTTCACTAGTATTGTTTGAGCACCATGGACCTGTTTGGTTGCAAGAGTGTTGTAATTGCTATCTGTAAAACTGTTAGCGATGAAATTTCCAAATTTTGGCAATTAATTACAGTGGTTCTTTGTAGAACTTTTAGTGCTATCACTTTATGGAAAATGTTAGATTGCAACGATTCAGCAAATATCTTTAAAATAACAGTTTTTCTCTGCTGAATGTTTAGTGCTGTCTTCTTATTGATGTGTTAAGGTGTTTGATCGTAATAATCTAAGAAATATCTGTAAAATAATATTATATCTTGGCGAAACCTTTAATTGTAATTTCTGTGAATTTATTGTTTTTGCACTACGTCTGTATTTGGAGATTTTCTTTCATTTTATGTTTTTTTGTTTGGCACGTTGCTGCCAGTCATTTGACCCTTTTTTAAGGGATTTTATTTTACAGTGCATTTTTACCAGGGCTCAAAATTAGCGGTAGCAAAATCTTGCTAGCCCACAACCTTTTTCACTGCAAAGTAAGCTTAGGGGTGTCCACTGAACTTGTTTTCTCAACTTTCTGCGCACCTCTTCTCCATTCTGTAAAGACAAGACTGGGATGCCACTTTTTCAAAGTAACGCACCTCACGTCTTTTTTTAAAGTTAAACTTTTGCCAAAGCGCAGCCCTCGGTAACCCTTCCTTTTACAGTCCCCTAATTACCTAGTAAAAACCTAAAAGTTATATTTTATTATTAGGTAATTACACTGGTAAATAAGTCGGTAAATACAGTGAAACTGCAGCGAACATACTAATAAAAACCTCCACTTTTACTTGGTAAATACATGGTAAATTATCCTCTATTACTCATCAATTCAAGTTACAATTACCTTGTAGTTATTCAAGGTTTATGTTGGTAACAGCCCAAGTTTAATTGTCCTTGGAAAATTTACTTATATGGCAACAACCTCCACAGGAAATGTTTTCCTGTAGTGGAATGGTACATCTACTTAAAAAACAGGATACGTTCTTGCAGATGTTTTTAGAATTTTCCCAGTAGTTAAGCTGAAACTGTACTGTAAAAGGAAGCCTTGTTTGATTCCATGGTGTTACCATGTTCTTACCATATCCTTTGTAATAGATTATAGCCATTGCTCATGCAGTTAACAGGAATTTGTACCATAAATGTTCCACAACATTACCAAGTAAAAACGTGTCAATTTAATCAGTAAGCAGAAACTGTACTGTAAAAGGAAGCCTTTTTTGTTTCCATGGTATTACCAGGCTCTTACCATATCCTTTGTAATAGATTGTACCCTTCACCATGCAATAAATCCAAACTTTTACCATTTCTGTTCTGCAAAGTTACTAAGTAAAACATTACAATTTACAGAGTAAGTAAACTGAAAGTGTAAAAGAAAGCAATGTCTAATCCCATGGCATTACAAAGTACTTACATTGTACAAGAAAAAGTGTGTTTGTGACATGCAAGGATCAGAAAATAAACCAATTCAAAGTAACAGTATGTACCAACACAAAACATGTTATTTAGAAACAAAATAAATGTGTGACACAGTAGTATTTAAAGTATTACCAATTGGGACACTCCCACTTTCTCACGACTATGACTGCCATAATACTAGACAAGGTGTGCACGAAATTGGATCGGCATGGCAACACGCTTGCTTGTGCGACTGCGCTAAGTGCCGTAAAACTGGCACAGCAAAAACAAAACAAAAATAGTATATACTGTATATATATATTATATATACACGTATGTGTGTGTATATATATATATATATATATATATATGTGTATATATATATATATATATATATATATATATATATATATATATATATATATATAAAATACACATACATGTATATACATATACTTGGCAGATTTGCTCTAGGTTGATCAGGTTGGTTGGATGACACTTGTGGACTGCAACTTTCAAACAGTGCCACAGATTCCCGATGGGGGATTGAGATCTGGACTTTGACTTGACCACTGTAGGACATTAATGGGGCCATATTATGCTAATGTTCAGGCTCATACCTTTATTTAGGAGTTCTACTAGAATAGGTTTATGCGTTTTAATGTTCAATAAACAATTTATTTTATCCAAACTGCCTGGATCTGCAGCACCTCTATTCACCCTCTGTCTGAAACGCTCCGTTTTAGTTCCTGTCTCTTTAAGGCCCCACCCCGTGGGGCGTGGACTATGGGCTTTGTAACTTTTCAGACCTTTAACATGCACAAAAAGCTATATAACATACTAAAGGAAAGGGAAAAACCCAAAAAGCATAATAGGAACCCTTTAACCTTTTTGTTATTTAAACACTCCTGTGTTGCTTTGGCCTTGTGTTTGGGGTCATTGTCCTGCTGAAAGGTGAAGTTTCTCCCAAGCTTCTGTTTTTTAGCAGACTGAAGCAGGTTCTCTTGCAGTATCACCCTGTATTTTGCTCCATCCATTCTTCCTTTAATTTTAACAAGATGCCCAGTCCCTGCTGATGAAAAGTATCCCCACAGCATGATGCTGCCACCACAATACTTCACTGTAGGGATGGTGTTTTTTGAGGCATGGGCAGTGTTAGGTTTGTACCAAAATCATGCTATGTTTTTATCAAACCAATACACAACAGTGTTTCCTCTTGTTGTATAAACATCGTTGCCAATTATTTTACCAACCTTTTTAGTAATAACGTTACCGGTATTACAATTCACCGATTAGGCAAATTTTAACATTACCAAGCTAACGTTAGCGGGAACATTATTTCACAATATATTATTAATATTACTTTAGTTGGCCATGAACATCAATTGAAAACACATTTGTTAATAAACAAATGTTTATTTAAACTTAAAAGTGTAAAATCAAAATTTTTTCTTGTTCTCCAGAACGTAGCCTAATCATATTCTCTGTCCTGTTTTTGTCATTCTGTTTGGCCCTGCATTTGCACTATTAAAACGTTAAATTGTTAATTGGAAGCAGACTGGTCTTCCATGTAGCAAAAAACTTAAAAGCTAATTACCCAAGTTCTGTTTTAACCATTGGGCTTTTAGGGGTGATAAAGTGATAAACGTGTTTTTCAATTTTAGAATAACATTTTGTCCATTTCCTCTCAAATAGGTTTAAGGATATTTGAGGGAATTACGTGCTTCTCTTTAAGTTATTAGTTTCACCTGTACCTTGTTTTGATTAATGTTTAACCTGTATCGTTCTGTTGCCCCTTGTTGGTTCCTTGTGTTTATTTGTATTGTAGAATAAATTGACTTCATTATACCCTGGTCATCCCTGTACTTTGGTGTTTGTCTTTGGTCTTCTGAACTTTGTCCACTTTCACCACCGTCTCCCGTGACAGAAATAGCCTCCAAAAAACAAGACTCAGCAGAGCGTCTACTTGGTTCTCCTACTCTGCAGCAGGCTCCAGTTTTACCTGTGGTCCAGCCGGGGTTGTTCCCCTCTCCATTTGTCTGGCCAGAGGTTTAGTCATCAGTAGATAGATTTTCAGCGTCCATGGATAGAACATGAGCCAACGTAATGAGAATGCCGAGTCCCAGGCAGTTCTAGGGTTCCAGCCCTCGCTGGTGGCTAAGCTCCAGCCCAAGTCCCTGCCTTCCCAGGGCCCCTTTTCACTTTAAGTAGCCATTTTAGCTAAAAAGTCAGTGCTCCATAAATGTTTTCGCTCTGATCCTCAAATTAATACCAGCTAAATGGCTTTGTTTGGCTCATAGGTTAATATTTGTAGAATATGTTGAACTCGTCAAACTTCTGGCAAAAAATCTCTTAGTTTACATCTTGTTTACATCTTGCTCGCCAAGGTTACTACTTGCTTTCTTGCACACATCTTTTCACATAGCTCATACTTATATATATGTACTTATAAAAATAACTCTTCCTTTACAAACTACACTGCACAATTGATCTGGGTAATTGCATATTCCGCCTTTACATTAATTGTTGCATTCAAATAGGTTCTATAGGCGTAACCTGAGGGTTATTGTTTGATTTGACAGTTAAACAGTAAGTCACGCTCATTAGTTGCCATGAGTAGTGTTATTTCAGATGGAACATTGCATTGTTTCAATAGTTTTTACCGCTGTCATCCATGCTGTGGTGTTGAATATATACACTCCCTGGAGGGCTCTGTGGACTGGGCTCAGAAACTCACAATGGCCTAGTCAGAATGGGCAAGTATACCTGTCAATCCTCCTATCATTTAATATGAACCTTTTATCCATAATCTGAGTAAAATAAGATTATTTTTTTCACAATACATTATTTTATAATAAAACTATCATGGGCATATAAACTGCAGTTACTGTCAGCAGAAACATCAGCTTATGCCGTTGAGGGTTTGTGGAGAAAAAAAAAGCATGTGACCAACTGGTAGGAAATGGCTAACTTCTCCGGTCCCCAGAGGAAGCTGCAGGAGTCTCTTGGGGTTTCTTGTTTAATAAAGCAATGTCCAGTAGGAGACAAAGGAGAGGAAGGGAGTTAGGGTGCCGGTGGGTTGACAGGAATAATAAATAATAGTAATTTTGACTCAGGTGCATGAAAAAATAAATATGAATAATTAATAGCTCAAGGTTGGCAAATACTCACACCTCAACACACAATGGGATAAAACAATATCACACACAAAGAGATCAGATGGAAACAGTCTAATACATTTGATACGAATTGTACAATAGCACATGCATTTAAACATTTATATAGTACAGCTGTCACTCTCAGTTTTTTCCCTGACAGTTCCCTACGGGTTTTCTGGCTAGGACATCAATAAACCCTTCATCCCTTTTACTCTCTCTGCTCTCCATTACACCATCCCTACCACCACCATCACAATTATTGTCGTCTTCCTTTTGCTGTCCCCCAGGGGTATGTGGTTATGCCCACCTTAGACCCCCTGCACTCATACGCACACGCACACACACATACACAAGGGAAAAAGCTGCTAACGATCCCCGGGAGAACCGTCAAGTGTGAGAAGGGGCTTGTATAATCACTCTAGGGGACAGCATGGGGGGAAATGGTTTTGTCTATGTATGTCTACCATAGACCTGAGACAATCATGATGTGTATGTGTGTTAATGCAACTTAGTGTTCTAGGGGGTTGTGTCAATCTGTCTGAGCAGGCTGGCTCAACCAAAATTTGGAAAGTTTATTTTCCTTCGATCAATTTCGACACGAAACACACTTCTTTATATTAGCCCAGGTCACAGGTTCTAAAGACAGATATGTTCAAACAGTATGTCTCGCATAAAAGTTAACAATTAATTATGCTGACTTTCTTTTGTTGCAATTGTTGTCAAACAATGAGATGCAAGTAGCTCAGCATGTTAAATGGTTTGTATGACCCTTGTATCCAACTGGAGGGTTCCATACATACAGTGCATCCGGAAAGTATTCATACCCCTTCACTTTTTTCACATTTTATTATGTTACAGCCTAATTCCAAAATGGATTAAATAAAAAAAATTCTCAACATTCTACATACAATACCATATAATGACCAAGTGAAAAAAGTGTTTTTTTATTTTTTGCAAATGTATTAAAAATTAAAAAATAAAATATCACATGTACATAAGTATTCACACCCTTCACTCAATACTTTGTTGAAGCACCTTTGGCAGCAATTACAGCCTCAGGTCTTCTTGAGTATGATGCTACAAGCTTGCCACACTTATTTTGGGGCAGTTTCTCCAATTCTTCTTTGCAGATCGTCTCAAGCTCCATCAGGTTGGATGGGGAAGCGTCGGTGCACAGCCATTTTCAGATCTCTCCAAAGATGTTCAATCGGGTTCAAGTCTGGGCTCTGGCTGGGCCACTCAGGGACATTCACAGACTTGTCCCAAAGCCACTCCTTTGTTATCTTTGCTATTTTATATTTTTATTTTTAATACATTTGTAAGAAATTCTAAACTTTTTCACTTTGTCATTATGCGATATTGTGCGTAGAATGTTGAGGAATTGTTTTTATTTAATCCATTTTGGAATTAGGCTGTAACATAATAAAATGTGGGAAAAGTGAAGGGGTATGAATACTTTCCGGATGCACTGTATCTATCCCAAATTATTATTATTTTCAAAATTTAGAATGATTTTTTCCATTACCTCTCAAATAGGTTGTTATAATATGAACTGAATGAAATGCTCTGCTTGTGTTTTTAGTTTCACATGTACCTCGATTCCTTTGGTGCCTTTCTGTTGCCCCTTTTAGTTCATTATGTTTGTATAATGCCCATGTTGTGTTTTTTTATTTCAAGAATAAATGGACTTCATTATACCCTTGTCCTCCCTGCATTTTGGTCTGTAAACTTTCAACACCACCGTCTCCCGCAACAGAAAGTACCTCCAGGAAACAAGACTCAGCAGAGCATCTTTACGGTTTTGGCCTAGCTCCAGCCCTGTAGCAGGCTCCAGTTTAACCTGTGGTCCAGCCGGGGTCGTTACCCCTGTTGTATCTTTTCAATTAGAAGAGATTACAATATACAAAATACTGAAAGTCGAAAGCCAAAGTTTCAGAAGAGTAGGTTTCATTCGGCATAGAATAAAACCTAGTGAGTCTGCAGATATCAACTGAATTATACATACATTGTCAGGCTTTAAATACATTTCTCTAGGCTTACACCAAAGTTCTAGCAACTCCCCTTATTGCAATACACAACACCCAAACCCATCCCAGGCAATCTCCTTCCTAGGCATCCTATTTATTGTTTAGCAAATCTTTTCTAATCTCCCTTTAACAACAGACCCCTCCTTTGTTATCTTCAAGCCCGGGATCCGTTGACTCCAAGATTCTCATCTTTCAACAAACAATGAAGTCTTACTCTTCTATCATATAAGAGCCTGTTTATAATCAATAAGGGTTGACTACCATGCTGGTTTTTACTGCCTATTTATTTATGATTCTGTCTACTGCTTGCATTCATTCTTTCTTTGCTTTGCCTCCATTAGGTGACCTTAGATGTCCTGGGGACAATCGGTACATAGATTATCATCTAGACATGCATCTGCTCTCCTAGTATTCACCTCATACTATGTCTGTCCTCCATCTCTACTCTTCTTGTTAATTAAAACTAATAGTAAACTATGGTATGCTTACCTACAGACCTTTAATATTGATTACACATACTTGGCTACAAAAAAGGTATCTACTTTTAACACTAATTATACCACATTTCCCCCCTCTGGAGCTGTAAAGCTCCATAAAATCAAGTAATTAGCATTTAAACACACAGTATCAATAAAAACACAGGGAACGCCACAGTAACAGTAAAAAACACCACCGTATCCTACTGTAATAGTGAATCACAATTCATCTGAATCAGTATGGTGATACAATGTAGTTCAAAGCTTGAAAATACTAGAAGCGTAATGTAACCAGATGTTCTATAGCAACCTTGGCTGGCTATGTAAACAGTTGGATAGAAATATTCAATGTAGTGCTTAATTATTCTGTTACTTTTAACCGGTTATATTTACTTTCCAAGTCAGGCAACCTTTTCAGAACATCAGGGCTTGGTAGGTTATCCCAAAGACATTAGTGTCCGTTTCATACAGAGAACAAATCATCTATTCCCTTACATTCAGTTGTGTAATGTAGTCCGCTCAATCAGGCAGAGTTTAATGATGGGAGAAGGAACAATCACCTGACCTCTGGATGTGGAACCCAGATTTAAGCCTTGCAAAACAACTTATCAGTGCAATTCATATTGTGCATGCCTCAATGTCAATGCATCCTTCATGACATATTACTTTTCACATACATTTGCGATATCAGTTAACGCAAAAGTGTCCACCAAATCCACATTGGGGTCATATAGTATTTCAGCGTTGGAGTCCCAATCCACTCCATGAAACATGTCCTCTGAGGTAAATATTAGGTCAGATGTTTCACACAAGAACACAATCCTATTTTGCATAACCATACGTAAAACAGTCATCTCATTTCCAATAGCATCGATTCAATGATATAGAGAAGTTTACCTTTCCTACTTCTGTTCTACATAGGATGTGTGGTTAATCCCATATATTCTTTGAGCTTCAGTCTAGGTATAGTGGAGCAGTGTAGCATTCAGGAACAAACTTAACAGTTGGATAAATTCCTTGATTTGACCAATCTTCATGTCCGTGTACTCCAGCTTTTGCGTGTCGTCTTTCTTTGATGTGTCGTGTTGGTCACCTTTAGAAGCAGCGTAAAGCCTACACTTCAGTTGTCTATCTGGAAACGTTGGGGTGACATAGTTGGAGCCGTGGCAAGCTACTGTCGGAGGAGAAATCAGTCCCACTCCCCATGTAGCTTAGGTTGGTTGATCTAGTTCTGTGGCTCTGACACTCATTTGCAGTAGTTAGCATGGACCTATGTGGTTCTCTCTGCATCCTTCGCTGCTGTGTGCATGGTCTGTAAAGCCAGGTATGGTCCAGTCCTCACAGTCAGGATTCTCATGTGTCGTCAGTGAAAGGACTCCTGTCTCTGGACTCCACTTAAAAACAACCAACATACCATAAAACCCCCTGCAAGCAAAGCAAACACAGCACCCTCTCACTACATAGGAGAGCTTGCTTGTCAGACCGCTATGTTCCTTCTTCAATGCAAGTCCCCTTTATGACAGTAAATCTTCAAACAGCTATGCAATAATCAGTTTAATTTGTAAAGGAAACAAGATTTAGAATAGAATAGAATAACTTTATTGTCTATTTCAAGTAACAGAAATTTATCTTCAACATGGCCCTCAGGAGAGAAAAACAAATAACCAAAACTGCGTCAGACATGAGTAAGAATTCACACGTCAAGTGAATACATCATCATCATCATCTTCATCCGCTTTGTCCGGGGTCGGGTCGCGGAGGTAGCAGTTCCAGCAGGGCATCCCAAACTTCCCTTTCCCGGGCCACATTAACCAGCTCTGACTGGGGGATTCCAAGGCGTTCCCAGGCCAGTGTGGAGATATAATCCCTCCACCTGGTCCTAGGTCTGCCCCGCGGCCTCCGTCCAGCTGGACGTGCCTGGAACACCTCCCTAGGGAGGTGGCCAGGTGGCATCCTTACTAGATGCCCGAACCACCTCAACTGGCTCCTTTCTACGCAAAGAAGCAGCGGCTCTACTCCGAGTCCCTCACGAATGGCTGAACTTCTCACCCTATCCCTAAGGGAGATGCCAGCCACCCTCCGGAGGAAACTCATTTCCGCCGCTTGTATCCGCGATCTCGTTCTTTCGGTCATGACCCACCCTTTATGACCATAGGTGAGAGTAGGAATGAAGATAGACCGGTAGATTGTGAGCTTTGCCTTCTGGCTCAGCTCTCTCTTCGTCACAACGGTGCGATAAAGCGACTGCAACACTGCACCCGCTGCTCCAATTCTCCGGCCCATCTCTCGTTCCATTTTTCCCTCACTCGAGAACAAGACCCCGAGATACTTGAACTCCTTCACTTGGGGTAAAGACTCATTCCCTACTTGGAGTAGACAATCCATCGGTTTCCTGCTGAGAACCATGGCCTCAGATTTGGAGGTGCTGATCCTCATCCCAGCCGCTTCACACTCGGCTGCGAACCGATCCAATGAGTGCTGCAGGTCGCAGACTGATGATGCCATCAGGACCACATCATCTGCAAAAAGCAGTGATGCAATCCTCTGCCCACCAACCCGCAGCCCCCTCCCCCACGGCTACGCCGTGAGATCCTGTCCATGAATACCACAAACAGGATAGGTGACATAGAGCAGCCTTGGAGGAGGCCATCCCTCACCGGAAACGAGTCCGACTTACTGCCGAAGACCCGGACACAGCTCTCGCTTTGGGAGTACAGAGATTGGATGGCCCTGAGTAGAGACCCCCTCACCCCATATCTCTCTCGCAGCACCTCCCACAGTCCTCGCGATCTCCCGGGGAACCCAATCATACGCCTTCTCCAAATCCACAAAACACGTGTAGACCGGATTGGCATACTCCCAGGCCCCCTCAAAGATCCTCGCGAGAGCCTTCAGCATTTCTGGGCGGATCTCATCAACCCCTGGGGCTTTGCCACTGTGGAGTTGTTTGACTACCTCAGTGACCTCCGCCAGGGAGATTGATGCTGATCCCCCAAGTGAATACAAAAAACATTTAAAATTAGATCAGTCTATAATACGAGGTTAAAAAAATTTAAAAGGTGAAATGGTAAAAAAAAAAACTAGTTATGTCATTGAAGAATAAAAGGTAAAGTTATCATTGCATATTATTCAGAATATTCACAGCTGAGGGAATGAAGGATGTTTTGTATGCTGTTTTCCTGGCCAGGGGGCTCGAACGCCGGCCTGATGGTAACAAATGCAAGGACTGATGGAGGGGGTGAGAGGGGTCCTTTGTGATCAGAGTGGCTTTCCTAGTAACTGACCTGATGTACAGCTCAGACAACGGTGTTTGAGCTGTACCTGCTATCTTACTGGCCTGTTTGATCATCTGAGAGAGTTTTGCCTTGTGTTTAACAGTGAGGCTGTTATACCAGGATGAGATATTGAAAGTAAGAATAGATTCAATGAGTGACCTATAAACCAAGGTTAAATTTTTTTTACTGACATTAAAACTCTTGAGCTTCCTCAGTAGATGCAGTCGTTGTTGAGCTTTCTTGTATACTGAGTCAGAATGCTGTAAAAAGGACAAAGAGATGTCCATCTCCGTGCCAGGATATTTAAAGGACTCAACCTGCTCTACCAGCTGCCCACTCTGAGGGAGTTAAAGAGAGGTTGGGGTGAGTCAGCTTGCCACTTCCCCTGCAACACAGCTCCTTCGTTTTGGCAATATTGAGCTCTAGGGAGTTTTCTCGTAGCGTTTTGCTAAGGCCACTCAAATTCCTGGTATTCTACCAGTGAGTTTGTGTCAATCACAGACCAGGTCATGTCATCTGCATATTTTAAAAAAGTCTTTGTGTTGGTTTTGCAGGTGATATTACTTGTAGAAATAGAGAAAAGAATCAGTGATAAAACAACCTTGTGGGACCCCTGTGTTTAAAATGGTAGTTCAAACCATTAACCATCACATTTTGAGGTCTGTCCTGTTAAAACCCTGAATCCACACAACCAAAGTTGGGTTGACCTGCAATTGCAGTATATGGTTAAACAGGATGTGAAGTTTTACAGTAGAAAAGCTGAGGAGAAGTCCATAAACAGAATCCTGGTTTGAGAATGTGCCATTGGAGTCCATATGTCTGGCCACAGTGTCCAACAGAATTAGGCTGGCATCATCCACACCACGTTTTGCCTTGTAGGTAAACTGGAGTAGGTCTAGTCTGCATGTACTCAGCCTCAAAGGTCCATTTTGTTATGACTGGTGAACCACAAAAATAGGACTCAAAGGCACAACTCTTTATAAAAAAACACAGTCTTTACTTGCCAAAAATAGATCAGTACACGGTAAGGCAATCCAATACAGGCAAACAAATCCAACAGGGAGAAAGCTAGGCGTAGTCACAGAGGCAGGCAGGGATTCAGAAAAAAACAGAGAAACAGGTGAGAGACCAATGGGTAAAGCTGGAACGTAGACACAACATACAAACAAACTGGCACAGAGTGAGGGGAAGACACAGGTGAACTCAATCAGGGCGTTGCAAGCAATCAAGACTGTTGCGAAACACACAAGGGCAAAAAGTGAAGTACTGAGAAACCATGTCAGGACCCCCCCCCCCCCCCTCAAGGGCCGACACCCGACGTCCCAGGCTGGTCAGGATGGTGACGGTGAAAGTCCTGAATGAGGTCAGGGTCCACAATGTTGCTGGCAGCAACCAAAACCTCTCCTCAGGTCCGTAGCCCTCCCAGTCCACCAGGTACTGGCGCCTACGGCCATGACAACGAACCGCTAGGAGTCGCCTGATGGAGTGAACTGGGCCCCCATCCACGACCCGGGTGGGCGGTGGGGGTCTGGAGGCAGGCTTTCTCTAACGGGCTTGAGACGGCCTACATGGAACGTGGGACCCTCATGGTCCTAGGAAGCCGGAGTCGCACAGCCACAGGATTGACTATTTTGGTGACAGGGAAGGGACCCACAAACCGAGGCGCAATTTGCGGGATGCCACATGCAGAGGGAGGTCTCGAGTGGAAAGCCACACTCTCCGGCCAGGCCGGTAACAGGGTACAGGGGTCCAATGCCGGTCAGCCATCCTTTTGCCTCGCGCCACACTCCTGAGCAGGACCTGCTGAGCCCCATTCCACACCATCCGGCAGCGCCGGATGAGAGCCTGGGCTGACGAAACGCTGACTTCAGCCTCTATAGCGGGGAACAAAGTTGGCTGGTAGCCATAAACACACTGGAAGGGTGAGAGACCAGCAGAAGAACAGGGCAAGGTATTATGAGCATACTCTACCCAGATGAGATGTTTGCTTCAGGTGGATTGGTTCTGGGAGACGAGACAACGCAGTCCAATCTCCAGCTCCTGGTTAAGGCATTCGGTCTGGCCATTGGACTGGGGGTGACAGCCGGAGGAGAGGCTCACCATAGCGCCCAGCAACCTGCAGAAGTCCCTCCAAAACCGTGAGACAAACTGAGGTCCCCGGTCAGACACCACATCCCTGGGGAAACCATGGAGATGGAAAACATGGAGCAGAACAGCCTCCGCCGTTTCCTTGGCGGAGGGCAACTTGGGCAGAGGAATAAAGTACCATCTTGGAGAATGTGTCCACTACAGTCAGGATGGCGGTGTTGCCTTCTGAGGAAGGCAACCCCGTCACAAAGTCCAACGAGATGTCAGACCAGGGGCGATGAGTACATGAGTACACACGATGAGATCCTCCGTCTAACGCTGTGTGCCTCCGTCTAACGCTGTGTGCCTCCGTCGGTGCCACGTATCTCACAGCCCCTTTCTGTAGGAGAGAGCATATCTCCTCCGCTAGAATAGGGGCGAGCTCGTCTGACACAGAGGTCTCTTTGATCCCCACAATACAAGCCGGGCTGCTCCGAAACTGGAGTCTGTACCCGCACTCTACGGTCTGTAACACCCATGCGCTCTTGGTGCATGCACACCACTGAGCCGCAGCCCCCGGCTAGGGAGACCACAACGCTGAGGGGAGAGACTTGACCCAGCCAAGGCTTTATAGGGTTCATTTTTGTGTTCATTATGTTTTTTCTGCACACTCGGCGCCCGCAGGCTGCCTAAGTGTGAGGGGAACACACACACACTTTAATAGGTGGGGATCAATAACACTTGGCGCAGCTGGCTGGGGATGGGGTGTCACCCCAGACAGTGTGCTTAGTGACTGTATAGTGAAACCTGGGGGGCTGCACATAGTGGGTGAGCAGGTGAAGCCCACGCCGCCCCGGACGGGGGATGAGAAGGCGTCGCCTTTTTCTCAGGCTAAGATGGGAGCAGTGCAGACAGGGCCTCCCCCATCAACTTCCGCTGCTCCATTCAGCCCAGCGGGGTCCAACGACTCGTCGAGAAAAGCAGCCCTCTCTCTAAGCGGGGTCTTAGCAACGTCCAACCAGATGGAGCGTAGCACCACCATCGTAGCTGCCATGGACCTGCCCGTCTGTGCTGCCACTCCTCTGAGGGAGCGCAGGGAGAGGTCCGTAAGCATACGGCTGATGTCCCACAGCTCGGAGAGGTCATCGTCCGGGGCGGACCCAGCCATCTCCTGCTTGGTACGCCAAGAGAATAGAAACCACGTTCGCACTCCTGGCTGCCAAGGCCGAGGCCTTGTAGGACGCCCCCAGCACAGGAAAGAGCTCTCTCTGCTGCTGTTTAGGGAGGCGGGCTCCCGAAGCATATGAGGACGTAGTGGGGGCAAGGTGCTCTGCCACTACAAGCTCCATAGGGAGCGGGGTGTCCACCCCCAACCTGGCCTGGTCGTGCACCTCCATGGCTCTATTTCCAGCCAACTGCACACATGCAGAGGCTGGTCTAGACCATGAGGCTAGCAGATCCGAAAGGAGGTCCGGCATCATGGGGTTGGACTTCCCATCCATCAAGGACCGGGCCGGAAGTGCCGGAGGGGACGGCCATGGGATGCCCATGCAGGCGCACGCCTGGCGGCATGCCTCCCAGGTTGATGAGGACCGGTAACAAGACGAGCCCACCTCAGCTGGCTGAGAGAGCTAGTCCGTCATCGAGTCCATTCCCCCAGTGAACCAGCTGGCCCCTCATCTTCCTCCTCCTCATCTGCCATGGTCACCAGGTTCCTGTACACCATGACAGGCGGGCATGAGGGCTTGTCTCCGCTTGGAGGGGCAGGCTCAGCAGGCAGAAGAGCAGCAGCACCCTGCCTCTTCTTCCTAGCCCCCTTGGACATCGACATCCCACTTCTGAGTAGGGGGGACGGCAGCCCAAGCCAACCAAGCTAACCAGGTAGAGGCAAACCACTTTGCTAGCTCAGAGAGCAGCACGGTTGTCGACACTACAAGGCAGCTGTAGCTAGCTAGCTCCTGGATCTCGCTTAGCAGTATCTAGCTAGCTAAGTAGCTTGAGCCCATAGGCTCCAAGACGGGGAGACTCTAACCACCTTGCTTACTACTTAGAAAGCGGCATTGCACACGTAGCTAGCTAAGTAAAGCAACAGGGGGTGAGGTATCCCAAAGGCTTGCAGACAAGACGGGGACAGCAGGCACACGTTCGAAAACAGAGCACAGGCTATTAGCTGGTCACCGAAGCAACAGGAGGTAAACTACAGAGGAGGCCATTTGCTAGCTAGCCACCGCACGGGCGCTAGCTTAGCAGTAGCCTAGCAGTAGCTTAGTAGTAGCTAGCTAAGCGGTTAGCGATGCCCCGCAGGCCTGTAGGCAAAACGAGGGACACTAACCATGTTGCCGACTACACTCCGACTGAAAGAAAACAGCAAGGCACAAGTCCGAAAACAGAGCACGAGCTGTTAACTAACAGAAAGGAAAAGACTGTGCTGAAAAACCACAACGAAAACTCAGAGGAGGAACGAAGTGGCTAACAGGCACGGTGGAAAGGAACTAGATCGCCTTACCGGGAGATAGAACCTCGCCTGCTGTGGAGCTACGTTAAGTAGCGAGACGGAAAACAGAAAAAACGCAGAAGGTAAGAAATTATCTTCTCCTTGCTCACAAGAAGAAAAAGCTCAGACCGAATTGCGTGTTAACCGAATATAAGGTTCACTAGACAGGAAGACACCACCAATGTTCACAACCTGGCTGAATGATGAAAATCTGGAGTGAGATGGGTCTGCTACTGTATTTATAGAGTAGCTGACGCGGGTGCACGTGACCCCTGAAGTCTCACGAGCCTTGTTGATTACAAGGTGCTGTGGTATGTGTTCAGTGAATGATATTCGCTCTAAGAGCGTTTCCCATAGAGAGGAGTCAAACGTATCGACTAATAGAACCACTGCACTGCGCTAGACTAGTTAGCTAGGTCACTAGAGCCCACTAGCACTACTTCAACAACCTTAGCTTGTGGATGAGACACTTGACTGGTGCTCTCACGTCCTGACTCATCTGCTGTTGAAGCAACAGGAGAGAACCTTTCCTCCTCCACCTCCTCTAGCTTTGCTCTCGCCTTGTTGCCTCACGGTCAAAACGTGATAACCTCTCAGACTGAGACATGGCGGAATTCTGCTGCTTTTGAGCATACAATCACGTACAAACAATAATTTATTAACAATAAATTATATAGCCTAATAATAATATTGTGATAAGTATGCATACACTGAGAAAGTTTGAAAAATACATGGGGCTGAACAGAACGAAGAATGAGTTCGCCCCTACAAGATAAGTGTCATATTTCTCATTGATCAGCTGGAGGGACACGGAAGGCTGAGGCTGACCATGGATGGTCACAAGCTACACCATCAATGAGCCATATTCATCAATCCAGTCTCGCACACATTGCATTTACATTACAGTCAATTAGCAGACAGCTTTTATCCAAAGCGACTTACAATGAAATTACAGGGGCAGGAGTATAACTTATAGGTTAAGTGTCTTGCTCAACGCCCCACTATGGTGGTGTTCCCACCGCTTCCACATTCAAACAGGAGTTTCACGTTAGACCTAGTAGACAATAGTTAGCCTATCAGTTATCACGAAACAACGTGAAACGTTTCACGTTATATCAATATAATTTATCACCTTATAACGTGAAACATATATTAAAACAATAAGTTATCATGTTATAACGTGAAAATATAATGTTTTAACATGAAAAGAATATTGTTATAACAAACTTTTCACGTTACAATGTGAAACGTTTTGTGTTATAACAATAAGTTATTACAATAAAACGTGAAATTATCAGGTTATAACGTGAAAAACATATTGTTATTACAATAAACTCATCACGTTATAACGTGATATATAATTTTATTTTATTTTTCTGGCGTGGCAGCAATACGTTAGCTAGATAGATACCGAAATGACAAGCGCTGTAACCGGGGCGCTCTCTCACTCACTTTCTCATGCTCAAACAAAATGCACGCGTGCCAAATAATGTGAAGTAGATCTGGACCTTGAATTACACACACAGGACATAGTGTACTTGTGTTTTTGATCAACAATATCATATTATTTATGCGAGTTTGGAATGACAGATGAATAGATCATGGGCAATTTTTATGATTTGTATATGTTAGGCCCAAAATATTTGGAAACACAATCTTCATGATTTGGGCGGCATGCCACCACATTGGATTTGAAATGAAACAACTACTAACGGAATCTCCCGAAGTGCAGACTTTAAGGTTTAATTCAAGGGGTTGAACAAAAATATATGATTAAACATGTAGGAATTGTGGCTATTTTTATACAAACGCTGCTCATTTCAGGGGCTCAAAAGTAATTGGACAAATAAACATAACCCCTAAGTAAAATTTTACTTTTCAATATTTTGTTGAGAATCCTACCGTGCAGGCAATGACTGCCTGAAGTCTGGAAACCTGGACATCACCAAACGCTGGGTTTCCTCCTTGTGATGCTATGCCAGGCCTTTACTGACCGGTCTTCAGTTGTTTTTAAAACCATTTGAACTACTTTTTTGAAGTTTTGTCATTTAGCAAGTGAAATGCAACCCCGTTTTAAGATCTGGTGATTGACTCGGCCATTGCAAAATCACAAAGATTTTATCTTTAAAATTTAATGAGAGAGCTTTTGCATAATTGGGTCATTTCCATCCATGTCTGCTATCCGATTCGGTCCAAACCACTAGTTTCAAACATTTGGCTGAATCTGAGCAGAAAGTATATTATTATTCATTATTCATTTTTATTATTTTGTCATTATTATCAATAAACACAAGTGACCCAGTGCCATTGGAAGCCATGCAGACCCATGCCATCACACTGCCTCCTTACCATGTTTTAGAAAAGATAATTCTGTCCCAGTTGGTGCCTTATCCTAGAACAACATAATATTCTAGATCATTCTGGTACAGGTTGATCTTAGTCTCATCTGTCCAATTATTGACATTCTATTATAACATGCTTCTTACTACTGACTCTGGAAATTGTGCCATTTTAGTTTCTTGATCTCAGTGCTGCTTTTGACACAGTGGAGAATCATTTGTATTTACTCTCATCAAGTCTTCTCTTTATGGGCTCAGTGTAAAAGGCACTTCCCTGGACTGTTCTTACCTTGAATGTTGTGAAGGGGTTTTTCTCTTCAACATAAAAACTCCTCCTCATCCACCACTGTTCTGCGGGGTCCCAGGCCTTCCATTCTGAGTTCCCAAGTCCTCTTCTCCATTTATTTTCCTCTAGGTAAGATAATCAAAAAACACAATATCTCCTAACATTTCTGCTATCTCTCTGATGGATTTCCTCTTTTTCAGCCTCAGGATGGTCTGTTTCACCTGTCTCATTGAGAGCTCCTTTGACCGCATGTTGTGTGTGTCACAGCAACAGCTTCCCAATGCAAATGAAAAAAAAAAAACCTGGAATCAACTCTCTAGACCTTTTAACTGCTTAATTGATGACAGAGTTAATGAGGGAATCTTATGCAGCGTTGTTATTTTTTGCAGCCTTCTGAGTCAATTTGACTAATTTGGTCCCTTGAAAAAGACAGGCTACGTCGTAAATCCTGTTTCCTTTTGCTCCAATTTGGATGTGAATACTCTCAAATTACAGCTGAGAGGTGCACTTTGGGCCCATATTGATTATGTAATTGTATCCTGAATAAGTTTTCGTAAACAGCTAAAATAACAAAACTTGTGTCACTGTCCAAATATTTTTGGGCCTAACTGTATAAACTCACTCGGGCTGCACAGAACACCCAAGTATTGATTTCTGCTCAACAAAGCTGTCTTCTATTAACAGCTATTATCTAATTTACTTGTCCCTGTGTACTTTGAAGAAGAGGTGGGAATAGAATGCCCAGAATAATAGGCCACACAATTTCATTGATATAAATCCACAACCTCATTATTAAATAAAGTTATCAGGGTAGAGAGGGAATATGTTTTTACTACCATTTCATGCTCTGGCAATCAGTTTTTAATGCTATTTAATCAATGCATCAATACATTTGTATATAAGTCACAAACGAAAATCTAATTAGAATCCATATTTGGTTACCCTATGTTACGACGCTTCAGCTGTCCGGCCTGTCTAGGGCGCTGAAGGACCAAACATCCAGAGTATGGAATGTGGACACAAACACAATCCAAGAGGGTAAAAATTAAGAAGTATTTATTCACAGGTTGAATAAAAAAAAAAGAAACAAACAAGCTCTGAGCTGCCTATCACACGCTTGCTATATAAAAATACAAGGGTTGACACTGCTCCTAAACTTAGGAATCTAAACAGAGAATGCACTGCGTGATGCTTTAAATGTATGCCCTCGGGTGTCAAAACTAGCCGTGCACCAAAACAAAAGAAAACACAGTACAGAGTACTGGCAAAACACAATAGATATCAAAAAGGCGAAACCAACAAAACCCACAGTACAGTGTACTGGGAAAAGGAGGGTGGAAATCAAGGGGTTATTAGGCGAACACAAAAACTAACAAAGCTGCTGCACCTTGTACATGCGATACTAGACAGAACATTGACAAAACAGGAACAAACACTCTTACGATCTCGGGGGACACAGAACTAGACAGGGATAAACCCACTCATACAACTCTGACATGAAACACCAATCAGGACAAACCTTAACGAGAGAGCGAGCACAACCTACAAACACTCTTTCTGTCCGCTCTCCCGGACACAAGAGGCGGGGAGGTTTTATGGGAGACGGAATATCTCCGGATTGGTCCGTCAGCGGATGAGTGATGAGGAGAGGGAACCAACGGGAAGCAGGCGGCAGTTCTGTATGAAGGGAATGGCGAAGGAGAAAACAGAAGGAAATAAAACACAACCACATACACAATGCATACAATACAGACATACAATATATTGGTGGACGTAACACCCTACCAAACAAGTTGGCTGACAAATCCTTCCTTAGGTGTCACATAGATCCAACACCCACTTTGATCATAGAGGTTGATTTAAACAACCTTAAGTGTGACTTGCAAATTAAGAATGTGTTATTTATCTTTGAGAAATAGCCTTCCAAACTCACATCAAAAGTGAAAATAGATCAATTACATCTTCAGATAGAATTGCTTTCACATACCTAAATCTAAAATCAGGTAAAGGGACCTCCTATTGGAGCTCTTTTCCAATAATTTTTACATCACTGCAAAATTGTTCTTGTAGTTTTCATCGGCCATCAAGAAAGATTGGGCCTTCCATCACCTGGTGCAGGAGAGGGAACACAGAGATAAGACAGTGAATGGTCAGGTAGCTAACATGTTTATTGTTAAATCAATAATTTGCTTTGTTTAATTGTATAGTCACCGTTTGCCGTATCTTTATTGCTTTACTCGCACTCAAATGAACATCACTATCTTCATGATAAAGATATGTCCAGAGAGAATAATTTAACAAGATCCCCATTGACATTGTATATAAAAGCTCCTGACTACATGTGGTTTTTAGACAAGTACTAATTCTGATTCTGGGTAACAAGGTAATAGAACATATTTTGCATAGGATGAGGCTAATGTACGTAAACTATCTAATTACACAATGAGAAACTCTTCCTGACTTCACCAGGTCAAACATATGCGGTCCATCTCTATCCCACAGTTTTGTTAACCCATTTTAAACACTGGAAGGAGATTTGAAACATTTGTTGTTGACTGTGACTTTTTAAATTGTATTCATGAGTTCATCGAATAAATTGATTTCTAATATAAATGATACAGTAAAGAAATATACAATCAAAAGTGATATGATTACTGATAAAAATACTAATATAAATTCAGCACCTTTATTATCTGCACTCCCTATTCATTTCCTGTTCCGTAAGAGAGGATATCAGTGATCCCTAATGTCACACGCTTTGCCCCCAACTCATGTCGAAATAGGGACTTTTTAAAAGCACTAAAACCCATTTTTCAGTGAAACCAGGGTATGTATGTAGTATGTATGTAGGGGAGGTAGCTTGAGTCTCAGAATATAGTAATGCATGCTGTGATGCTAGAAAATACATTTGTTCTTCCTTTTAGTAGTGATTTATTTTCTTCTATAAAGAGTTTTGGTGTGATCCCCAATTGTCCTGTTTTTATTCTGCATTCTTGGAGAGAGAGAAACACTATAAATGTCACAAACCGTGATAGGCACATACTCCTCTGCACTATTAAATGCCAACACAGACCTGTAGAGTATAATATAGATGTTTAGGGATTAAAGGGTTATTTCAGTAACAACTGTTTGTTGTTGATTGATTGTTTTATAACGACAACATACCCTTTAAATGTATTTTATAATAGAAAATGACTTTATTAGGTACACCTCGCTATTACTGGGTTGGACCTTCAAAACTGGTAATATTCTTTGTGACATAGGTTGAACTGACGTACTGACAACCTTTCTCAGAAACATTTCGGTACATTTTGGCATGATAGCATCACACAGTTGCTGAAGATTTGTTGGCTGCACATCCAAGATGCAAATTTCCCGTTCCACTACGGCCCAAAGCCGGGTTGAGATCTGGTGACAGATCAAAAACAGTTTGAGATGTTTTGTGGCATTGTTTTCTGCCAAATTGTGACCCTACCATCTGAATGTTTCAGCATAAATTGAGAGTCATCAGACCAGGCAACATTTATCCAATCTTCTATTGTCCAATTTTGGTCAGCCTCTGCAAATTGTAGTTTTGGTTTACTGTTCTTAGATGACAGGAGATGACCACAGAGTAGCCCATCTGTTACCAGGTTCAACGACTTTCGTGTTATGCATTCAGAGATGCTCTTCTGCATACCCAGGTTGTAACAAGTAGTTATTTGAGTTACTGTTGTCTTTCAATGCACTTAAACCAGTATGGCCATTCTCCTGACTGTTGCCATCAACAAGGCATCTTGGCCCACATAACTGCCCCTCACTGGATATTTTCTCTTTTTTAAGCAATTCTCTATAAACCCTAGAGATGGTGTGTGAATCCCAGGTCTGCCGTTTCAGAACTACTTAAACCAGTCTGTCTGACACCAACAACGTCATGTTGAAAGTCACTTAAAGTTACTAGAGGCAGTCTATCTGTAGGTTTTTGACGACCCCTACCTTTTGCTTAGTGTAATTATTGTCCATAACCGTCGTAAAGAAGACACGCAGAATGCTCGTGGTCACTGCACATCACACCATCAACCACTACACTGATTTATGGCTCATTTACACCAAGCACTAGATAACAGGTCAGGTCGGAGCGGAGCGGTTATTTTTTTCCACTGGTAAAAGTTGTGGAGGGTACGGTAGATAAGATAGGTCCTGCTTTTCGGTACCCTTCTGTTGAGGTTCCTAGCTCACAGACCTGCTCCCAAAAGGTAGAGCTGCACGCAAGATAACCTTTAGATTCAATGTACAAATGCAAACAAACCTGCTATTTCTAAATATCCTATCGATTGCGATGGAGACTACCGGTATAAGCACCTCACGACAAAGGCAAATTATGTTTTTTTAATAGTTATGTGGCTAGGAACCCCACCAACATTTGGTTGTGTTTGGTGGAAATGAGCCATTAGACTCGTCTTTGGGCAGCATGGTCGCTCTGTGGTTAGCACTGTTGACTCAGACTCACAGCCAGACTCACAGCCAGACTCACAATGGAGTTTGCATATTCTCCCCGTGTTTGTGTGGGTTTACTCTCACTTACAATAAACATGGGTTATTACTTCTATAACCCATTTCTGACTATAGAATTGCAGTCAGTTAGTGTGTGCGTCTGATCTGTGTGTGCAAAGGTCTGTTGCGATATGTTGGGTGAGCAAGTCTGGTGCGAATTGGCTGCCGTGGTATCACCTAGACTGACTGTTGTGTGATAGCTGTCCGTTCATTGTGTTTGCGTAATTGACGACCAATTTGTAAGACGCTCTGAGTCTTGAGGAAAGCGCTAAAATTAAATCCAAGAATTATTATTAATTATTATGAAGAGATTCGTCAGTTTCGCGGGAGATTGTGCTTGGTGGCAGACATCATTTTTGTTAAATATTGAGACTTCAAGAGGACTGATCGGAACCGCGATATTTTCATTCTCCCAATGATATTAAAATGTGCTATCAGAAGAAATGTTTTGATGATCCGTTAATATAAAATAGTTACCTATAAATTGCTTTAAATCACATTTCTTCTCCATTCTGATGCTTGGTTTGAACTTCAGCAGATTGTCTTGACCAAGTCTACTTGTATAATGTATTGTGTTGCTGCTGCTGATTAGATATTTGAAAAAGTGTCTGTCTAAACGTCCAATCCACATAGTTTGTAAAAAAACAGCAATTGTTTTTGTGTTTGTGTCTGTCCACTTGTGAGAATATGTCCTGACCATTAACCCTCCCTGTTTATTCTGATAAGCCCTGCTTCTTCATGCCTCACATCAGCTGTCCGTCACACCAGCTTAATGTCTCCCTACCAAGCGCATGATAGTGTGTGTGTGTGTGCGTGTGTGTGTGTGTGTGGCAACTGATGCAGATTCAAAAGCTTCATGTCTCCCTGTTCACTGACACAACTGTCAGCTGGCACTTAGAGTGAGGAAGCGAAATAGAGTGCAGACGTATAGCTAGACCCATGTCCAAACAGGTAGAACCCAAACTTGCTGGCCAACATATGTAAAGGTCTTCTTTTGGTCTGTGCTATTAAAGCCCAACCAGTTATGCTATACGTTTAGATACATTAATGGACATTTTTTTTCTTCTAGATTAGCTGTTATTGTGGTGTCTCAGTGGCTGTGTCATTGCTGTCAACATGTAACAATAATAAAATAGATTTGTGAACATGATAGGAGACTACTTGTGTTCTATTGGCAGCAGGCTTTTATACTACAATAAACAAGCCATACATGACTAGCATTACCATATTGACTATAATAGGAATCAAATAGTTTCAGTCTGTGTAAAAAACAAAAACATTTATATGTTAACAAATAAATAGCAATAGCCTACGACTATGCAATTTTGTATGAATTTCTTCAATTACTATTAGTCCTTTAAAAAGTGTGACTAAGTATAAAAAAGGCAGCAATTTGTACACTCACTGAATATTGATGTTAATACATTTCCAAATTAGGTTCAGTGTGATTGGGTAGGTACCGTCTGTGAATAGTTTTTTGCAGGTCTCTCCATAGACACGTAATACGGCAGATAAGCATTTATGGGGTCATTATTGTAGCAAAACTATTTGCAAAGCGTGTGGAGAGTTGTGTATCTGTATCTCAATCCGTGGGTGCGTATCAGGTTTGTAAGTGTATAAAAAATATCCGTCTGTATTCAGATTTACAAGTGTATTGAGAGTTGTGTATGTGTAGACAAATCTGTGAATGCGTGCAAAGATCTGTAAATGTGTAGACAAATCTGTAAATACGTACGTGGATATTAATGGCTAAAAGTCTTTTGTAAATAAGTCGATTTTATTATATTTTGTTCTGTTTAACATTTTCATTACTTAGTTGTATTAAGTTATATTACTCAATATAATTATGTAAATGTTATCAATTTTCTTTTGATAAATTTGACCAAATAAATGTAATTATTTTCTCTATCAATATACATTCATCAGAAATCACAACTAAAATACAATACAATGAATTTGTTTGTTGTTTATTTGTCACCATTAAACAGTAATGAATCACTCACTAATGAAACATCAGGTTATTGTCTTAAAGTTACAACAATCATCAATGTGTCAGTTGAAAACAAAAACAACAAAATAAAAACATTCAATATTCAATTTTACCTTGCTAAATACATATACAAATCCACTGCATCCAACACAGATCTGGAATGGCTCTTTTCAAATATTCAATTAAAACCATACAACAGTGCAATTGCAACATTCAAACCTTAACACCAATGACCTTGGTAGTTAGGAAAAAAGTACTCAAGGTGCATTCAGTAAAACCCATGTTCTCAAAGTTAAAACAATCAAGTTTGTTGAACAGTCATGAGTTCAGAATAATGGCTCTCATTGTGAACACATTTCTTTTCTCTTATACCTTTAGTCAAAACAAAAACTATATTTCAGACAGGTGGCTATTAGGTTTGATTAATTATTATAAACGCGTTGATTGGATGTTATATGTCGAAGTGCACTTTGGGAGTCACAGAAATTTCTACTGAGACACACAGACGAATCGCCACACGGACGGATCTCTATCACAGAGACAAATCGCTACACACGCACAGATCTCGAAAACGCAGATCTCTTCAACGGCAGAAGTGTAGCAAAAGTCACGTGTAAAAACACATCCAATTGAGAGGCCCGGGTGAGTTGTAATTTATGCTTGTCTGTATTTTCAGCTCTTGCAGCAAAATACTTAGACTTTTATCCATTAATATCCACGTACGTATTTACAGATTTGTCTACACATTTACAGATCTATGCACGCATTCACAGATTTGTCTACACATATACAACTCTCAATACACTTGCAAATCTGAATACAGACGGATATTTTTTATACACTTACAAACCTGATTACGCAAGCACGGATTGTGATACAGATACACAACTCTCCACAGGCTTTGCAAATAGTTTTGCTACAATAATGACCCCATAAACATTTTTCCAATAGCACTTCAATTAGTTGAGAGGATTTGCCACTGCGCTTGGTAGGAGTAGTTTTTTTTTATTTGGTTGTTATTTGACGCCTTATAACAGCCATAATGAGCAGGCTGAGCAAACACTCTAGAAAGTGATTTATACTTTTAAAAACACAAAGCTCAAAAGCTTGCAACAGTAACAGTGACTACATTTGCAGGCACACAATACTCATACTCTGAATGACAATCTTTCTAATTTGATATGGTTCATGTAAACCACATATTCCGTTTGGATACTCCAAATTAGGCATTATTCCAAATTTTGCATTTTCTGATTAAGACGTGGGATATGCCGATATTATTCTGGTTTTAGGAGCATTCTTTGGACACGTCGAATTCGGAATATGCGTGAGATATGCGTAATATCTAAAAAAGGAGGTAACACAGGGCCTCTTGCCCGTTTACGATTATAGTTAGATTTGTGTCTGGTTGGGGTAGAGAGGAGATGCATGCCCTCAAGAAAAGGCCACATTTTTGGTACAAATGGATGTGCACAAATATAAATAAAAATGACATGAGCCGGTAAATGAGCTCGGGGTACGGTAGCACCGATTGATTTGAACATGACCGGTAGCAAATAACTTGCATTGATAGCGCTGCGTATTTTATACTTTTTTTTTGCCGGTAGTTAACTCTGGGCGCACGCTTATATAGCTACGTCACCATTGGCATGGTTTACCACCTTCACCATATGTACCAAGCCAAGGTTTTCGAACAGCCATGGCATGGGTAAACGTTTTCTCTAGGCACTACATACTGTGTGATACACTTAAAAGTTACCATAAAAAAGCGTTCAAGTACAGTTTAGCTGCAATAAAGTTTTAAGTTCATAACTAACAGTATTTCAAGAACAGTAGTGCATGTGTTTGTCTTGCATTGTACTATAAATAAAACTAACAACTCGGTCCCCCACTCTTTCTTTTAGCTAGTAGAGTTAGCTGGAGAGTGTATCATAATTTTAATGTGCACCTTATTTTCCTGGATTAGTAAGTGGCCTGGTTATGTCACAGTGTAATATGCATCAGTAGGTGTTGTGTCTGTCCAAGTTTCCATAAATGTGTAATGTAAAAAGAAGTGCACTATAAGCTAATGTCAAATCATTACTTTTTGACAGGTTCTGCTATGCCGCAACCTCCTTGAAAGGCTACATTCCCGACTGTTGCATGTTTTAGAGCACAGTCCATTGGATTTAGACCGCATGGAATTTGTGTGTACCCAAGACCTGGTATTCATTAGTGCCATTTCAAATAGTATTGACATTCCAGTGTGCATCATAGACGCACTATCTGAGTTGTGTAGGATGATCAGGGATGAAAGGGAGAATATACAAGATCTGGAATCCAATCTTCCAGTCGAAATTATTGCTGGTCAGACAGGGTGTCCCAGGCTTTATTTAAGCCCAGAGCATCTTCAGCATCTTCTGGAAATGCCTTTTTCTGTCACAACCATAGCAAGCTTGTTAGGAGTGTCAAGACATACAGTCCACAGAACACTGGCAGAAAACAACATGTCAGTGGCTTCACTGTATAGTCAAATGACAGATGAAGAGTTGGATGCCATGGTTGTGGACATAAAGTTGACGATGCCACACTGTGGTTATCGAATGATTAAGGGGGCCCTTAAATCCAGGGGGTACCTGGTTCAGTGGGAGCGTGTAAGGGCTTCAATGCACAGAGTGGACACCATAGGTATGCTGACAAGACTGACCTGTATGGGGTGTGTTGTGAGACGTACATATTCGGTACCCTGCCCAAGGTCTCTTGTCCTATATTGACACCAATCACAAGTTGATTAGGTAAGAAAGTTGTTGTGTCTGTGCGCTGAAGTACAATGGACGTGTTCATATGAATACATCTGGAGGCACCAACAGCTATGATTAAAATCTTGCTAAAAACTGATAAAAAAAAGGTTCTGCTAAATACTGTTAACTGAATCAAAATTTTGCATCCCAATTTCTCCATCTTAACCATCGTTTGATAATTTAATTTTCCTTTTTTTTCTCCTCACAACAGATACGGCATTGTTATTTTCGGCGGAATTGATGGGTATTCCAGGAAGGTTGGAATTTGTATACAAACCTATATATATATATATATATATATATATATATATATATATATATATATATATATATATATATATATATTACAGATTCTGATTCTGCAACTGCATCATTTCCACATGCTTTTTCACAAATTGATCCCCATTTACTATATGCACTATACTGTATGTATAACAAAAAAAAATTGTGTCTGAAACCACTCTCGCATCCACTCATTCAGTACTGTATACAATTGAAAATCTAAAGTTTTTCAATAGTGAGCAGAAAATGGCAATTTCTGACATTTACAAATAATCTTCTTCAATTTATTGATCAGTACTGAGTTAACTTAGTGTTTATTTTATGTGGAGTAGTAAATGCTAAAGTAATTTCCGACACAGCCACAAACATGTTTTAATGGTTACTAATGGTTATTTTTGTTTTAGATAATGTACCTTGGCGCTGCAAATAACAACCTGTCATCTACAAACCTGTCCTTTTTCCAAGAATCAGTGCAAAAATATGGCTTTCCTCTGAGGTACAATGAACACTTCAATATATTTACGTAATTACTAGTATTTTCTAAATGCAGCAGCAATGGTCCTAAAACCAGCTTGTGTTTGTACACAACTAAACATACTGGCAAAACATTTCAGATAATTTCGGTTTGATTCATATTTCTTTCGGAATTTGATTCATCGTTGCTGCAAACTCAGTTTTTCCATAGTCTATGTAAAACAGGTGTCATTGGATTGTTTGATTTAGGAGTAGGTAGGACTGGCACACCTCTTATTTTTAGGAGGTTCTTGTAACTGTTAGTTATGAGTTATTTATAACTTTTATCCATTCTTTGAATACAGCCCCAAAACGAATAAATTGATTTGAAGCAGGCTCACTTTTAAAAAGGGCACTTCACATGGTAACTTGTATTGCACAGCTAACCAGATTCGGTTCAGACAATCATATCAAAAAACATCTCAACAAACTGACTACTGACCAGTCATGTCCCAATTTTGTTTATCACTACAAGATATACTGTACATTTCTATAGCTTTTAATTGATCTTTCTATAATATGAAATATGTATAGTTCCACAAAATTCCCTGACAACTATGGTGTTGTATTTATCATGTACATTTCTCAGAGTAAGAGCTGATCAAGGAGTGGAGAATGTTGGTGTAGCACGACTCATGTTCTTTGTTCGTGGTACTGGAATTGGGAGTTTTATTTCTGGAAAGAGTGTGCATAATCAAAGGTATATCTTTTTTTCTTTTTAATAAAACTTTCACTACAATGTACACCCAAACGCATACATTTCTCTTGGATACCAACAACCACCCTGAAGATTGTTGCAAGGGTATTGTATCATAAACCACCTGGTTTACTTTTGCAGCCACGCATTAACCAGTTGCCAATTTTGCCTTGTAGTATAACTTACTAAACATGGTCATAAAACACTATGCGCCTGTGACAGCCTAGCATAGGCTCAGCAACCATTTGTGACATCTTTGCAATCATCTACAGAGGTCAGTCAGCATATGGGAGCCTTCATGCTAACAAATAATAGTGCTGGGGCATCACGTCTTGTTTTTTCTCTTTTGGCTGTCAAATAACTGGACACTAATAGTAGTATATTGACATAACAAAATGTGTTTAATGCTGAAAGTATACATACTATGAAAGTATACAACATAAACAACAGTACATAAAATTTTTTGCTAGACACGAACAATTAGCAGCTCTGGACAACTAAGTCCACTACCAATTAGTCATGTTGAGTCAGCCTCATTGAAAAGGACTGAAAATAAACTGAAACTGTTTTGGACACCCCACAAAAAATATGGGCAATGGACAGCTTTGTTCTTTGCTTGATTTCAAAGACTTACTCCACTACAACAAAGGTGGAGATTGACCGCTATCAGGCATTTTTCTGTTAAATGCTGTGCTTATGAAACTTAAATCTGACATTGATGTGTGTTTAAATTGTTCATGATCAATCCATGTTGTTACAGAAATTAACTGCACTGAAAAAACAAACTTTGGGCTAGAGTAAAATATATTAAATGAAGTGCTGTAATTTTTACATTGTAATATTAAGATTCAGTGAGAACTAGAAAGTTTTAAGTGAAAATTTAAATATATACACATTTTATTCATGTAATAAATTAACTATGCGGGAAGAGTAAGTTTTATTATAGATTTACTCATACCATTTAATTGTTTTATAATCACTGCATATAAACCTAAAAATACTAAGTACATTTTAATTTACTTAAGTATAGAGTGTTTGAATCCGCGCATGCGCCTTTAAGCAAGCCACTACCCGCAATTTTAGTTCATCGGTTGGATCATAGACCGTTGCCGGGCTTGTCACAGAACTGTGGAGAACCGAACGGTGCAACTCTGTAAAGGTAAGGATTAATTAGTTGTTCATTCACTCAATTACATTTATTAATTTGAACAATTTCAAGACTTTGTGGCATGCTAGTAAAGTATTACTCATATTGAGTGTGTATGAAGCAGCTAACGTTATTCGTGTAACTAGTTAATGCAGTATACTGGTAAGAATTGATTTACATTGCCAATATGGACTTAGAAACTGTTGTGAATGCAAAAAGTAAGAGTTTTAAACATACAATAAAAAATTTGATTAATCCCGATTAACTATTGAAATCAATCGACCAATGAGCTACAGGAATACAGGTGCCTGTAATGTAACAGCTTCAAAATGGCGCCAATTGTTTTATTTAATCAAAAAAGGAGAGTGACCACAGATCATCTGTAAATTGTTAGTTTAAAAACAAAACAAAAAAGTTTTATGAACATGTTTCTATCAACAGGAAGCAGTACAGTACATCAGTGAGTTGTGGTGTCACGTCATGCCTAGGAAACGCTGCAAGAGAAGCTAGTGGAGTGTAACTTCAGGGGCGAGGTGGGAGGAGTGATTGGTCTAGCTGCAACAGTGGTCTCATTCAGGCAAGTAGAAATCTATGCATGATCCAATATTGCTTTTACTATTTTTCCCTATTCGTCATTACATAATGTGTGAAATATAAAATTGTGGCAAAATGTTTTAGATAATTGTTTTAATGTCACAAATTGTGTGTTCATTTACAGGGTGACCTTGCTCTTGGGACGAGCCACTGTAGGGAGGACAGTTGAGGTCTAGGCAGGAGGACAGATTGGCAGGTTCAACGCTGGTGTTATCAAAGAGAAACAGTAGGCCTCCTATGTAATGAGATGGTTATGCAAAAATTGCAACTTCAGGACATCAAAACGTTTAGAGCTCTTAAAACATAATAGATTGAAACATCTACACACCGGACAAGGCCGGTCACTACCTTGCTTGTACTCAGATTGTCCTTGTTCATTTAAAGGTTGGGGTGCACTTCGCACACATTTGTCTAGAGATCATACACAAACTGAACAGTTAGGGCAAATTGTTTCGTTTTCATGTCTTGTATGTACGGAGCCCCTCTGGTGCCACATGGTAGAAATTTTTTTTTTTATGTGTAATCCACGCGCACGGTTTTGCAATCCGTGCCCTCGGTTTAGCAATCCGTGCGCATGGTTTTGCAATCCGTGCCCTCGGTTTAGAAATCCGTGCGCATGGTTTTGCAATTCGTGCCCTCGGTTTTGCAATCCGTGCCCTCGGTTTTGCAATCCGTTCCCTCGGTTTAGCAATCCGTGCCCTCGGTTTTGCAATCCGTGCCCTCGGTTTAGCAATCCGTGCCCTCGGTTTGCGTTTTTCTACACAAGCAACATGTGACAAGCTACAGCAGCAAGTGGAGCGGATCACTACACGCGTGTATGCAGTTCCCCATGGAGCATTCGGACTGCAACTGAAGTAAGTTCAGATTTATCTAGATTAGTAAAATCAGTTAAATTGATTTAGCTTTGTGTTTTTGAAGTTTCACCGTTTTAATGTGTAATTTAGCATTCATTGTGCTTTTCACTCAAACCAGTATTGAGGTTAGCAAGCAGCTAGCTTAGCAAGTTAGCTACCTTCTCAAAGTTTCACTTGTATTTCAGTTAAATCACTATGGATTTATTTTGCCTTTTACTGCCCTTTGGGTAAACGGTCAAGCATCGAATATTAACGTTAGAGTTGCCTCTCAATCCAAAGGTCTGTGTCAACAGCTCTGATTGGGCATTACAACAGCATTTTTCACCAAGGTTGAGTGACGCTGTGCCGGCAGGTGTAGGAAGGGGGGTGTGGAGGATGATGGTGCGGGGGAAGATATAAGGTAGGTAGTTGAGAGACAGTGAAGTGAGTAGAGCTGAGTCAGTAAGCGCCGGTCCGGCGGCGGTTCTGATGTACAGTCCCGGAAGTTGGACAGTGCCATTACTCGAACCCCGGGGGAGGGTCTCAACACCCCCCCCAGCATGATGGTTAGTGTTCGGGTTCTTTGCTGCCACTTAACATCCAATATGTGTCACTAGAATACCACCCATAACCGGTCGTTATACTTAACCGCCATACAAAAGGGTTAAAGGTTTTGCAAAGTAACACAAATGGTGACGTGGCGTGTAAGATTTTTAGTGACTATTTGAGATTATTGCCGTGCCCGCGAGGGGTATAGTGCTGGTGTGGGAATTGAAGTGAACTCAATTGTTCATGCTTTAACTTGCCTCCTGTGTAGTGGGGAGATTATCCAGAACTGAGGCTGACTGCTTAAACCTGAGTGCTGATTGCCTGACTGTGTTTATGACTTTGGTTTAAATAAAGATTCTTCTTCTTTTGATTCAACTCCGTTTCTCCTCCACTGATTATTTGTACATCCACTGTGTTGGGGAATATAAATAGGCTCTCCACATCCTCTAGTCCGAGGCAAGGTTTATTACAAAATGTATATTTTTATTATATTACAGGGGACGTCATGTGATTAAGAAATTACCCCCCCTTCGCACGGGATAGGATGTTAAACCCTTAGTTTAGTTTGGCTCAATTAATTCTTCTATAGTCACAACAATTTCTGGAAAAAAAACAAGCAATATTACTAACTGAAACGTTGCTGACAGTGTTGGCTGGAGTAAGTTGGCTAGGAATAATAGGCTGAAATCAGAATCACATAAAAGATGATACTGATCTCAAAGGCTAAAATATGAGGCGTTGTGTTTCTTCATGTTGCCATTAATCTTTGTCCTTGTATGTATTTTTGTCCAGGCACAGCAACTGAGAAATAGAAGAACTCCAACACCTTAACTTGGGGCTCTCATCAGTGGTCACTCAGTTTAGCTGAAACTATTCAGTTCATCCTCCGTCCTCCATGGATAAACATTATCCTGAGGACCGATATGGGGACGGAAAACAGCTCTATACGGGATATGCAACGGTACCTATGTCGCAATGATGATGATGCTCACAGGGGTGAGAGAAGCTTCATCTATGGAAAAAGCACAAGCAATCAAAGAATAGAAAGCTGGTGGGGCTTTCTACGTAAAGAGTGTGTTGAGTTTTGGCTTGACAAACTTCACAGACTTAAAGATGATGGTGCATTTGATGGGGACTTCTTGGACAAGAACCTTATCTTATTCTGCTTCCTCGGTTTGGTACAGGCAAGTGGCATCAATAAACAATGGATTGTGTATACATTTCTAGCCTACACTGCCTTACTTTACAGGCCTAGGATTAGTTTTTAGTGAAGGCCGATTTATGCTGAATCCAGTAGGCACCGTATAGAGGGGGGACATGAGGTGGTTGTGTAGACACAGTACCTCACCGCCTTTCATGGTTCTTCCAGTGAGTGGAAAGGAGAGGGTGGGGGGTTGTTTGTTGTACTTGCACCAACAACCATTAGCTAATCATGACATTGCATCCTTTATGGAGCAGCTTTACAGTTTAGAAATTTGAGAAGCTGCATAGAACCTTTATGGACCCTCTGCTAGCTATCAAGAGTCTCCGCAATTACATTATATTGTTGTATGACCCCTCTGGACTGTACCTGCTGGTTTTATCATGAATTTCACTTAAATAACTTTAACATGTTGTTCTCCCCCAAAGAATTGGTCCGATTATTGCCAAAGCTGGTTTCAAGTAGCCAAATAGCTTGCAGCTTATCGCAGTGTTTGTGCTTGTTTAACTTGGCTTTAAGTATTTCTGGCAATCAAGGCCTTAACAGGTTTTCCCAGCAATACATCAATAGTTATGATTTGGTCATTTGTTTTCTCCTCCCCAGGATGAATTGGATTCGACTAAGGACTCCTGGAACAGCCACCTGATTCGTCCATCAAGAAATAAAAATATCACCCTTGGTCGGCCTGACGTCATGTATATGGTCCCCGAATTATACACAGACGACTACTTGTGTCAGGTGTCGGTGGAAGATCGTACCAGCTGTGAAGGTGACTGTATCCACCGGCGTGACATCGCTTGTGATGACGATGTGTTCACCCTGTGCACCTACGTAATGGCACCAAAAAATTTCCATGTTCCTGTGGATGCCTTCATGGCATTTGACCTCTACCTTTCCCTAAGACAAGAACCGACTACACTCTTTAACATTGAGAGATAAAGGTAGCAAAGGAAAGACTACATTCACGCTCCTGTATATCACCCTGTGATACGTTTCTGCTTTTAACGCTTCACATGACATTGGAAACTCAGCTTATTGTATTGTAAATGTTAAATGAATAGAACATTGAGTCACTGGAACATCATTTAATACTAGAAAGTTATCTGAACATTTTTTTTATTTTTTTATTATATTGTTTACATACACTAGGTTTCATTCAAATAGAGATGTAGGTAGAGAAAACGTGATTTTAAGACATTTCAGAACCCTTGGTCATGATTATGGTAAAGGGAGTGTGACCCAATATAAGGAATACAGCTCTGGAAAAAATTAAGACCACCCCAAATTTTCCAAAGTTCATTGTACTCAAACACATACCTATAAATATTAAAACCAGAGATCTGATAATTTTGCAGTGGTCTCTTAATGTTTTCCAGAGCAGTGTATTAATGTTTCGTACACTGACGTTTGTGTGTGTGTGTGAGAATAGTTATGACCTTTCTCGATGCAAATTTTGTCGCAGATGAATTCCTTTAAATTACGTTGGCAAATAATAATCTGATTCAGACTGACATCTATACTACGTAAGAGCTGAATCTTCTATCTTTTAAATGTTTTTGTTCACATTTGACTGTATATTATGTATATACTGTATGTACATTTGACTTTGTAATAAATTGAGCATTTTCATGTACCATCTCCTTCATTTCCCAGTTAGTGTAAAACTGATTACAGTTGAAACCACTGAGGGGACTGCAAAGTGCATTTATCTAAATTAAATAAAACATAGCTTGTATGCAAGCTAAAGAGTTTTTTTATTAACTACATAGTAGTAAAATGTAATACAGACCGTATGTAATGTAAAATACTTTGTGTAAAAACAGTTGGCTTGTCTGCCCTCACCCACTAATAAGTTATGCTGTTCCCCAACTAGAGTGTTGGTCAGAGGGGAGTACAGAAATATACACATTAGCATGTAGACCATGACATTACTTTACATACAATCTCTATGTATATTGCATAACTATTACACACAGGCCTACATACAGTTGACTACTTATCAAACAGAAATGCAACCTGAATTCTGAATTCCACGACGTTGCATTACTGCCACCTTCAGGTGGCCCCTGGCTCTACAGGTCAAGTACACAAAAAACTTTGTGAGCAACAAAACAGCATTTGAGACTCAGACAGATTTAAGAAGTTTAAATTATGGACTTGTTTGTGATACAAATATATCCAAGAAAAAAATGAGAAAATATTCCAGTTGTGCATCTCATTTCATGAATTCACATACTGATTTGTGGATGTGCAAATTTTGTTCATAACTTCACATTTTGTGTAAAAGGGTTTTGTACCATATTCACTGGAGCAAAAATGTGAGTGATTTGTAGCAATGGATTTGAGATGCTGTAACTGCGGTGTTGCTTGTAGGAGAGAAAAATTCTCTTGTATAGCATTTTTACCACAAATTCCACTGCCACGGGTGCTGTTTTACTCCGAAAGTAATGCCACTGAAGGGCAGAACACACTGCCCAGATGCTCAAGGTGTTATTTGCTGAGTGTAAAGAGGGCTTGGTGGGGTTGATTTAACCGGCCCTGTAGTGATGCCTTTATATTGCATCTCTTAAATATCTTGTTGTGCATTAAACCATACATATAAGACCTACATGTCATAGATAACATTCAAATCCTGCTCTTTCAGTGAAAATAAAACACATTGCCAAATCAATTGTCAGTCACCTGCTCTTTAATCAGGAATAGCAAAACAAATGCAATAGTGACTACTCAGAACCTTTTCTATTTCAGCATGGCCGCTACATCAACCAGTGCTTTACAATGGTGTCTTTAAAGTCAACAATCTACCATAACGTACACAATGTCACACAATAACCTCAATTACCAACTTCCAGTCAATAATAACTGATAACTTGCATGATAACTTGTAACATAGAACTGCAATTTCCACATGGTATGTCAATTACATTTTGTAAGAAAATTGTGTTTATATGTGCATCTTGGACAACAGATTGGTATATCATAATATGATCCTGTCGAAACACTGTAAACAATGGTATTGAATTAACGCCCAGCCCTGCTTCAATATATGCATGGAATGCTGTTCAGCAAAACCGAATCCAAATAGGTATGTTCATTGGGAACCCAGGGACATGTTCAAGAACAGACAACATTTTTCACAAGAGAAGTGTCAATTAACTTTGGAAATGGGGGTGGGGGGGGATTGAAATGCTTCCCTTTGCTTTGAATGAAAAACTGTAACATTAGTACATTCATAAACCTTGCCCAGGTAAACCAGGGACTGTTCATTCATGCCCATAATGCCTTCCCCTCCTAAGAGGCACCAACAAACCACATAGATGGGGCTATGATTAACTCCAAATGAGTAAATGTTCTCTGGGAATATGCCCTTGAAGAATAGACCCCTGCCCTACATGTATTAGAGTGAATCCAGGACCAAGATTGAGAAACACTGGTCTAGTCTGTGCTTTGTAGGCCCCGGCAGCCAGGTACTGAGTTGTACTGTTGTAGATGAGTTGGATCTATCATTCTTCCACAATGATGCTGTCCCTTGGAGACCTACAGCCAGTCAAGTGCCAAATCACCTAGAACAGACAAAAAGAACATGGATATGAGCCTTATGCAGATTTAGATGTACATACGCAAACATTTAAATTGACTTCGCACCTGACACTTACCACTAAATAATGTCCATCACCCACATGTTTGCATCAAGGACACTGGTGAAATCTTCTGCCAACTCAAGGTATGACCCATAGTTGTTTGGGACTTCCAACACGCACCCACATGTGTGGGACCGGGGGCTTCTTGTAAAGGTACTCGGTGGCTCAACAAATCGGACATGGATATCCTTGGCAACCAGGAGGTCTGCACCTATAGAAGACAAGACAAAAATAGTGTGGCTGCCCACCATTAGTCAAGTATTTAACTAAAGTCTTACTCACCAAACAATAGATTCAAATAAACAACAGAACACAAAACATACCATAAACTGTATGCAATTAAAATAATCTTGTTAAATTACCAGTGCAAAATCTGAGAAATTTCCTCAGCCGAGCGTCAATGCAGTTCCTTATGAACTTCTTCAGGAAATCCAGAATTTCATGTTCTCTCTGTTTAGGGGATTCATAATGTAGCTTGGCTACAACCTTCCTGGTTGTAGGAGTGAGGCTGGCCATCACTTCATCCAATCCCCCTGGGGGCAGTTTCAGCCTTTTCAAAACAGTGCTTCAACACTCTGCTATATATGCTGGTACCTGCACTATTTCTTTATGTGCCACCTCAAGTAATGTTTTCCTGACATTCTCTTCAGTGACAAGAAGTTTAACATCATGGGCATATAGGAAATCCAACCATTCCTCTGTTCCACAAATAGGTTTGAAGTCTTTCATTGCTTGCTCGGCAACTTCCTTTTCTTCATTGGGAACTGTTTGTAAGAATGTTGAAAACAGGTCATCATCCATGATTTCAAGTTCAAGACAGTAGGAGAGGAAGGGCTTGACCAATATTACGGGGAAGTAATTCACCATGTTGTAGCCTATGACCATCACTTTAGCTATGTTTTCCCACTCATCTTTCATGTCATGTCTTGTCATAGGTATTCTCAGTGCGTTTCCGGCAGTGCATTTCATAACAAATGTCTCCCAGTACTCACTTAACGCGTCACGCAATACTCCACCATTGTCTTCTCCTTTCTCTGTGGTACCATTGGGTAGAATCATCTCCACCTCCAAAAGAGAGTCATCTATAGATAGACAACCATGCTTACAGGCAGCATTTAATTCTGAAAACATTTCCCCTGTGAATCCTTAGTTTTGTTATCTTGGGTGGTTCCTCAAGTGATACACTTTCATCATGAACTTGGTCTTGTGGCAGAGTATCATCAGGAGGGTTGTCATCATCCAGGAAAGCGTACCCTATCTGAATTTCCTCATCGATGATAATGGGGTACATATCTATGTGCTCTGTTGAAAGGCAACTTTCTTCAATCTGTTGAAAGGCATCTTCCTTCAGTTGAAGTTTCACATCGACCCGCTGTGGACATAGTTCCAGGCAAAGAAGCTGGTGCAGATGGTGTTCCAGTGTCAGTCCTTGTTTTACAAGATAGGTAGAGTCTCAACATTTTTACTTTCCGATTTTCATATAATGTTGACCCAGCGTCAACATAGGATCAAGCTCCTCTTCTGTGAAGTCCCTCATTGTAAAATCAAATTCATTTAAATAACCGAGCATACATTTGCCATTTGGAAAAAATAAGTCATTTCAATTTCCAGCAATTCTGCCATTGTGGCAGTCTTTGTTGCATTTAGGTGTCTGGCGCCCACCTCCTTTTTCTCTTTAATTTGAATGAAATTGTCTCCAACTTCTTTAAACAATCCCATTTGATAAGTACGATCCATTTTTAAAGCATTTGAGTTCCCAGACAATTTTTCAGAATGATCATCCCTACCCAGACTTTTTTGGGGGGCCCTTTGTTGTATATTTGCCATCAGCCTTTCTGTCACTTTGGAGACAGTTGTGGTGGTTCTCTCCAGCGCCGCCGCCACTTCTCTTCTGCAGTACTGTCGAATTGCGATCCGGTCTCCCATTTTGGGTACATATTTAATTAACTCTGTCATCTGTCATCCCATGGAC
>JAPMUY010000435.1:0-15100 GCA_026901105.3 Galaxias olidus | reverse complement strand
AAATATAACGACTAACGTAACCTATATTCTATAGCCTAGTTTAAGATGTAGCCTAGTTCAAAGCTTATTTACCGGCTCATGTGACATTATTATAAACGCGTTGATTGGATGTTACATGTCAAAGTGCACTTTGGGAGTCACAGAAATTTCTACTGAGACACACAGACGAATCTCGACACAAACAAATCGCTACACACTCACATATCGCGAGAATGCAGATCTCTGCGACGGCAGAAGTGTAGCAAAAGTCACATGTAAATACACATCCAATTGAGAGGCCCCCGTGAGCTGTAATTTATGCTTGTCTGTATTTTCAGCTCTTGCAGCAAAATACTTATGACTTTTAGCCATTAATATCCACGTACATTATTACAGATTTGTCTACACATTTACAGTTCTATGCACTCATTCACGGATTTGTCTACACATATACAACTCTCAATACACTTGCAAATCTGAATACAGACGGATATTTTTTATACACTTTCAAACCTGATTACGCACGCACGGATTGAGATACAGACACACAACTCCCCACACGCATTTGCAAATAGTTTTGCTACAATAATGACCCCATAGTAATACAATTGTTGGAATTGTAAGTAAAACAAGTTAACACTGTAAAATTTAATGATGTGCACCTTCCTCAAACCATTTACGTTTCTTACACGAATTATGGCTGTATTGATTTAAAAACCCAATGTTGTGGGTCCGCATTTGGTGATTAACGAAAACAGGAACACTACACGAGGATTAATTTATATCGGCTTCAAATCTATAGCAATATTTGGTTACGACTTGGTGGACTGAGTTCTAACCATGCTTCTAACGCTAAAGTTAGCTAACTCAGTATGGATTGGCTAATAGCCAGTTAACATTAGTTAAGGCTAATATTTTTACTTGTTGGGCAGTTTATAATGCAATGGCTTGTCCGCTAAGTTGCTTACTAGGATCTTCGATAATGAATTATATACTTCATATCGATAACATCTGCAAAAAACATAAAATAACCACAAACTATGCAGGTGAGTCAAGTTGCGCGCTCAAAGGGTGACGAGTCAAATGCATGGAAAGTGTATCGACAATGACGTGCGTATCTACAATGACAAATGATCAAATGAGTGTTCAGAAAATCATGTGAATTTTTTCATATATATTTTTTTATCACAAGCAATATACTATTTCAATTAGTTACATGTAACATTTTAACTTAAATTATGGGACAACAGTAACAAAAACATTAACTCTGGGACTTTGTTGTACTGTCAGTCCCAACCCCCCCAAAATATAATTGGGTAAACTAGTAAAACTGCAGTTTACATTTTAATGGTTGTACGCTTGGTGGTTATCAAAATTCGGCTGCTGTAACATTATTTCCCCGGCAAGAGGGATGGATGGGGAGTGCCAAAATAGATTTTGCTATATATACATATATAAAACAAATAAGATTGTCTTTTTTCCCCCTCTCTTGGACATACTTGTACTTGAAGGATCTCTCCTGTTCACGCAATTACTTACTTAATCTCACATTTTCACATACTCTCTCTCACACTCACTAAGTTTTAACCCATTAAGTTTTTTTTAAGCCACACAGACATGGCTGGTGGAATTCGTTTTCTGTAAGTCAGTTATATATGTTGTACCAATTCATGAGGATGTTACAGTAATGAGAGTCTTAAACTGTGTAGTTTGCATCAAACAAAAACCAGCACAATGACTTTTAACATCCACACTTCATGAATCATTGAATCTTACTGTGCCTTCACCTAATGCAACGATACATCAAAGCTCTGATACAATCAGTTCTCATTTTTTTAGATATTACACGTACATACTAGAATTTGGTATACAAAAATACATTAGTACAAACGTAGTCATTACATACAATGGGTGAACAGAAAATCAAAACAATATCACAACCATTGACTGTAACCAACACAAGATGAATTCAGTTTTATTCTTAAATGGGGACGACGACAACTTTGTTTTTATTGCTTTGGTCTAAGTTCTGAAAGCCACGATCTTGTATTGGTCTACCTGGTCCAGTAGATGTATTGACATATGCATCAACTAGATGGCGCCAAAGGAAGAACTTGGCAGTGAAGAGAACGTATAAACTCTCACTGATGTCACAAGTGTCCCCATCGCCACTTCACCCCTATTTCCAACTACCACTCTCTTAGTAGCAGCTTTTCCTTAGAACCCAAACATGTCTTCTTTTTCGACGATTTCTCCGTCTGCTTTGTCCCAGTTTCCAGGGGACAGGCACTCTTCAGTGTTTAAGTCCTGAGGGTTTACCCCAATGTCCAGGACCTGGGGGTTATTGCGAGACTCAGCGAGTCTAAATGTTATGGTGGTGTTGAAAATAGCGGGGGGTGGGTGGGAAAGATGACAAACATTACAATTAGTCAGTTAATGCAAGTAAACCAGAGTACTACATTCTTTGCGCTAAAACTAGTTGGCACTATGTTCTGCATTGGGTAAATGACTAAAGGAAATATAGATACCCTATTAGGTGTAGCTACATTGCTGCCTTTGACAAGAAATGTTTGTCTAACCTAATGCAATATGAATGACAAAAGGTCTAGGAACACTAGGAGGCTCTGTTCTGGAACACATCACAGTTTATAAACATACACCACTTAAGCTCACCAAGTCATCACTCAGTCAGTGACGTGGCAACAATGGAAAGTGCATGGCTTATGGCGAGAGGCAAAAAAATACAAAAAAACAATGTTGTGATGAGAACATAGACAGAATGAGACAGCACATCCAGTTTGGTGGCAGAGAACCTTGCCTTCGGAAGCAAATACTTTGGGCCAAACTATGAAACATCAGGTACATAATTAAACCCTGTACTTTAAGCAAATAGGACCAGGTTCTTAACCATAGTGGTAGATGGTGCTACAAGGATATGCAAAAACTAACTAAATACATCTCAACAGACTATTAAAATATATCTACATCTACTCTTAGATGGGTGACGTTGGGTGTGTAGGTGCTAGAAAGTGGAAATGAGAAGGTGGCTAGAGGGGGATATGATGGAGGACACTTGTATCTGGACAACGGTTTTGTTACCTGAGTAGGACTCAAAGCTATCCAGACTGCGGCTGAGAAAATGTAAAGGAAATTTCAAATGTCAGACAAATAGTGAAAACCTCACATTTGTCTGTAATGACAACAGTTGGTCATGTAAACTACTGAAGAATGAGAAACAACTTCATTTGAAACTGGCTACCAGTAGATGGCACTGCAGTCCATTTAATTATATAGTAAAAACCAGACTGCCTCTTGTCTTGTTTAAGACATTGCAGTTTAAGGGACAGACAAGGAAAGAGTCACATAAAACTAAATAATTGTTCAAATGGAGAAAATCTGTTCAGGTTGAGTAACACATTTTTTAAATAGTGTCAGGGACCATGGGGTGAGAATTCAAACCTGTCCTCCACACAAAATAAAAATGTCTATGGACTGACTCATTTACAGCAATTCAGGCTAGAGAATGGTAGATTGGCCTTTCTAATTGAGCAACAACCAACATAAAAAGGGAGCAAAGTTGTTGTTTTTTACCTGCCAAGTAAATTCAGAGGAATATTAAACACTAAAAGATTATGACCCCAGTGCAAATGAGCTGTGAGAGTTTTGTCAGTGTAAGTGTCTTTAAGGCGAGGTTCAGTGAGGGATAACATACAAATTTGAATTACAACAGCTGCAGCAGTCAACCGAGAGGCCATCCAAATAAACTCAGAAAGCAGTATCATAATGCTCCATCTTTGACTAACACATACAGTGTGTCATCATCTTCCCACTATCCTCCAATAGCTCCAGAGACCTCCTACTCCCATAGCAACCAGGACAAGTCTGCAATTAGTTTCTTCTGACAAACAAAAGCCTTAAGCAGGATCTCTAGTCCACTGTCTGAACTCCATCACATCAATCTGCGCAGGAATAAAAGCTGTAGCTTGTTCTCCCAGCCTCTTCGTTAATCATGCCTTCAGAGATTAGCAGCAGGGAGAGTAATTACTGTGTGTGCAGACAAATAATCATCCGATAACGGGGATAAAATGGCCTCTTAGCACTTGATTACAGGGATGCTAAAGCACACACTGCAACAGCTGAATGAGAAGACGACGAGAGGCCACGGTAAAATTGCCAAACGGAATGAGAAGCAGCACGCCAAAGGGAAATGAAAGGGCTGATAAGGAGTTAAATGACACCATTACTTTGTGGCAGAGGCAAGAGCAAACAGCGGTAAACACCGTTTTCAGCACGGCGGGAGCTATCCAAAGCTCATCTGGGTATGCCACTGATAGAGACATAATAGGAGGCATTAATCACACAGGCTTCTTTCAGCACTGCTTTTAGATAAGCCAACAGAGGGGAGCGGGAAATCGAGTTTGAAGAATCACAAACAGCCCCACCACTTGGGGGACGTGTCTTGTCAACCTTGAACCCCCTAATAACAAGCCTTTGAACCACTGGTTCTACGTGTCCCTCAACACTTCCCTCTAAGAACACTATAATCATAAGAGTCTATGTCCATACCGCTTTCCACTGTCTCCTCAGGTTGAAGCCCAGTGAAATCAGTGTGTGGGCCTGGGATTGTGGAACCAAAAGAGTGTGCAAGCAGCACGCCTGAGGGAGGCGCCGAGGCCTGTAAACGGAGTCTGACTCTTTGCTTGGGGAGGCCACAGCGGCGAGCCAAGACGAGAGGGAGTGGTTGTGTTTTTTTATGAGCGCAGACCAAACCACAGGGTGGTTTCCTGAAGAGCCTGCCTGTGCAGCTGAAACAGTAACTGTAGGACACAACCCAAATAGCTCACCTTGAAAAAGCTTCATCCAGACCGTCCTCAAGCTCCTGCCAGACAAAACACACAGAAAAGAGCATGTTGGAGTCAACAGCCATTGGGAAAATTGTGAGTACCAGGATGTGACCTCAGTTTTAGTTAACAGTTGCAGTACGATGTGTTTTACACCTGTGTTTAACATAAGCTATAAATAGAGGGTCTCGGTGATGGGTGTGTCCACACAGACCGACTGCCAGTGTATAATAAGACACGTCTGAGCTCCACCGCCCTTTAGCTATGGAGACTGTCTACTATGGCCCTGTCTGCTTAACACAGCATGTTGTCACCAAGTACCTATTTTTATATACTGCATTTCTAGTTGTAATGAATTCTGTATACTATAAGCTATCTAGATATTCGATAGGCTATGGCTGAAATTTACTACCCGGTCACCTTCTCCCTTACCCATACAGTATTGTTGTTCTCATTTGCGTGATTGTGCACCATGAAAGGGTCTGGCTCGCTCTCCATTGTTCCCGAGTGGACCAGCGCCATTTTGGCTCCCTCTGCCAAATCCAGAAGGTTCCCTGTAGCCACCTCTGCAACAAATGGACAACGCACAAATGGTCATGACCAAGGAAAGTCCAATCTACAGAAATAGCTGAAGCGAAATAAAACCCTTCAGAATTGGCCACACTGTAGACGAGGCAACCCTACCATTGGACTCTACCACAGAAGAGAGCTGTAGCTGACAAGAATAGATTCGTCCCCAATAGCAATTTGTTGAGCTCTGATGAGGATCATATGCACATGCCCCGGTAAACAAGCACCCAAAGGTTAGCCGAGATTATTTGAAGAGCCAGTCTTTCTTATTAGCCCTTTAATGTGTTTCATCAACATGGCCATCTGCGGATTGTGGCTTAGTGATAAGTGGGAAGAGAACCACCCCCTGACACACACCTCTCCGTGGGGACATTAGAGACCTGTAATGGGATTGCCTCTAATAGCTGCAGTGGCCCCAGCTGTTTTTTAAATGGGTGTGTGCATGTGTTTGTGTGTGCGTACGTCTTATGTCCACCTATCCTATCACTCGGTTACATTAAGCTGATGGTGTCCCTTGACGAGGGTTAGGGACAGAGACCTCTTGCCAGATTAAAGCACCTTCAGCACCCTAACCATGTTGGAACCCTTCATTACCCTTAGATGAGCTCTTTGCCATTGGGCCTCTGAAACAGTAAGGCTCATAACAAGCAGGGTCAGCTGTTTATCAACAGCAGTTCCCCTCTAGTGGGTCTCTCTCAATATTGCCTCATTGGCATTTACAGCATCTTCCCTTTCACTGAGGAAGCAATTATCAGAGACTGATTAGGCATCTGATATGTCTGCCTGGGGCAGAGTAGCATCAGACTGCCATGATACTCAGTTCCTATTAGCACTGGGAGAAGAAGAGTGCCTGAAACGTCGTCTGGGAGCCAAAGGGTAGAGCTGCTGTCTGGAGGGCCAGAGAGAGTGGGGCAGATGGGGGGAGGGGGGCAGAGTGATCAGATTGCAGAACCTAATTTTAAATGTAGCCAGGGCAGAGGAGAATCTGTACACAGGAAACAGGCCCATGCACGCTCGATAACAACCCCCCCCCCCCCCCCCCCAAACAGGATGCTGGGCGAGAGACCGCAGTATCATGTCACATGAACAAAGCTGAATTTGGATCCACACAGCCAAACTTAAAACAGCGGTGAGACAAGTGCCTCTGTCAGACAAATACAGTGAGACGGTATTTTAAAAAAATAACGGATGCAGACACAAACACCCCACTGCCCTCAATTATCTCTTTAGTGCTACAGATGATAACCTTTTGGCAAGGCAGACTCCCAGCCTGAGCATTCAAAGCCTCACAACCTGCATTTGTCTGCTGTATCATCAAGCCATCTGACAGTGAAAAGCTAAAGCGACAGCAAAGGTCAAGCAGGGAGGAGGGGAAGAAGGGATATGCTCTCGTTCCAAATGCACGACGCCAAATCTCTTGGTCACAAAAAGCTGTTTGCAAGGTTATGGCTGTTTAATCTTCTCAGTGTGAACGATCTCTTCAAACCCCTCATACCATCTACGTCCAGTGCGAGCTCACTGTAAACAGTGCCGGGGCAGATTCAGAGGGATCCACAACTCTGGCCGGGGGCCACCTGGCAGGGCTCGAGGAACCAGGCCAGCGGAGCTGATGTTTTCAGACGTTTCTGGGTTGATCTTCTACATATTGTAAAATACACACCCCAACAGACGCAGGAGGAATAAATACCACTTCACAGTCTATTTGTCTTTCTCATGTCTCCCAGACATACACACAGACCTCCTATTTTGAGCGAGGAAAGAAGGGTAACGCAGCCTCGGTCAATTGAGCCAGTGGCAGCCACGGGCAGCTAGTCATCTCCTTTGTCTCCAGATCACAAATGTAGCTAATAGGGCCCCGAGGCTGCTCGGTCAGTGTCAACAACATGTTTGGAGGAAAGGAAGCGGCGTGCCCTGGAATCTGTCTCGCTCCCAGAATCCCATGAAGAGGGAACCACTGGGACAGAAGGAATGCAGGCTTCTGCACGCCTCTCAAACAAAACAGCATTTTCCTGCTGCTCCGGCTTCTCTCATCCAGTGTTTAATAACCAGGTCACTTTTCCTTAGAATTCCGTGCGTGTATTCGGACGAGATGCGTGCAGGAAAATTCCGAGGAGAGGGCTACTGGGACTGATTAACCGGGAATTTACATACACTCTGTGACACGGCGTTCAGCCTCTGTCACTTGGAATAATGACCGTGATCCTCAGCCTTATCATTTTCATCAGCGTCACCATCATCCCCCGAAATGTCAAATGTGCCATTCGTTTATAGCCGAGACCTCTGTGGCAGTGCTCGTTAATGACAACAGATTTCTAGAAGCAGCTTCACAAACAAGCAGTGCACCGTGGCGACTTGAACTGGCCCACATAAACAGCCCACTCTTTAGTGTTCCCTGCCCTGGGGAGCCAGAACAGTGATTGTGACTCACCTCCTCCTCCCTTCAGACTCCCCAGGCTGGCAGAGCTCTCTGACTGGGTACTGCCGGCTCCTTCACCGTCCGAGCCCGACTTCACTCGCTTCTCCTTGTCTGAGTTAGAAGGAGAGAGAGAGACAGAGAAAGACAGGGAAGGCAGTGAGGATAGTGCATCAAGGTTCCCACCATAGGTAGTTCAGAGAGATACCATGAGAAGGGGAACATGCTAGTCTCGGCAACGACTGGAAAGGTGTGTTTAGGGGTTGAGGTTGAGCTGTGGGATTCTGTAATGTGTGTAAATCAAGGTATTTTACTTTTGACGATAAAGTCGACAATCACTCACTCATGCTGAAAGCGACCTGATGTGTCAGCCAGGGCTAGAGGGGCCGACAGTCAAACTTCTGTCACAAGCTCCCCTTTTAACCCATGCGGCAGCAATCAGGGAGCAGAACATTGAAATGGAGCAGAGCCAAACACTAGTGCGGTACCGTGACCCAGGTAATCTATGCCCTCGGCTCACGAGAACCATCTGGGTCACAGGGATAAAAGCCCGTCTCACCGGCAGGGAATAGTGGGATGTTGGTAGCGGCGCAGTGCACTGAACCAAGGACAGAGATTTTCCCGGCTGGTATGTTCCGGGGCCCTGACTGTCTAGTCCTGGGTTTCCACTCCGAGTCGCTGCTCGTAGACAGAAAGCCTAAGCTAGCTGTGTATAACGAGCAGTCACACAAACGAGCATGTTTCTTCCCTGGCGACGGGCAAGAGTTGTTGCTCTCCTACATGCTTGGGGAGGCAGTCGGGCACAAATAAAGATGTGAACAGGTCTGCTAAGTTCAAGGGCTCTGGCTGCTGACCTACTGTAGCCAATGCTTCCTTTAACTTGGAGGATTAAAAGCAGACCAGTGCCCCAAGGGCAACGCTTACATGAAGGAGGGGGTTTTTGATTCCTACCACATCCCATGCTTCAAAAACATGGTCATCGCTCTAGAGGGGTTTCATCACACAGGAGAGTAAAGGGAGTGTATGGAAACCATTTCCAAAATACCTTGGCTTCCAAATCGAATTTTCAGATAGCTTTCTGTCTGAGATCTGAGATAGAAAAGCAACTAGACTTAACACAGCAACTTTGCATAATTAACATCAAAGCGAACTGTGCTGTTTACTGCGATTTCGCTTCAATCGCCTGCATTTGCACTGCCGCGTACAGTATATGGGTCAGGCATACTGCAGTATGGAAACATTGCGGTGTGTATGTGTTCATGATATAAGCAGCTAAGACAGAGACCCCCACCCTGTTTTTCTTGGCCCCAATACTCCAGGGCCTTATAACTCGAACGCCTGCCTGCGCTAACTCCCGCTTTAGCCCTGCCACAGGAGGACCATTAGTTCCTAACCCTGCCTGCTCTCCTCTACAACCCCCAACCAACACCCCCCCCTCAACTCTAAGGCTCTATTCTTCCTCATCAGTCACATTGTGGTGAGCAAGGCAAATCAGAAGGGCTACTCGTTCTGCCTCAACGGGTAAATCATCGAGCCGCTGGTATGAGGAACGGAAAATCTGAGAAAGACTAAGCGAGGGGGGAGAAAAAGACCCAAATTGCTAATGTGCAATTTAAATATTAAACTCAGATATTCACAGCTCCTAACAGGAGAAATCCCTGTGCAGCCTTGATCTGAGAAAAATAATGAAATAATAAAATGGAAATGCAACCGGATAAAAACACTATCAAAAGGCTCTGTGGTAAACACGAGCGCCTGTCCAAAACGCCAGAGTAGAAGGACGAGGCAAGGATAGATGTGTGTGTGGGTGTGTGTGTGAGTGTGTTGCTGGGGTGGGGTGGGGGTGGGGGGGGGGAGTGTAACAGGGCTGAATAAATAACCTCTCCTTTACTTTCTTTCTCGGCGAGACAAGATCAATGGTGCAGGCACCGACCTGACAGGGGGTTGAGCTGCCATTGTCACCTTCATTTACAGTCTCACTCATACACATGTGAATGCACACACACATATAGGTGCACACGCTGTCCCCACTCCCTCTCCTTCCTATCTCCCTTTAATGCTCCCTTGCCCTCTCTACACCCCTAAGCCTTTGTTCCCATCCCCCTCCTCGTCCTCTCTCTGTCCCTGTCTGACAGTGATAAAACAGAGAAGGATGGCGATGTGCGGGGAGGAAGGGTTTACACAAAAAAAACAACCTGTCAAGGCAATTGAGCCGCCAGGTGCTAGCCTAGATTGACAGCCACAACAGAGCCTGAACACCACCTCAAAAGGCAGCATACTACTCTAGTCTACACTAGTCTGCTTTCTGTATGGGGGAAGCAGAGCAAGTCACTGGAATACTAGCAACCACTCGCATGAAATGGAACGATGATATGGATGGATGTAACCCTAAGGACCTCTTATCTACATAGGAGTCATGCATGCTGTAAATTACACACATGTTCTGCTGACCTGTGGGAAGGCATGCATCACTGTCTCACACTGCCCTTACACAGCACTTTAAATACACCCAGCCCAGCGTGTGCACACATCTTTGCCTGTGTACACAGCAGAGCCTATGTCTGCGCTCCTCTTCTGCATGGCCCATAAAGGACTTCTCCTTTTATGACATGGGGTAGGGTAAATTGGAAGAAATGCAATAGAGCAAACAGTAAAACAGCAGAAAGGCTGTAAATAGTTTAGGGGCTAGGAGGCGTTTTTAGACGGTTGAGCGTGGAGGGAAGCTATGAGTTTTCAATGGTGAATTGGGCCACCCCAACACCTGACCTGCGCTCTCAGGAATGCAGTCCCACAGGAAGGATTTACCTTCGGCCAGTCAGTCCTAACCCTTCCCCAGGCAACACTGACACCACCACCACACCCTCCCCCTCCCCCTCCTCTATAGTCAAGTTAGACCACCCTTCGGGCAGGGAGCCACCCTCAACTGAGAAGCTTCACCAGTAGGGGCTCGATTTGACTGTTGCAGGGCCATAGTACAAAATCAGCCTAGTGAAGCCTCTGTGTGTGTGTGTGTGTGTGTGTGTGTGTGTGTGTGTGTGTGTGTGTGTGTGTGTGTGTGTGTGTGTGTGTGTGTGTGTGTGTGTGTGTGTGTGTGTGTGTGTGAGAATGAGTCAGTGAGAGAGTGAACAGTGACAGGTGGGTCAAGGCAAAGGTCTTTGGAAGACAGAGGAAAGAGCCACGGTTTGGCCACTCAATTCTGCTACTATATCTGGAGTAATCAGACAGTACGTCACAGTGTGTCTAGTGCATGATAACAGGGCAGGATGGGAGCAACGGAGAGAATAGAGGTCACAGGGCAAGAAAGAAAGAAAGAAAGAAAGAGAGACAAGACAGATAATAAAAAGGGAGAGAGAGAGAGAGACAGAGAAAGAGAGAAAGAGACAGAGAAAGAGAGAGAGACACAGAGAGAGAGAGAGTGTGTGTGTGTGAAAGAGTGTGAGAGAGAGAGAAAGAGACAGAGAGATACCGAAAGAGACCGAGAGAGGAAAAGAGTAACCACAAAAAAAGCAGGGTGAAGGTGGCCATGGAGGAGGGGAAGCACAGTTCCGCTCATAGGATGAGACATCAGTCACACTCCTCCAGTCGTCAGGAGCGACCATGCGTACCTTCTTTGGCAGCCTGCCAGAATTCAAATGCCACTCTGAAGGCCTGGGCCACTGTTAGCGTTACCGCCTGTGCCTGGGGACACACAGAGAAAGAGACAGGTGAGGGGGTGAAAAAGCACGAGAATACTTGCGTGTCAAAGAGGGAACCTAGTCAGAGACACGCGAGTTAATGGCTAATGATGAGAAGAGGAACTGGTGACACACTGGGAGGGTTTTAGTTTCTGTGACCGAGAGGAAGAATCCCTCCAGAACAGGACACAGAAGGGGAGAAAAACACAGGGCTCTAGGGGGGTAGTCGGAGGAGCTTCCTCCGTTTCACTTCTCCTCTCCAGGAAATGGTGTTTTTTGTAGGTAGAAGGGAGGAGACGTGGTCTTTGAGTCAGAGCTAAATTAGCAAGGGGAAGGAAAGGAAGGGAGTGGCGCGCTCATTCACCAACCCTCCGGAGACCACTGCAGCTTCAGTGGAGACCACAGGCATATTCGACTACAGCCTTTACTCTCCGTCTTACGGCTTCCCTCTAAGCATTCAGAGTCTCACACGCAGGCGGGAGCATGCGCGCAGCCTTGGTCTCGGCACGCCCACACACAGGTTAGCACTCACCACTTTCCTCTTGGTACAGAGGAAGGCGTGACACTCCAGGGTCTCATTCTGTTGGCTCTGGACAATGTAGGCAAACACCTTGTCGTGCATCTTGTCAGCTGTGCAGTATGATATTCTGAAAGACAAAGAGGCACGCAATCAGACACAGATCAACACAATACGCACACTTAGGTTTCTTTGAACAAAACAAAGACTTTACCCCGTTTGATCCGAATACTCTGTAATCAAACAAATTCATCACGACTAAGCCCTTAAGCTTGGCACCAATTTGATTTAGGCAGTCCAATCTCCTATTGTAACACCACAAAATCAAATCAAGCCCATCACTCTCAAATATAATCTGTTTACACAATGCATGCAGAGTCCCTTTCTAAATCTGTCTGGCACGCATAGACACACACACACACGCAGGTAAAAACACTGGATTTGAACTGATCACGGGGTTGATCGGACATCTGTGGTGCGTCCCCAGTGAGCTTTCATTCTGTTCAGCTGTAAAGTCCCGGCACACTCTCACAGCAGAGTCGGGTGCTATAACAGCAAGGCCCTGTGTAGTTTTATAATGATTGAGTTGGTGCCTGGCCTCGTAGTCTGGTCTCTGGTCTCTGGCTGCTGTAGCCCTGAACACAGCAGGAGGGCTTTATAGCTGACATGAACTGAGACCCTAAAACCAGCCAGCCATGTTTAACGGATGTCACAAAGCTATGACGACATTATCCCGCTGAGAACCGATCGACAAGAGACCAAGGGCGATTGGGGGGGGCGGCGGGACTGTGAAACGGAGGGCCAAATATTCAGCCATCGAACGACTCAAATATTTAAAAGTGGCGTGAGGAGAGAACAGTTTAGAGCCTCTGAAGCCCTCGCTGCAGGCCGTGGTGCTGGGAGATTTACAGCAGGTGTTGGGAGGGACGGGGGCGCACAGGGACACTGGGCGTCCGGGCTAATCCATTTCATTTATGGCTCGTCCATCGTCTTAGCAGACGCCTGGAGAGGGTGAATCCCTCTCTGGCAGGGTGTCACCGTGGTTACTTTATATCTAACGCCATCATTAGTCACGGCTGGACAAATAGAGAAGTCCTGATAAGGAAGGGATGAGACTCTTGATGTTCATATATACTGTGGACGTTTTGCAGAAATTAGGACAAGACACAGAAGTTTGTCTGAGTCACTCATAAATATCATCTTGGATGTGTGTGTGCATGCTGCAGCTTGCAAGTGAGCTAGGTGTTTAAGGTTAAGGATGTGTGTGTGTGTGTGTATGTGTGTGTGAGTGTGTGTGTGTGTATGTGTGTGTGTGGAGCTGACTCCCCAGGTGAAAGCTAAAAGGCACAGTGCTGATGTGGAGGACTCCAGAGAGTAGAGATGGATCAAGCTCCTCACTCGCACACCCTCCTTTGTCCTGACTATCAAAATACTCCAAACACTCCCAGCATGCCAGTGACAGATGAGAGGGTTGGCTGAAGGGGATATTTTGCTTTATTGCACACTGGAAAATAATGAATTGGACATGATGGGATTTCATCGCTGGGCTGCCCTAGTGAGTCAGAGACATACTGTCATGTTTCAACAAACGTGTTCAAGTAGAGAGAACCTGGAGGACTAACCTGTATATGGAGATGTTCTCAATCAGCTGGTTAGAGGCGTAGTCATACAGAATGATGCCCCGCGGGGAGACCTTCAACGTGACTTTCTGAAGCTTCTTGCCACTAGCTTTGGCCTTGGAGGGCCAGAGAGAGAGAGAGAGAGAGAGAGAGAGAGAGAGAGAGAGAGAGAGAGAGAGCGAGAGACAGAGAGACAGAGGGAAAAAACACAGAGACATAGAGAGGAGGGAGAGAGAGAGAGAGAGATAATCAGAGGATGGCTTTCAACACACTCACAAGCGAAAGTAGTACAATTCACTTTCCAAATGTGAAGATAGAAATTACTAAGAGATTTGACACTAAGCAATGTTAATACCACAATGGCCCCGAAATACCCACACCTCCACACCAAGAGCGGAATTCTACAGGAAACACTGTGAAACACATCTTTGTATTCTAGCACAGCTGATGGAGACGTGTACTGGCTGATGAAGACGTGCCCAGACCTAGAGGGAAGCTTGAGTCGCCATAATTTAACTTAAGCAGAGTTAATGATATCCCTAACACAGCCAGGATGTGCCTGTTGAGAAGGCACACCAACAAATATAAACAAAGTAATAACAGGCAGATACTTTAAAAGAAACTTATATTTGAGTCTGTCATAAACCTGAAGAAAAAGAAGAGAGAACCAAGGTATGGGCACTAAAATGTTGCTTGACAAGTACATTTCTACATGGAGTGGGTGGGCAAAAAACCCTAAAATCATTATCTGGTTATGTCTCAATGTTTGGCTGGTAAAGACAAGATCATACATAGCTCAGGTCCAATCACGTCAGAGTCTCATGCATATTTTGGCTGTGTCTGCCGTGATAGAAGCTCTAACTTAATTACTCCAGAGCTGCCAGATCTAATAACCACTAGTCCCCCCTCTTCGATAAGCCCGGCCCTACACTGAGCAGTGTCCACACTAATTGTATCTGCTCTATATGCCAGCATAAGCCCACAGCGCTTCACTCGGTTGCTTTTCAAAAAAGGTGTGTCAGCTGTGTCAGAGGAGGCTAGTGTCTGACAAAAACGTGTGGCGCTAAAATGAAATTACATTACATTGTGTCCATGTCTGTGTGTGTGTGTGTGTGTGTGTGTGTGTGTGTGATGGGGGGGGGGTGTTTTTCCTCACTGTAGCTACAATCCTTTTGACAGCGGCTGCAGAGAGCTCCTCTCCTTTGGGCTGCTCCACCAGAGTGACCCCCAAGTATTTCAGCTGGAACACCATCCCCTCCACCAGGGTCTCCCGCGTGTCAGTCCAGTTTTCTGGGAGCTCTACAGAGGAGAGGCACAAACACTATTTTATTCCTTGCTTTTTATGTGCCTGGTTGCCTTATGTGAAAACTTTGAATTGCCTGTAGGTATGAAATGTGCCAAAGAAATGGATTTGATTTGACTTGTCACACACATATACACACATACACTACAAGAACAATAAACAGGAGACATATATCACTTAACCT
>JAPMUY010000434.1:0-10000 GCA_026901105.3 Galaxias olidus | reverse complement strand
CAAGCAGAGGCATAAATGCATCCACTCTTCTATTGTTTCCAGATCTCAGTGCACTCTCTATCTGTTTTTAAAGACTTGAAGTACAGTTTCAAGCACCTGACGTTATCACAGGTATACAAGAGAGGAAAGAGCTACTGTGTGCATCAGATGTTTATTCAAAAAAACACGAACCGACCTCAGGACCAGAGGAAAGAATGTTAGACTTTATTTCATGCAGTTTCAGGTTGTGACACAAGCTCCACTTTGCAAGTTTATTATCGGTCAACACCAGAACAAGTGTACTGTCGCAAACCCCCCGTTGCCATGGCCACAGCTCTAGCAATTTCACACTACTTCTCTTCCTGTTTCCTGTTACATCACCGCTGCCGAAACCGTTACCCGCTTACATAAAGAATACAAACGGAAAGGGTCCGGTTCAAGGACATAATTATATTCATTGTACGTATTGTGTGCTAGTCCAAAAGGTACTATTCATGTGATAATAATAATTAATTATGCTTTGAAGATTGTATTCCTTATTAAAACAATTAAAAGAAATCTTAAGCCCAAAAAGCATACGGCAAGAATAAACATTGAAAATGTTAATAAATAGGTTAGTGTTTTTTCCCCCTTACCTAAACTATTTACAGCAGCTGTACAGATGCATATAGCCAAAGGATGTCATCAACTGCACAGGCTATGTTTCATCACAGTTTTTCTCGATTGCTTCAACACAAAAACTGATTCCTGTAGCACAAACACCATTCCCAAAACCACACCCACATTTCCCATATACACATAAACACCTGTTTCCACACGTTTCAATATTTATAACTCATTCTGCAAAACCACAAAAACGGCCAAATAAATCCTTCATTGCACTATACATGTGTGTTCATTCAGCAAACACAAGCTCTCAATATAATGAACTCCTCACAACCTAAACTCAACGACAACACCTTTTCCAAGTGTAAATAATGAGCCTTTGTATTGTTACCACGCCAGTTAGATGTTTGTAACGTTGGGTGTGAGTTAAACAAATTGCGTGTGAAGATTTCAGAAAACGGCGAGTTGTTCCAGGAATTGTTTTAGCATTATTGTCATACGTTTTTATACTTTATGTCTGTCTTTCCATCTTGTTGGGCTCTTTTTTTCTCTCTCAGATTAAAAAACTAGAAGGTAAAAAAAACGTGCATAGGTTTACTATAAGCCTCAGAGATGTGATTTAAGACATGTCAAAGTGCAGCTGCACTAACGTCTAGTTTAACTGAATTACTGTGGGCTTAGACAAGTAAAGACATTTCTAATAATTTCTATTATTTTATATTCATATCTTAACCTTCACGCGCGCAAACATTTTCACATTTGGAAAGTATTTATTAAGGTTAGGATCATCTCGGAATACGTTTTTTTTTATTTGGAATTAGTTATATTTTATTCATTATCTTTCCAAACACAGTTAGTTAAATAGTGAAACAGTCAAGGATACATAGTCCATGGTGTATCCTATAGTGAGAAAATAAAACAGAAATAGATGATCAGATCCATCCCCAATGCCCTGGTTTGTATCGCACAGTGGCCTTCAAAGCCCCCAGACACACAATCACCCGACCTGTTGGTCTTTAGCTGTGAACCATCCATCAATACCTGGCCACGGTCTCAGACAGCCTGCCAGCCAGGTAGAAGCCAGCAAGTCAACCAGCCAGCCAGTCAGATACAGTCAACCAGGCAGCCAGCCAGTCAGTCACGAGTCCACGCAGTTGGATGAATGTGCAAAACACGCGTTTAAAGAGAGTGGGGCACAGGTTAGTAAGTGCAAACAACACACAGGCTATTAAACCAATAGAGGTTTGGGGTGCGTTCAGGAGACAGAGAATTCCTAGTGTGTTGCAAATAGAATACCTACACACTGGATGATCAGGAAGTGGTCAGCAAGGTCTTAAGAACGGATTTTCTTTTATGTCCTAGTGCATTTACTTAAATTAACTGCAATTAAAACTTTGCTGGTGACACTGGGTAGAGGTGGCAATGGAGGTTAAAAAATAAAATAAAGGAATCCAAGGTAATCCACTGCCGTTCTCCAAATCAAAAATCCTTAAACATACTGCGATGTTACACCTCTTGAACCAACCCCTGCTTGAGCAGAGATTCCTCAGGACTAGATTTCATCGGTTGCCGTTGGAAACAGAATCTCTTTCTCATTGATTAGTGTTCCTTGTCAGTCTTCCCTGCCGCCGCCCCAGAAGCCGCCTTGGCTGAGGTTCCAGCGCTATCATTGGCCGTTTCCTTTTTGTCCTGGCTGTCAATCCTGGCATGCTCCCTCTTCACCATCTCCTCAAGCTCCGCCTTGAAAATACCAAAGAAGAAGAAATCACATCCAGGTAGGAAGTATAGACTCAAACATCTAAATCGAGCAAATCAACATAATCTTTAAATAATTGACCACTAAAGACATATTACTATGATTTTAAATAGACTCAGATGACTTTCTAGCACATCCAGAGCATTACCAGACACAGCAGCATGAACAGAGTCTGTAGTGTCCATACATTATGAGAACATGGGCATTAGACAGTTGGTTTTGAATATACTGACTATGGGTGTCCCACTGGTGCCTTTCCTTATTCTACGCACTGAGGCTTGGAGCGGGTAGTTAATATTTCTTATTCTACATACTGCGGCTTGGAGTGCGTAGTTAATATTTCTCACTCTACACACTGAGGCTTGGAGCGGGTAGTTCATATTTCTCACTCTACATACTGAGGTTTGGAGCGGTTAGTTCATATTTCTCACTCTACACACTGAGGCTTGGAGTGGGTAGTGAATATTTCTGAGGTGGTGTGTGTTTGTGAGCGGTCACTGTACAGGTTACCTTCCATCCCAGTAGGTTCGCTAGCTCCAGACAGCCGTCGTCACACGAGCTGATCTCAGCCACGTCTCTGAGGACACAACATTTTACATCCTCTCTTTTCATAATAATATCATCTTCATCGCCAACCACACCACATACAAAGACAGCATCGTCATCATACGTCCGCCAGGCACAAAACACTTTGGTCTCCTCTCATTTCACTGTAACATCATCGTCTTCGTCCTTGGGAATCTTACCGGTAGGCCTTGTCTGAGTCAAAGTCCATCCCACCTCCGAAACCCAGCATTCCAAGCACAGGACTGGCCTGCACACACACACACAGAGAGAGAGAGAGAGAGAGAGAGAGAGAGAGAGAGAGAGAGAGAGAGAGAGAGAGAGAGAGAGAGAGAGAGAGAGAGAGAGAGAGAGAGAGAGAGAGAGAGAGAGAGAGACACACACACACAACCATACATGAATGCCTGAATGCAAACATAAATCAAATATGAACAGGCTAAACGAAGGTCGCTCACCTCCCCGGCCTTTTCCATGTTGATGAGAAGCCTCGGACAGCTTTTAGGAACCCTACACACACACACACACACACACACACACACACACACACACACACACACACACACACACACACACACACACACACACACACACACACACACACACACACACACACACACACACACACAATTAAACACAAACGCGCACGCAAGCACAGGAAGTGAAACAGAGCAGAGGAAGTGGTTCCTATTTGGCTAGGCTGATGGTTTAAAGTCATCAAATCTAAAGTGGTCAGTCGTCCACACTGTGATGATTCATAGTGTCCCCACTGGTTTCAGAGCACAGAGACTCGAATGAACCGTCTGGCTGACTCATTCACTCTTCACAGGGGGTCTAAGGGCCTGATCTTTGTTTGACTGGCCGCAGTGGGTCCAGATGTCAGACTGGTCTGAGTCAGTTAGGTTCAAATCAGCCAGGTAGTCTATCAACCAGTTAGGATCTATCAACCAAGTAGAGTCAATCAGCTAGGTAGGATCTATCAACCAGGTAGAGTCAATCAGCTAGGTAGGATCTATCAGCTAGATAGAGTCAATCAGCTAGGTAGAATCTATCAACCAGGTAGAGTCAATCAGCTAGGTAGGATCTATCAGCTAGGTAGAGTCAATCAGCTAGGTAGAATCTATCAACCAGGTAGGATCTATCAGCTAGGTAGAGTCAATCAGCTAGGTAGGATCTATCAGCTAGGTGGGGGTAATGGTGGAACCAGCTCGTTAGTACCTGCTCACTAAGCCAGCGAAGGGCTGCACCTGTAAGGACGTCCCCATGATGATGAGTAAATCACAGCGCGGAAAGTCCTGACAGAGAGAGAGAGAGAGAGAGAGAAAGCGAGAAAGAGAGAAAGAAAGAACGAAAGAACAAACGAAAGAACAAAAGAAAGAAGGACACGCGTTGTGTAAAGGACAGATAGAGAAAGAATGAAAGACACACAGAGAGAGAGAAAGGAAGGAAGAGAGGTGCCATTTAGGTGTGAGTCTCCAGTGTCTGTTGTCACAGTTCTACCACAATACACACACACACACACACACACACACACACACACACACACACACACACACACACACACACACACACACACACACACACACACACACACACACACAGGTACTATAATAAGGGCTTGCTCTCACCGACTTCATGGTAGTGAAGAAGCGGGCCGGGAGATTCTCCCCAAAGAAGACAATGTCTACACAGAGAGGAGAGAGAGAGAGAGAGTGAGAGAGAGAGAGAGAGAGAGAGAGAGAGAGAGAGAGAGAGAGAGAGAGAGAGAGAGAGAGAGAGAGAGAGAGAGAGAGAGAGAGAGAGAGAGAGAGAGAGAGAGAGAGAGAGAGAGAGAGAGAGAGAGAGAGAGAGAGAGAGAGATATATATATATATATATATATATATATATATATATAGAGAGAGAGAGGGAGAAATGTGCATTTACAATATGGTGAATCAATTAATACTTATGTGAACCTTCCTACTTTTCCTACTAACCCGTTTTTCACCTTAAACTTTTTCGTTGTGAACAAGTACCTAATGAGAAAAAAATACTCATTCTGTATTTGACCTTTTTTTAGTTATTCAGGGGGGGAAATTATTCATTTATCTACTCCGTGTTGTATCAAGTGCAGACAGGAGAGAGAGGAGAGAGAGAGAGAGAGAGAGAGAGGGAGAGAGAGAGAGAGAGAGAGAGAGAGAGAGAGAGAGAGGGAGAGAGAGAGAGAGAGAGAGAGAGAGAGAGAGAGAGAGAGAGAGAGATAGGACTAGGACTGTCAGGAAAAAGGGACCAGAGGGCAGACTGTTATACTGATGTTCACAATGATGGAGAAGAGGAGAGAGAGAGAGCCATGTCAGAATACACAGTCTCTCAGTTATATAACATTATACAATGTTGAAAATATGATCTGCTGTTTGATTCTGCCTATTCATCTTGTGGACAAGATCACCATTTCATGTTTGTAACCCCTTTTAGTGTAATGTGCTTACTGTTTAGTGTAATATGGTGACTGTGCGTCTGTTGGAAACTCATGTTTTTTTTATCATTTTATTGTTTTATTATATGTTGATTGTGCTGCTGCCTCATGCCCAGGTCTCACGAGAAAAACACGTGTTTAATCTCAATGTGAAGTCTCCTGGTAAAATAAAGGTTTAATAACACAGGACTGTTAGGAGGAGGTGAAGAGGGCGACCAGCTATAGTGACGGTGATAACAACAGACGTCCGAGTGGATTAACATTGACTCATTCTCCACCTGGTCTTGCCTGTCAGGGAGTGTTCACTGGAGTAATAGCACTGTTCAAAGGACACCTCTTTAGAACTCAAGGCAGGCAGACTTCAACATAATCCAAATCTTATTTTTTTTAAGCAAAAAAAAAAAAAGCAAGCTGCAAGCTGGTGCTGACCTGGCTTGACCAGACCGCTGCACTTGTCACATTTCGGGATGCGATCGGTGAAGATCTTCTCTGCAGAGACAAAGAAGGCAGAGCGGAAAAAATTACACGTTTAGGTCAAGAGCTCTAGGGAGTCAAGCATTCCACTAAAAGATCGTTTATGCCAAAAATATATCATTTGTCACTGTGTGGGGATGGAAAATGAATTCACCCCGCTTCAGAAAACTGAACACAAGAGAACACAAGGGTCCGTCCCCCCCAGCCCCACAACCCCAACCCAGCACCCCCCTACGCACCTTTCATCCAGTCCAGGTTGTACTCCTTGCGGCAGGAGAATTTGACACAGTGGGAGGTGTAGAAGGTTCCATGGGCTTCAATCAGGTCCTCTCCCTGCAGCCCAGCCACACGCTCAAGAGTGTCTATGTTCTACCCACGCACACAAACACACACACACACACACACACACACACACACACACACACACACAATCCATATTGCAGGGGAAATAGTTACTAAACACATCTGCTGTATGTGTATATTTATGACTAGATATGTGTGTGTGCGTGTGTGTGTGTGTGTGTGTGTGTGTGTGTGTGTGTGTGTGTGTGTGTGTGTGTGTGTGTGTGTTTCTAACCTGGGAGTAGACCCGCCTAAGAAGTCCCTTGTCCTTCAGGAGCTTCATAAAGTAGTGACACACTGTTGGCTAAACAATAACAATAACAGTAACAACACTTGTCAATAACAAAAGCAATAACATGTAAATACTCCAGTCAGTCTGTTGAGAATGAAGGTAAAGTCAAATAACCTTAGACTGTCCGAGGAAGAGCTTTCTGGCTAAACAACAACAACCACAACAACAACAACAACAACAACAACATCAATCACGAAGCACTAACAGGTAAATACTCCAGTTTGACTTCAAGTTAAATAACCTTAAACTGTCCGGGGAAGAGTTCCCTGGCCAGGGCGAAGAACGGCTCTGGGTGGCTCTGTAGAGCAGAAACACACAGGAGCAGGTGAGTGACAACCATATCCTCACTATCTAATACAGTGGTTCCCAATCCAGTTCTCAAGTACCCCCCAGCCATTCCAGGTATTTCATCTTCGACGATGCTAGCACAACCAGCGTAATTAGTCACCTACAGACAGGCCTTGACTAATTGCACCAGGTGTGCTGGCGCTGGGGAAGATCAAATTCCTTGTATGGCTGGGGGTGCTTGAAGACTGCATTGGGAACCACTGGTCTAATTTACAGTTAGCAAGCTAACAACATTACATTTATCTGAAATAGCATTTATGACATATTTTCAGCGGTAAGTCCCCTTTAAAAGGACACACACACACACACACACACACACACACACACACACACACACACACACACACACACACGCACGCACTTAAATATGTCTAGCCCTGGACAAAGTAGTACTTTTAATTGCAGTGGAAATAACATTTAAACAGAACAATTGAACCACCCCTTTGTGTACTTGAACTTAGTTTGTGTGTGCATTAGCTCTAAGTCCATATGAACTACAGTATGTCCATATTTTAAAGCTTTCTACCAGAGCGAATGTTGTCTCCTCAGTCTATATACACAGTGCCTTAATGTACAGCTGAAATCCATACCTTAAAGTAGTCTATCTGGAAGATGGCTTCTGGGTACGGCAGGTTGTATTTCTGCAGGTTGGCATAGAGACCAGTTCCTGGAGAGCGGAAATCGGGGATGCCCGCCGCTGAGGGTGAGAAAGCCATGCAACGAGTGATGAAAATGGGAAAAAGTGAGAGAGAGAGAGAGAGAGAGAGAGAGAGAGAGATACTATGATGAAGAGCAAGGGCAAGAACAACCAAACACCTCTATAAAATGGAGGATTATACATATCTATGAGAGGGCTTCCAATATGACCGAGAGGAGGCCACATATAGGGCTGACAGGGAAAAAAATTACAGTGTAGTTTAGGGTTAATTTTGTGACAGGAAGAGGTAAAACAACTGCTCTTCAAGTGAAGCAAACAAAGATACTCACATGTGGATATACCGGCTCCCACCATACAGATGACGTTCTTACCTGTAAAAACACAAGCAGAGATTGAGGGTCAAAATAAACACACCCTTGTGTGTCACACCTTCAACATAAAAAAAACAAGATACAGTGGTGGCGGTGGTAATAGTGTTGTTACATATGCCACTCTGTATGTATTTCGCAACGCCTTCCAGAGTGAGCTCATCCAGAACTTTCTCTGCTGAGCCCGAGCCCATGCCCAGGGTGCTGGAGAAGAGGTTTCTCAGGAAATCCACTGAGGGAGAATAAACACAGAGGGTGATGTTAAATAAAATAAAATAAAAATAGGTTAATATATAGTCAGGACATTTGTAACCAGTTGGATAAAAAAGACACCAGGGTAATTTCAAACATAAATCATAAATGTGTTTAGTTCGTTCTTATCTGGATATCCAGATGTTAAATAATGTGCCACTTACTCTCTGTGTCTCCCGAGGCTTCTTCTTCGCTGCTGTCGGTGTCGGACTGATCCTGCTAACAGTCAAGAATGGTTGCAAAAACACTCAGGCGAACACGTAAATTGCTTACAAAATCTACTTCATCGTTTCATACATGTTGTTGGAATTACATTTTAACCTCTTTGGCAACTTGTTGTTCATTTAGAATTGACCCTGAGTCTATACATGGCTCACTGCACTGGCGCTGGTTCGTTAAAAGACAATACAGTTCAGCTGATTTTTTTTTTTTGACAGGTCCTCCCACCCTACTGCTCGCTAGCGTTAGCAATACAGACTTAGTATATTATTCGGAGTTACTGTATATTATTGGGTTTTCTTACCTCAGGTTCGGGGTAGTGATCCTCCTCTTCGTCACGGTTAGTGAGCTCTATTAATGAAAAATATAATACATGTTAATTTCTAATATAATAAATACTGAGTTGTCATTGACAGCGTTTGCTGGCAGATGCCAATATTAACGTTTTGATTGTCAAATAACGTTACAATCAACATCAGTCACCATACCTGGTGCATCAGACATTTATCCCTCTGCTATTTCCCTTCACTGAAAAATGTTTTGAGGACACACAATATATGTTTAGACTATTTTGGTGAATGGTTTTTGTATGTTTTGTATGCCAATGCAGTTTCTGTTGGGACGGAATGTTGTTGTCCGTTCGAAATGTGGTCCGTGTAACTATGTTGTGGTACAGTCAGGATTTGGGTTCCAATTAAATATAGGTTGATAATCAATTCCAATAGACCAGTTTACTGAAATAGAAATCAGAATAATTTACTAGATCTATCAAGTTCTAAAAAAAATATTTCAATGTAGAATGCAATAGAATCCATGAACTATAAACATGTATCCAAGATCATCAGTATACGCAAATAAAAGATAATGGTAATAATAAGGATTGGCAAAAGGAAGCATTTGATTTAAAGATACCTGTACAATAAATTGGTGTTCACACCGCCCTTTAGTCCCATGTGTTCAGCTCAGTGGGGAATCTCTCCCCTCCCCATTGGATTATAGGCTTTGCTTAAATCTAATAAGCCTCCATCGATCCCAATGTCATTGTGGTTTGGGACATTTCCCTATCAGATCCAGATGAAAGAAACACTCTCAATATGCTTATATTATAAATAAATACTTTATTGAGCATTTTATTTTACAAACACAACCATAGTTACATATCTTAATCCATCCATCCATCCATCCATCCATCCATCCATCCATCCATTAGCTATACCGCTTATCCTTTGCAGGGTCGCGAGGGGGGGGCGGGCACCTATACCAGCGGACACAGGGTGAGAGGCAGGGTACACCCTGGACAGGTCGCCAGTCAATCACAGGGACATATCTTTATATCTTACACAATTCCCTATTATTATTATTATTATTATTTTCCTCTAGCTTTCTTTAGCTCTGTCCCTGCTCCAGCCTCCTCTCCACTCCTTCAGCCTCCAGGTTGAGGTGGTAGCCGGTGGAATGGATCTGACAGTTGGGCAGCATCTCCTCCAGCAGTATGACAGTGAGGCCTGGGTTCTGGACCAGCGGCAGGGACGATATGTTCAGACGACGCAGATTTCTGGAAGACAAGAACAGTAGAAAGACATCACCTCTCACTCTTAAAAGAGGGTTCTGGCTTGGTATGTGCAAAATATGTGTCTTGGTTTTCTTCCTGAAAAAGGAATGTGATTAGGTTAGGGACAGTTTGTCAA
>JAPMUY010000433.1:0-15056 GCA_026901105.3 Galaxias olidus | reverse complement strand
ATGTATGTATGTAAGTATGTATCAGTATATATATGTATGTATGTATATGTATGTATGTATATATATGTATGTATGTATGTATATATATATATATGTATGTATGTATGTATGTATATATATGTATGTATGTATCAGTATATATATGTATGAATGTAAGTATGTACCAGTATATATATGTATGTATGTATGTATATGTATATATGAATGTACATGTATATATGTATGTATATAAGTATGTATAAATGTATATATGTGTGTATATGTATATATATGTGTATATATGTATGTATGTAAGTATGTATCAGGGTAAAGCCATGTGTAAATCCATAACTGTTTTTAATCAAGTTAAAGTGTTTCTCGATTGTCGACTGTATTGTTCTCTTTCCTCTTTTTCCTCCCACACACAGACTATCAACCCTCTTACCTGTCAGAACTCTGGCTGGCAGCATGTCACAGGGGTCAGCTTAAGCATGATCGAAGTGTCCTCAGATGGCAGTGTCTTTGGAGTGTCCCCTGATGGGAAAGTCTACCAAAGGTAGGACATGCTTTCTACTTCCACATATACAACACACATATATTAAACTTAACGTCCCCTATTCTATTCTAAATGTAGAGTTTTTTGTTATGGTTGAAAAACTTGTAAGTTGAGGCGTCCATGGGTCCTTATTTACTAATAGACAAAATAATCAAAAGTAGTGCTGTGACAAATCAAAAGTTGACTTCAATTGCTTTTGGGTTATTGATCTGTATCGCTCTACTATTGTACAGTATGTTAAGTATATGTTTGAACTGGCAGATCTGGCGTCTCCACCAGTAATCCTCTGGGCACTTCCTGGGACAAGATTCCCATGTGCATGAGCATGAAGCACGTGACCTATGACCTGGGACGTCTCTGGCTCCTGACCGTTGGTGGATCACTCATGGTTTGCACACAGTAGATCTTACTCTGTGAAGGTTTCCTCCTGAATTAAAGAAAAAGAAGACGAAGAAGAAATGCCATACAATTACATGTTGCTATTGACAACGTACTACAGGGTTCTGTTAAATATCCTGTAGATTTAACTGCTGTTGAAGAGATGTATCCTTTCAGGGTACTGTAATACCAGTAGCATATCTTTCCTGATAGATCACGTTTTCCTCACTATGTCTCAAAGTGCTGTATTCATGCCATATGTAATAAGCAATCAATTTAGCAAATGTGTTTAATAAACTACAACAGTAAATGTACAATATAACATCAGAGTAAAACTAATAAACTACAACAGTAAATGTACAATATAACATCAGAGTAAAACTAATAAACTACAACAGTAAATGTACAATATAACAGCAGAGTAAAACTAATAAACTACAACAGTAAATGTACAATATAACAGCAGAGTAAAACTAATAAACTACAACAGTAAATGTACAATATAATATACAATATAACAACAGAACCAATGTAAATAGAAATGGTGATACAATTTGGCTTGTGAGAATATTTACATTCCTAAAGTACATGGTAAAAAAAACGTACCTTTCGTGCACTTACAACTCTCCATTGTACTTCTTTATCCTATTAGAGTGATAAGCTGATCTTTCTATCTGGGCAGTTACTAGCTCAGTATTTGATTGAGTGTTGTGGGTGTAAGGGAAATTTTTGCATCCTCACGGATGTTCAAGCCTAAGCTGTTGTTCCAATGTGGGGGAAGGGTCAGAGTGAAGACCAGGTCACTAAAGAGACAGTGTGTGCCTTTTGGAGACACTGAAGGCTAAAGTTTGGCGTCTTAGGACACGTAGACATAACTTTATGTTTTGTCTATGTACATGTCCTTATTCATGCTGATTACATCCACTCCCCTCCACCTTGACCAATGGAATGATTGTTTATCTTAGACCAATATACTCGTTTCAACCTTGTCAACTAATCAGAACTTGCTATGTCGTTAGAGTGAACTCACTGTAGTAATTTCTCTGTGTACAGACTCTGACTCAGACTGTAGTCAATAAAATTGTACTTGATCATTTCACGGTTTCTCCCTCTTATTAATTGGTTATTTTCTGTCATAGATTGAAATTAGGGCCTGTGGGGAGACGACTGGATACTCATAAAACAAACAGAGGTGAGGATGCCAGAATGTCCCTTACACTGGGAAGTCTTTATATCCTTCAAGGCAGAAGGACCAGTTGCCAAAACACGATAGTCATTCTGTGGAATAAATAACCTCTTCTTGCCTGAGGCTATTTTTGGAAAATCCACGTAAAATTACATTATAGTAATAATAATAATAATAATAATAATAATAGGAAGAAGAAGAAGAAGAAGAATATCAATAATTCATTTAATATGAGGGCGCCTTTCAAGACACTCAAGGTCACCTTACAATAAAAATACAAAATTTACAAAATTACATACCCAAAGTAATTTTACCATAGGTCTAAATCTCAAAGGGCAACATGCACAAAATTGGCATCTCGAAAGTTAACATCCTGATGATCATGCCAAATGAAAAAAACTATTATCTATACTTTAGTTGCTGAGACCTTAAGACAGCAGAAATGCAATATTTAATGTCTGCCTAATTAGAAATTACGTTTTACATTGAATAACTACCAGGGTAAGCATAAAAAAATCTCTATATTAAAACTATTGATGAGCAACTGTAGAACATGTAGTGCAAATCTAAGCCAGTGATTCAAACATGACAGGTGTTTTACTAGACAGGTATGCAAAGGGCCCGTTTGTGCTATTTTGATAATTACATTTATTTATTAATGGCACTCATGCCATGCCACTGTATTTTGGGACAGTTTTTATTATTTGTTGAAATATTTCATTGGTAGTTTGGGTATACCCTTATTAAAAAATCCAAGCCATAAAAAAGTGTAAAAATGTTTGGGCAAAGTGCCATTTAATAGCACAACCAACTTTCACTATAATATTATCATATTACTATCACTTACACACTATCAAATGTGCCACAGATGATCTTCAGACCAAGCCTCGCAAAAGTCAACATATTGCTTTTAAATGTTGGAAAGCGTTTGTCCTTCCCAGAGCCGTTAGAAATTGGAGTGTGCTTTGATATATGAATGTCGACAACACATAAAAATTTGTTTTGCCCAATAACTATTGATTTGATGGCCTTGAAAAGGTCATTTTTCCGAGCTGTTATACCTTAAGAGATCCCAAGGCAGAGACAAAAGCGTGTCCATCACAGCCCATCAAAATCGGAGGCAAGGCCGCCAAACAGGAAGTGGACGTTTGTTCAATAAACTTCCTGTGAGTGCAGTCACCTCCTTTGCAGGATGAAATCGAGTTTCTATGGAAACATCGGCCTGCTTTTTATTTTTTTATTTGTTGATACAACAAAGCAATGGAGGGGGTCGTCTTAAAGGCTACGGTCACAGCGCAGGCCTTAATGCTCAATTCAGGTTTATGCTCAGATCCGATTGTTTTTGTTGGCTGTTCACACTATTAGTTTTCCAGTGTGAACTGGTCACGGTCCTGAACTGACCCGCATGCGCAAAAGAACAATAACGCAGAACGCTAGCTCTAGAGAGACGTAAAAGTCACACAGATTCTGAATTGACTGTTCAGACTGAGGTTGCATTGCAAAATATTAGACCAGTATCCAATTTAGTAGTATAATGTGGAAGCGCCCCAAATCCGAATTGAAAAGACTGGATTCCATGGGATTTGTGCTGTTCACACGGTTTTAAAAAAACAGACCTGCGTCACAAATGCATCGGATTCGGGCCACTGTTGCCTGCGGTGTGACCGTAGCCATGGAGACCATGGACCATAGTCAATGAACAATCTACAAGGGTGACAGTGATGGGGAAGATAATATGCTCTATGGGACTGACGGAATGGTAGTCATCCAAATATGTCTTTGTTTGTGATAAAACTCATGTTATGTTAAAATAATCGAAACGTTTCACTTTGATTGTAAAACATGAAGTTTGATGGGGAGGTTGTTTTTGAGGGCTCACTCCTATGCTGTTGGTCCTGTTAGCACTTGGTGTTTACTGGAAAGGAACCATGAAGAAATATCTTCCATAAGAACTGAAGCATGGCAGATCACAAAGTTGGCTTAATATCTCGAAAGTCCACTCCTTCCAACGAGGTTGTTGTTCTGACTTGATGAAGATTGTATCAGGTTGTTGTTCTGACTTGATGAAGATTGTATCAGGTTGTTGTTCTGACTTGATGAAGATTGTATCAGGTTGTTGTTCTGACTTGATGAAGATTGTATCAGGTTGTTGTTCTGACTTGATGAAGATTGTATCAGGTTGTTGTTCTGACTTGATGAAGATTGTATCAGGTTGTTGTTCTGACTTGATGAAGATTGTATCAGGTTGTTGTTCTGACTTGATGAAGATTGTATCAGGTTGTTGTTCTGACTTGATGAAGATTGTATCAGGTTGTTGTTCTGACTTGATGAAGATTGTATCAGGTTGTTGTTCTGACTTGATGAAGATTGTATCAGGTTGTTGTTCTGACTTGATGAAGATTGTATCAGGTTGTTGTTCTGACTTGATGAAGATTGTATCAGGTTGTTGTTCTGACTTGATGAAGATTGTATCAGGTTGGGAGGGTTGCTTTTCTAACGTTATTATTTCATCAGTAAATGGACGAGGTATTGAATGTGTTCCTTCCTAGAAGTACTTTTTACACTTCACACATTATGGTGAGCGCTTGTCCATGCATCACTCCCATGCCTCGTTGCCGTTGAGGTTTTCATGGTGCTTTACCTTTTGTATTTAGTGCTAAGTCCCTAACCCATCACTGTGACCTGTATCAGTTGGCAGGCATGACCTCCTTGAGATTACGTAGATGGACCCACTGGCACATATTTAAATATAAGGTCATCTTAGGGAAGCTCCCTAATTTGATTTGTAGCCTACTTCATTAGTCAGTTCATTCCTATAATCTTCAGATAAATGACTTGCTATTCTTTTGAGTGTTTCCACTGTCTTTGGGAGGATGGCGTTTAGCTAGTCTGCACCTTGGTGTTGGAGCCTGCTTGAAACAAAGGCTGAAGCTGAAATCACTCACTTCTTGTGCTTTAAAAATGCACTTTTTTCTTTAAAGAATGTGTAATTGTTTTGCTTAATATGTGCCTGTAATATCATGCTGAGACTGCTTGATGGTTGTCCTTTGAGTTATATATTGTTTTTATGTTGTTGGTTGGTCCCTCTTGGCCAAGACTCCCTTGTGAAAGAGATGTCTATCTCAATCTAAATAAAAGATAAATAAAAAATGAATAATCCATTTTCAGTAAATACAATTAACATATTTTGTTCCTCAGATTGAAGGAAAGCTTTTTGTTTGTTTTGTGGTTGTTTTTGAGCAGGTGGTTTATAGGACAGACCAGTCAAATGACTGTGTAGCTGGTTTACAGCTGTCTGTCATCATCATCATCTTCATCCGCTTTGTCCGGGGTCAGGTCGCGGAGGTAGCAGTTCCAGCAGGGCATCCCAAACTTCCCTTTCCCGGGCCACATTAACCAGCTCTGACTGGGGGATTCCAAGGCGTTCCCAGGCCAGTGTGGAGATATAATCCCTCCACCTGGTCCTAGGTCTGCCCCGCGGCCTCCGCCCAGCTGGACGTGCCTGGAACACCTCCCTAGGGAGGCGGCCAGGTGGCATCCTTACTAGATGCCCGAACCACCTCAACTGGCTCCTTTCTACGCAAAGAAGCAGCGGCTCTACTCCGAGTCCCTCACGAATGGCTGAACTTCTCACCCTATCCCTAAGGATGATGCCAGCCACCCTCCGGCTTGTATCCGCTGTCTGTTCAATTGTTAAATCGCTGAATCTTTTATTGTTTTTATACTTCTACTCTCGCTCCCTCTCGTTTTCTCCCCCTCCTTCACTTTCTTTCTTTCTCCCGCCCTCCCTTTCCATCCCTTCTTCTCTCCCTCCATCTCCCTGGTATATATTACACTATAACTTTATTATTTTTATTTTTATTAAGAAGGTGAATAAGTAGTGTTGTCATAGGATCTCTCAGGCAGCACGGTGTCTTAATGTCATGTCCTTAACAAGTCAGGTCAGAATTAAGTGTGAATGAGTTATGCTGTGGGTCAGAGTTAAGTGTGAATGAGTTATGCTTTGGGTCAGAGTTAAGTGTGAATGAGTTATGCTGTGGGTCAGAGTTAAGTGTGACTGAGTTATGCTGTGGGTCAGAGTTAAGTGTGACTGAGTTATGCTGTGGGTCAGAGTTAAGTGTGAATGAGTTATGCTGTGGGTCAGAGTTAAGTGTGAACGAGTTATGCTGTGGGTCAGAGTGAAGTGTGAATGAGTTATGCTGTGGGTCAGAGTTAAGTGTGACTGAGTTATGCTGTGGGTCAGAGTTAAGTGTGACTGAGTTATGCTGTGGGTCAGAGTGAAGTGTGAATGAGTTATGCTGTGGGTCAGAGTTAAGTGTGACTGAGTTATGCTGTGGGTCAGAGTTAAGTGTGACTGAGTTATGCTGTGGGTCAGAGTGAAGTGTGAATGAGTTATGCTGTGGGTCAGAGTTAAGTGTGACTGAGTTATGCTGTGGGTCAGAGTTAAGTGTGACTGAGTTATGCTGTGGGTCAGAGTTAAGTGTGACTGAGTTATGCTGTGGGTCAGAGTTAAGTGTGAACGAGTTATGCTGTGGGTCAGAGTTAAGTGTGAACGAGTTATGCTGTGGGTCAGAGTTAAGTGTGACTGAGTTATGCTGTGGGTCAGAGTTAAGTGTGAACGAGTTATGCTGTGGGTCAGAGTTAAGTGTGACTGAGTTATGCTGTGGGTCAGAGTTAAGTGTGAACGAGTTATGCTGTGGGTCAGAGTTAAGTGTGAACGAGTTATGCTGTGGGTCAGAGTTAAGTGTGAATGAGTTATGCTGTGGGTCAGAGTTAAGTGTGAACGAGTTATGCTGTGGGTCAGAGTTAAGTGTGAACGAGTTATGCTGTGGGTCAGAGTGAAGTGTGACTGAGTTATGCTGTGGGTCAGAGTTTTGTTGTTGAATGTGTCATCATGTGAAGGTCTATCAGAAGAGCAATGGAGCTGAGCTGGCACTGGAGCTGAGCTGGCAATGGAGCTGAGCTGGCAATGGAGCTGAGCTGGCAATGGAGCTGAGCTGGCACTGGAGCTGAGCTGGCAATGGAGCTGAGCTGGCACTGGAGCTGAGCTGGCAATGGAGCTGAGCTGGCAATGGAGCTGAGCTGGCAATGGAGCTGAGCTGGCAATGGAGCTGAGCTGGCAATGGAGCTGAGCTGGCAATGGAGCTGAGCTGGCACTGGAGCTGATGGCACTGGAGCTGAGCTGGCAATGGAGCTGAGCTGGCACTGGAGCTGAGCTGGCAATGGAGCTGAGCTGGCAATGGAGCTGAGCTGGCAATGGAGCTGAGCTGGCAATGGAGCCGAGCTGGCAATGGAGCCGAGCTGGCACTGGAGCTGAGCTGGCAATGGAGCTGAGCTGGCAATGGAGCTGAGCTGGCACTGGAGCCGAGCTGGCAATGGAGCCGAGCTGGCAATGGAGCCGAGCTGGCAATGGAGCCGAGCTGGCAATGGAGCCGAGCTGGCAATGGAGCCGAGCTGGCAATGGAGCCGAGCTGGCAATGGAGCTGAGCTGGCAATGGAGCCGTATGGGTTCAAGGTGGAGTCACTTTAGAAACAGTCCATAAGGTGTAGTTTCAAATCCAGATTCATATAACAATATTTATTTGTGAGACTATGTTTATATGTGCAGGGAGAGAATATTTCAGGAAAGCTGACATACATATAGCTCAACAAGATCAAACAGTTACTCAAGTTAACAGCACAAAGTAAGATGGGTTCAAATACTTTTTAAACAGTCATATCCTATCCTTAACAGTTTATCAGCTAACTCTAGCTTTTAACCCATTGAGCTACACACACACACACACACACACACACACACCATTGAGCTACTTGGTAACTCCGGCATTAACCCATTGAGCTACTTGGTAACTCCGGCAATAACCCATTGAGCTACTTGGTAACTCCGGCAATAACCCATTGAGCTACTTGGTAACTCCAGCATTTAACCCATGGGTTGCTCAAACTGCTGGGGCACCAATTCCACACAACCTGCTGGGGCACCAGTCACACAAAAACTGCTGAGCCCTCTAGAGGCCTAGTCCACAACAACCTGGAATATAGCATTCCCAAGCCTCAAACATCAACCTGGAATATAGCATTCCCAAGCCTCAAACATCAACCTGGAATATAGCATTCCCAAGCCTCAAACATCAACCTGGAATATAGCATTCCCATTCCCAAGCCTCAAACATCAACCTGGAATATAGCATTCCCATTCCCAAGCCTCAAACATCAACCTGGAATATAGCATTCCCAAGCCTCAAACATCAACTGGGAATATAGCATTCCCAAGCCTCAAACATCAACTGGGAATATAGCATTCCCAAGCCTCAAACATCAACCTGGAATATAGCATTCCCAAGCCTCAAACATCAACCTGGAATATAGCATTCCCAAGCCTCAAACATCAACCTGGAATATAGCATTCCCAAGCCTCAAACATCAACTGGGAATCTGCTGTCCCTCAGTGTCATTATGTCCGACGATGAAGATGTGGACAGCAGAGAATATTTATAGAAGAACACATTAGTGGCTCTCCGATCTGTCTGCCCTTATGTGATTAGCTGTGAACCTCTTTGCCTTCATCTGATTGGCTGATTGGCTGCATGATCTTCCTCATCAGGCTCCAACCTCAGTTTCTTGTGTCTTGGGGACAGTTTAGGGAGAGGAACGCTCCCTGTGGTTTCAGAGAGAACACACTAACTCTGGTTCCTGGCTGCTTGTAGTCCTACACGCACACACACGCACACGCACACGCACACACACACACACACACACACACACACACAATAATCAACACGCACAAGGTTCTAATATTGTCCATGTTTAATCTTGTAACCATATGTCTTTGTGACAATGTTTAAATTGGGAGGACAAACACTTGTTAGTTGTTCTCTCCAGTGGTTCTGTTGACCATGTTTAAATGTGCTGGAAAAGAAAGGCTCAACAGAGCTGACAGATAGCTCAGTGAGTTACAACAAATGTTGTCTGTCTCACAGCTCATGCCAGCATAGGTTCAAATCCTGTTTAATTTTCATGTTTAAATGGTATCTCTTTGACACTGAGTTTATATCAAAAATGACAAGGAAGGTCTGTGTGACTGCATGTGGAGACATGGGTTCAAATCCATTGATGGCTGTGTGACTGCATGTGGAAACATGGGTTCAAATCCATTGATGTCTCATTTCGAAACAATATGTCTCTATGACAATGTTTAAATACAGCAATGGAAACAACATCAGGAGAGCTCTCTGATAGCTCAATGAGTAAGAACAAGTGACGTCCATGTGAGGGACATGGGTTCAAATCCTATCAATATCTTATATTAAAACGATGTGTCTTTTTGACAATCTTTAAATAAGACGACGGAAAAGGCGTCAGGCGAGTGATCAGGTAGCTCGATGTGCAAGGGCAAGGGCTGTCAATATGAGAGACGGGTTCAAATCCTGTCAAAACTGTCTTATGTTACAACAATGTCTATGACAATGTTTAAGTAAGACGACGGACAAGGTGTTAGGGGAGCTCTCCGATAGGTCAGTGAGTAAGAACAAGTGATGTCCGTGTGAGGGACACGGGTTCAAATCCTATCAATATCTTATATTAAAACCATGTGTCTTAATGACAATGTTGAAATAAGACGACGGGAAAGATGTCAGGAGAGCTCTCAAATAGCTCAATGGGTTAATACTGGCTTCACCCTCCAGTAACAGGTCTTGCGACGTCTCCTCGTTGCAGGTTCGAGTACTGCATTAAACATTCATCAATTCACGATGATATTAAATTAACTATGCTTCTCCCCACTTCAACAGAACTGCAGTAGACTTCCTGACCTCGTCGCTGGATGACAAGGTGAGTGGGGAGGGGTTGTCCCAGCACCAGCAGGGACACCCCTTGGGGGGTGGGAGGGAAAGCAGGGGGGGCTGGCCCCCTGTGAAGATGGGAGAAGGAAAGGAGGGGGTATTGCCTATGTCCAGAGCTGGGGGTGGGGGATTTGAAATGAAGCAGCAGCAGCAGCAGCAGCAGCAGCAGCAGCAGCATCAGCAGCATCAGCAGCATCATCATCAGTGTCTTTTGTTAAAATTTCCCACCCAGTTGGACATAGGCAATACTCCCTCCTTTCCTCCTCCCATCTTCACAGGGGGCCAGCCCCTGCTTTCCCTCCCACCCCCTGGGACTGCTGGGACTGCTGGGACAACCCCTCCCCACTCACCTTGTCATCCAGCGACGAGGTCTGGAAGTCCACTGGAGCCAGCTGCAGTTCTGTTGAAGAGGGGAGAAACATAGTTAATTTAATTTCATCATGAATTAATGAATGTTTAATGCAGGACTCGAACCTGCATTGCAACGAGGAGACGTTGCAAGACCTGTTACTGGAGGGTGAAGCCAGCATTAACCCATTGAGCTATTTGAGAACTCTCCTGAAACTTTTTCCGTCGTCTTAGTTCAACATTGTCAAAAAGACACATGGTTTTAATATAAGATGTTGACAGGTCTTGAACCCATGTCCCTCACACAGACACAACTTGTTCTTACTCATTGAGCCATCAAAGAGCTCTCCTGAAACCTTTTCCGTCGTCTTATTTCAACATTTTCATTAAGACACATGGTTTTAATATAAGATATTGATAGGATTTGAACCCATATCCTTCACATGTAGATCCCTTGTTCTTGCTCATTGAGCTATCAGAGAGCTCTCTTGACGTTGTTTCTGTCACTGTATTTAAACATTGTCGTAAAGACATCTTGGTTCAATATAAGACATCAATGGATTTGAACCCATGTCTCCACACGCAGCCACACAGACATTCCCTGTCCAAACCCATTGAGCAACCTGGAAGCTCTGTCCAGGGCTTCTGGTCCTGCAAATTGAAACTTTGTCTTACAAAACATTCTTGTAACAACAGTCTGGATTTGAACCCATACCTCACTGTATAGCTTCTCAAGTGACTACTGCATTAACCCAATGAGCTATCCGCCAGCACTGATGCAATATCCTTGTGCAGAACATCTGATAAACAATAATATTTATATTCTGTCCAGTGGCATTGAATGCTCTTATTTTAGCTATTCTCCATCTCTATCCCTTCTCAAACATCACATTAAAACATAGCCTTAAAGAGATACAATAGTAATATTAAATGTATATAAGACCTGAGCCCATGCTGAAATGACCTGTGAAATGGAAAGCACTTGTTCTAACTCACTGAGCTATCTGTCAGCTGTGTTGAACTCGTCTCTTCCAGCACATTTAAACATGGTCTGCTAAACTTAGCAACTAAACAAGGACATCATTAGAACCTTGTGTGTTCATTATTGTGTGTGTGTGTGTGTGTAGGACTACAAGCAGCCAGGAACCAGAGTTGGTGTGTTCTCTCTGAAACCACATTGAGTGTTCCTCTCCCCAAATTGTCCCCCAGACACGAGACTGTTGCTGCGTTTCAATGGCCATTTAACATGTCTGCGTTGACTTGCCCTCAGGGAAATCCCCGCCGCCATCTTAAGTGTCGTTCCATTAGTCTGAAAATCTTATGTGAACCTGGTGAGTTCGACCCTCAGAGAGCTGAGGGAGCGAGTGAACAACGATGGTCACTCCAGAGGTGTATATCACCCACAATGCATTGCTGTTGTGCGTTTGGTGCAAGAGAATACATCAATGGTTAGGTGGCAGTAATGCACGTAAAACTCCAGTTGCTCACCACCGAAGGAGAATAAATAGAGGAACGTATCATAAACCTAGCGATAAAAGTTAGTATAATCATGATACATATCACAAACAGAAAAAAAGGATTCATTTTAATTTATTAGAAACGGACACAGCTGTACTCTACTCAACTACACTGAAATAGCGCCAACTGTGATCGATTAGTACCATAATTTAGCCACCCGATGGCAACATTGTCCTTTATGTTGAGCAGCTCATTATTTTCCGTGTATTTACTAATAATGAAGAAGAGAACTGTCACGGTACAGGGGCTGGGTCCGAATTCCTCAATATAGTACGTCCTAAGGACTTTCACTATGTACTTTTCCCTAACCCCGAGGGAAAACGTCATGGGGTTAAGGAAAGACATGAATGATAACTCATAAGTATTTAGAAAGACAATCGCGTTGCTAAAGGAATCCGACTGCACTTACACTTGGCTACGTGGTCATGCGACGGTGGTTTTCGTGGGTCGTTCGTGTAGAAAACTTCCATGTCCCGTAGATTATTGTAGCCTACAAAAAGCGCACCTTAACTACTTTGCCGGTGCGTTGTCACCGTGTTGTTTAATAGCCAATATAAAACGTGCGGGCAAGCCAGAGAAATGTACTTGCCTACTTTATTACCAAGGTTGGAAGTTAAATAAAAAATGGGAATATAGGCTATTTGTCACAAAAGTGAAACGAAATAAGTTACATTGAGAATGGTTGCTCACGTCCTCATCCCGCTCTCTACTCACATTGATCGCCACGCATGAATCACAATTGATGTGATTGTATGAAGCCTAAATCGTCAAATGTAGGCCTTTATGTTAGGCATACAAATCTGCTACTATAGTTACATATTATGATTCTTAAGTTTGTTAACATGTTGACATTTGAAAACATCTAAGCACATTAGCAAGATAGGGCATAACATAAGATGTAAAATGTTTAATAAGAAACTAGACTATATGATCTGCAGCATTGTCGGTCATGTCGATCAACGGCTGAATGGTGTCGCTTTAAATATTGCTGCCACAAGGAATTGTGGGGTGGCATTTGCTTCTTTCCTTTCGGAAAAGATGGTCCAGTGTATCCTATGCTAAAGTACACAAGTTAGGAAGCATTGAAGCACCTTTCCTTATCACTTAAAGAGAATTCGACCAGTACTTATCATAGCTGCCACTTAGGAAAGTTCCTAACTGGGTGAAATGACCCGTAAGTATCTAAGCAAAATAGAGAATTCGACCATAGCCCCCGACTACAATTTTAAAGGAATTGCTTACATACAACTGATTTTTTAACCACAATCACTGAAACCATTAACTCATGCACCTAATCTTAACTAATCAGCAAAACTATAGGCACATTATCTGCTTTACACTTTCATTAATAACCGTCTTTTTGAAAACGCTAAACACAGATTAGACACATTACTAAAATCTAAACGCTTTAGCGTCACAGACATTCGAACATACTGCCTGCTCCACCCGCCTCATGGGGTGAACCACCCCTCCGCACTTACCTTGTCAACCAGCGACGTGATCAGAAAGTCCTCTGGTGCCATCTGCTGTTCTACTGGAGAGATATTGTTTTTTCAATCAACATCTTAACTGCATGAAGTACACTTGCTCAATGCCGGGCTCAAACCTGCGTTGCAGGAACTGGTCATACTATTGCTGGAAAATGAGAGCAGCGAGAACCCACTATGCTATCTGAGAGCACTCCTATTGACTGGTTGAGCCATCAGACAGCCAGCTCAGTCCAAATCCTCTGGTCCAGCACGTTTAAAAATTGTATCAATAATAAGAATTATTGGAAGACCAAGCCAGATCCGTACCCACACTTTATAGTATAGCTTCTCAGGTGACTACAGCATTACCCAAATGAGCCATTTGAGCGCTCCTTCGACGAACCTTTGTCCACATTGTCAAAGACAAGCTGTATTAAGTATTTGTGTTCACGTCACTTTGTGCTATTAACTTGACAGCTACAGCTTTAAATTGTTGAGATATGTGCCAGCTCTACTCCGATCTGAACTGTTCATATCTTAACATTTAAATATTCTCCAACAAATACATCTTGCAATAAACAGCTGGATTTGAACCAACGTATCAATGAGTGTTTTCGAGGTGATTACAGCATTAACTCACTGGGATACTTGGTAGCTCAATGAGTGTTTTCGAGGTGATTACAGCATTAACCCACTGGGCTACTTGGTAGCTCTTCTGATGAGGAATTTACCTTCAGAATAATGACATCCTGACACAAAGGCATTGTCAACAACAGTGAACACAATCCTAGATTTGAACCAATAACTTCGCTTGTCAAGGACACTACTTTAACCTACTGAACTACCTGAACCCTCCTCTCTCATCTGAGTTTCTTATTTATTTATCCAACTTATCTCTAGGACAAAGATTTAGATTAACATCGACACCATTGCGGTGCTAAATCAACAACATGCCAGCTCATTTAAACCATATTTATTTACCAATTATCTTTAAAACATTGAAAACATATTTATTAACCCATTATCTTTATTTACCCCATTATCTTTAAAACATTTAAAACATATTTATTTACCAATTATCTTTAAAACATTGAAAACATATTTATTTACCCATTATCTTTAAAACATTTAAACCATATTTATTAACCCATTATCTTTAAAACATTTAAACCATATTTATTAACCCATTATCTTTAAAACATTTAAACCATATTTATTTACCCATTATCTTTAAAACATTTAAAACATATTTACCCATTATCTTAAAACGTTTAAAACATATTTATTTACCCATTATCTTTAAAACATTGTTTCCAACACAAATATTTAGTAGGAAGCTGCATTTGAACCAAAACCTCACAGCAGTGTTTGTCATATGAACCACTCTGTTAACAGACTACAGACTCGTAGTCATACCTGTAGCAATATAGTTTAGATATCTTGTTGCTATTTATTTATCCATTATCTTGGCAGAAGGTGTATTCACCCAAATGCTTAAATAAAAGGTTTAACAAATCATTAATATTAACAGAAACATTACTGTCCTCAGTACTTGCTTTACAGCAGAAACATTACTGTCCTCAGTAATTGCTTTACAGCAGAAACATTACTGTCCTCAGTACTTGCTTTACAGCAGAAACATTGTCCTCAGTACTTGCTTTACAGCAGAAACATTACGGTCCTAGTACTTGCTTTACAGCAGAAACATTATTGTCCTCAGTACTTGCTTTACAGCAGAAACATTACTGTCCTCAGTACTTGCTTTACAGCAGAAACATTAC
>JAPMUY010000431.1:0-15121 GCA_026901105.3 Galaxias olidus | reverse complement strand
CACCTCATAGCTCGTCGGACAGGGTGTGGTTACATTTTGGTAGCGTGACAGGATAACTTGATAGCAATTTTGCAGGCTATGTTTAGTACACTTAAATTGCTCTGTAAGCCTGGTAAGCTCCAGAATACCTTTCCCATAGAGAGCCAGGCTTCTTAGACATTGTGGCACACCTAATCCTTTTTTATGGTAAAAGCTAATTCTTTCTAGCTTTTAGACTTTAGTTATGTGTATATCATACACTGTCAATAGCCACATGACACTGTAGGCACCAAAGCTTTAGCTCAATGCTCTCTAGGCCTCTTCAATGCTGTCGTATATCTTCAACCTGCTCTGAATCTTTAAGGATATCATTATGCCATTAACCGAGACTTTTAACAGGCTTTTCGATCATGGTTTGAATTGGATCCTGTCACCGGGTTACATCTCAGACATTTTTAACTACGATGAGGCCCATAAGCACTGAGATCTGAAGGGCCTTCTGGTTGTTCTTAAATCACACCTTATCTACAATGTTGGCCAGGCTTTTGCTGTTCGGGCCCCTCGGTTGTGGAAGTCCCTGCCTTAGAATCTCAGACAAACAAAAACTTGATCCACTCTCCCAAGTGGTAGCAGTATCAATGCTTCTAAAACAATCAACATTTTTCTCTTCCTTGCTATCTTAGCAAGAGCCATTCTACAGCTGGTTAACCCTCAGTAACGCAATTTACATAAAACATCACTCCAGTTCCCTTCTATGTTCTTTATTATTTCCAACATGGTATGATGTTGGGCTGGGCGATAAAACGATCTCTATAACTTTCGCTATAAAATCTTCTACTATAATGATGATAAAAAAATAACTATCAAATAAATCTCATACATTTATCTGGTTTTCTTTACCTAGAAAAACACCACATGAACAGCCAATTGTGCAGCAGAGAAACAAACGCATGTGGTTGACACATATTTCCAGCCCCTCCCACTCACAGTAACTCAGAATGACCATCTGTGAAGACTAAAGTTAAAAAAAATGAGTAGGTGCGAGCAAAGTCAAACTGTAACTGTCGACTAAATTGTACTGAAGGAAGGTCATACCACTTCGGTTATTTGGAAATAGTTCGGTTACCTGAAGTCTGACCAAGCACAGACCAGCATTAGGTGTAAAATATGTCGACGACCAGTCCTCAGCAGAACAGGAAGCACCACCAACCTCTTCCACCATCTCAAAAGGTACCACCCCAGAGAGCACTTCAAAAGCTTGAGTTTGCGCTATCATGCTAGCATTAGCCTCCCCTCAAGTAGTAGTAGCCAACAGCCTAGCCCCAGCTTTGTACTTGAAGAAACATGACTATTTACAGCCATTTCCCCAGCTTCATAACCTCTAATTCAAACTCCTACCAATACAAAATTAACATTTGAATACATCCATCCATCTATTTTCCGCTGCTTATCCGGGGCCGGGTCGTGGTGGCAGCAGGCTAAGAAGGGTAGTCCAGACATCCCTATCCCCAGCAACGCTTTCCAGCTCCTTCTGGAGGATCCCGAGGCGTTCCCAGGCCAGACGAGATATATTATCTCGCCAGCGTGTTCTGGGTCTACCTCGGGGTATCCTACCAGTAGGGCGTGCCCGGAAAACCTCCCAACAGGAGGTGCCCAGGAGTCATCCTAATCAGATGTCCAAACCACCTCGCCTGGCTCCTTTCGACGCGAAGGAGCAGCGGCTCTACTCCGAGCTCCCTCCGAATGACAGAGCTCTGGCTCTACTCCGAGCTCCCTCCGGATGACCGAGCTCTTTACCCTATCCCTAAGGCTGAGCCCAGCCACCCTACGGAGGAAACACATTTCAGCCGATTGTACTCGCGACCTTATTCTTTCGGTCACTACCCAAAGCTCATGACCATAGGTGAGGGTTGGAACGTAAACCAACTGGTAAATCGTGAGCTTCACCTTTTCGGCTCAGCTCCTTCTTCACCACGACGGTTCGGTACATCGCCCGCATTACTGCTGATGCTGCACCAATCCGCCTGTCAATCTCACGCTCCATTTTTCCCTCACTCGTGAACAAGATCCCGAGATACTTGAACTCCCTCGCTTGGGGCAGCAACTCACTCCCAACCCGGAGAGAGCACTCCACCGTTTTTTGGCAGAGAACCATGGCCTCAGACTTGGAGGTGCTGACTCTCATCCTGACCGCGTCACACTAGAACTTCCGGAAGAACATTGGAATGCAACTTTCTCAAATGTTGGATCACCGCTTTGCTCTGAATGCGGTCACCCATGGCTTGCCGCTTTGCAGGAGTAAAAAATAGAGCGCTGTCCGAATTTTTTATTTAAAGTTTTTTTCCAACTTGCATGGCGCATGCGTATAGGCGCCATGCAAATCAGGATTCCGGGACTGTTGTATTATATATATATATATATATAGAGACTATCGAATCTTCAAATCCCAAAAAATGGCATTCGGGAGACAGACAGACAGACGTGTGTATATATATATATATATATATATATATAGAGACATATATATATATATATATATATATATATATATATATATATATATATATATATATATATATATATATATATATATATATATATAAATAAAGATATAAAGATATAGATAGATATAGACACGTATACATATATAATATGGAGAGACAGACGTGTATATTTATGTATGTACAGTATGTATGCAGGGCTCGACATTAAGGCTTGTCCGCTTGTCCGGGACAAGTGGATTTTTTTGCCGGCCTAGTGGAACAGAAATGTACTTGTTCCAACAGACAAGTTAAATGGCCATACAAAAAAAAAAAAATTTACCGATTTGAATACAAATTTTCTCATGATAGGTCCAACCAGTGTCCAACTTAGAATGCCTTGATGAGTTGAACCGTTCACAATTCAAATATTAATAAGATCGGAGAGATATATTTCTTCAGGCTCCCCGCTCCACAGTCCGAACAAAATAACAAAAACAACTAGCGTTACAACGGAGCCATACAACTAGAATTTAAACATTGAAATGTCAGGTCTTCCTAGTCAAATGTTGCTTCAAAAACAAGTATCCTTTAGGCTTTTATTGCTAACAAGGCCGGATAAAAAAAAAAAAAACTACGAGAAACAATGGCAAGCTAAACAACCGAGGTGGAAAGTAGAACAAAGATCATCATCATCTTCATCCGCTTTGTCCGGGGTCGGGTCGCGGAGGTAGCAGTTCCAGCAGGGCATCCCAAACTTCCCTTTCCCGGGCCACATTTACCAGCTCTGACTGGGGGATTCCAAGGCGTTCCCAGGCCAGTGTGGAGATATAATCCCTCCACCTGGTCCTAGGTCTGCCCTGCGGCCTCCGCCCAGCTGGACGTGCCTGGAACACCTCCCTAGGGAGGCGGCCAGGTGGCATCCTTACTAGATGCCCGAACCACCTGAACCACCTGAACTGGCTCCTTTCTACGCAAAGAAGCAGCGGCTCTACTCCGAGTCCCTCACGAATGGCTGAACTTCTCACCCTATCCCTAAGGGAGATGCCAGCCACCCTCCGGAGGAAACTCATTTCCGCCGCTTGTATCCGCGATCTCATTCTTTCGGTCATGACCCACCCTTCATGACCATAGGTGAGAGTAGGAACAAAGATAGACCGGTAGATTGAGAGCTTTGCCTTCTGGCTCAGCTCTCTCTCTTTGTCACAACGGTGCAATAAAGCGACTGCAATACCTCACCCGCTGCTCCAATTCTCCGGCCCATCTCTCATTCCATGTTCCCCTCACTCGAACAAGACCCCGAAATACTTGAACTCCTTCACTTGGGGTAAAGACTCATTCCCTACTTGGAGTAGACAATCCATCGGTTTCCTGCTGAGAACCATGGCCTCAGATTTGGAGGTGCTGATCCTCATCCCAGCCGCTTCACACTCTGCTGCCAACCGATCAAATGAGTGCTGCAGGTCGCAGACCGATGATGCCATCAGGACCACATCATCTGCAAAAAGCAGTGATGCAATCCTCTGCCCTCCTCCCCCGCGGCTACGCCGTAAGATCCTGTCCATGAATATCACAAACAGGATAGGTGACAAAGCGCAGCCTTGGAGGAGGCCAACCCTCACCGGAAACGAGTCCGACTCACTGCCGAGAACCCGGACAAAGCTCTCGCTTTGGGAGTACAGAGATTGGATGGCCCTGAGTAGAGACCCCCTCACCCCATACTCTCGCAGCACCTCCCACAGTATCTCCCAGGGAACCCGATGTGTAGACCGGATTGGCATACTCCCAGGCCCCCTCAAAGATCCTCGCGAGGGTAAAAAGCTGGTCCGTTGTTCCACGACCAGGCCGGAAACCGCATTGTTCCTCCTCAATCCGAGGTTCGACTATCGGTCGGACCCTCCTTTCCAGCAACAGCAAACTGCTCGGACTGAAAAAAGAACTCAGGCCGTAATGGTAATGACCGCTCAGGATATCCTTCCACTGAACTTTGTTGAAGGCAAAGGCTTGTGACAATAAATTGAATATCCTGAGCTCTAATACACAGTGCCGGGCACAAAATGATCAGATACAGATTGGAGCACAACCATCAATAATAATGTGCAATGTTCAAAGTGCATGTACTGAGTGTTTTCTTACTTTTAGACTCGGGGCTGTACAGTGCGACAGTTCTGGTAGCATATGCTACTAAAAATGTTGCGGTGCAAATAGAAGTGTGTGGGTTGCGCTGGTATCCATTCATCTAAACAGAACACTATGAGCTTACAAAAAGACATAGTACTATTCAGACATCAACCAAAATTCTGAATAAGTTGTTCCAAGTTAACGAAAAAAGCCTGTTAACCAGTCGCCGACTCATCGTTAAATTAATAAGTTAGCCAACTAACTTTTGCCGTGACTACAAGCAGTAAGATAAGAATTTAATTGAGATAGACATCGTTTAAATTGTTCAGGCCTACGTTATGTAACTTATAGATTAGCCTACAACACAGCAGAGAACACAGGAGTAGCTGTGCATCGTAAACGTTAGCAGCAGGGGCGTTGCTTTCACAGAAACATTCCACCACATTGTTGACATAAATAAATACTTGAATGAATAAGTTGATAATCATGTAGCTAGATTTTTTATGTTGAAGTGTCTTTGCAGTTGCCTGGCTCAGTTTCTTTTTTCTTTCATAGTTCTTATTGTTTTAGTTTGACATGTAATGGCCTATAACGCCTACCCCCCAGCCCCCTCCCAAAAAAGAATATTGGGATTTTTTTATTTCATATTGGCTCTGCACATGTTTACAGTAGCCTATATTAAAATGCCTACAAAAAAGGCAATAGAGAGATACAGTGCATCCGGAAAGTATTCATACCCCTTCACTTTTTCCACCTTTTATTCTGTTACAGCCTAATTCCAAAATGGATTAAATAAAAAAATATTCTCAACATTCTACACACAATACCACACAATACCAAAGTGAAAATAGTTTTGAAGAATTTTTTGCAAATGTATTAAACATAAAACAATTAAATATTGCATGTACATAAGTATTTACACCCTTTACTCAATACTTTGTTGAATCACCTTTGGCAGCAATTACAGCCTCAAGTCTTCTTGAGTATGATGCTACAAGCTTGGCACACCTATTTTGGGGCAGTTTCTCCTATTCTTCTTTGCAGATCGTCTTTTTAATTTAAAATTTATTTGTAAAAAATTCAACAACTTTTTTCACTATCATTATGCGGCATTGTAAGTATAATGTTTAGAATATTTTTTTCTTTAATCCATTTTGGAATTAGGGTGTAACATAATAAAATGTGGAAAAAGTGAAGGGGTATGAATACTTTACGGATACACTGTAAAGAGGTGAAGGCGCACAAAAAATGTTAATTAGATATTTTTTTCCAAGATAAAACGTGTTTACCTGCGTGCTACTAAATATTTCCACGTGCTACTTAAATCTTTAGCATGCTAGCACTGGTGCTACCACCTAAAAAAGTAAGCGTACAGCCCTGAGACTAGTCTAAACTTCTGTTTAGATGTCAGGGAAATATTTTGTTAGGAACCTTGTATGACTTTTAAAGAAAGACCTTTTATTTCGGCGGTTATTTAACGTTAACATCTCTTCTATGAACTAAATGAAATAAACTAAAGTCATATGTAAGACATTCAGAAACTAATTTTTACCCGGACAAGTGAAAAGAAAATGTGCTTGTCCGAAGGACAAGTGCCTCAAAAGGTTAATGTCAAGCCCTGATGTATGTATGTACATATGTATGTATATATACAGTACTGTGCATAAGTTTTAGGCAGGGGGTACTTTTTTGACGGTGAAGTGTGGTCACCCCAAATGTTGTATAGATAGGTTGTCACAGTCTTGGCCAAAAAGAAACCAAACAAACAGGAAAGGTTTGCTATCTCTTGAGGTATGCTGGGTTCTCCCCTGTATACTTCAAGAGATAGCGAACCTTTTCCGTGAATTAGCTGTAGTATTTCACACCCCAATGTAACAGGGAAATATTTGACTCTCCTTGTGATCTCGCTTGAGCGCGTATGTTTCTATTTAAAATGATATAAAAAGGCCTTTTTTGTAATGTTAATAGTTCTTTATTTTAAATAGGCCTGGTGTTACTTTCCCGTCACGCGTCCTCCAGACTTCATTCGGGAGACCTTCGGAATAATGCGCCAGTTTGTAAAGCGCCAGCCTAGTCTATGTTGGTTCTTTATTTCCTTCTTGGTTAACATGCAGCAATGAAACAGGCGGACTGGGGAAATGCAATGGAACTGTTGATTGTATATCTCATTTACTTGTTTGCACAAGAACCACCACATTAGTTGAAAGCTAAATTAAACATACAACCCCCCCCCCCCCCCCCCCCCCCAAATACATTTTATGTGTTGGTTTACTGGATTCAATTCCTTTCCATGCTAGCAAGAGTCTGAGACCAGTGTTAATTTACGTAACAAAAGCTGGCCAGTGTAATGGCTAATTTCAATCTATGACAGAAAACAACCAATTAATAAGAGGGAGAAGCCATGAAATGATCACGTACACTTTTATTGATGACTACAGTCTGAATCAGAGTCTGTACACAAAGAAATTACTACAGTGAGTTTACTCTAACGATATAGCAAGTTCTGATTAGTTGACAAGGTTCTAACGAGTATATAGGTCTATAAGATAAACAATCATTCCATTGGACATGATGGATCACATGTTCATAATCAGCATATCTAAAGACACGTACGTAGGAAACTAAGACATGACCGATGTTATGACATAAAACACAAACTTCTAGCCTTCAGTGTCTCCAAAAGGCACATATTGTCTCTTTGGTGACCTGGCCTTCGCGCTGACTGTCCCCTCACCCCTGAACCACATCCCAGGCCGGAACATCCGGTAGGATGCCCAAATTTGGTCACAACACTAGTTCCGTCAACGTTACTTCGTGTTTTGCAGTTCATCTGCCAGTGTTTTCCTTTACCAACTCAACTAAGTACTGAAACGGGAGACACTGTATGTGCCATGTACAGTTTAAGTTATTAAACATTTGTGGAATAGCTATGTTATTTTAAATACCTTTGTCCATTGTATGCCTATGTTCAGGTGTGCATTCATTTTAATTCTTTATTTTATAATAAATAAATTGTTTTTTGTTTATTACATTTTTGTTTTTCAGAAATCAAATATCGTTGAAATAATCATGGTAACGATATTCACATAAAATAATGGGATTTTCATTTTAGCCAATATCGTGCAGCCCAAACTCGCACTTACAGTAACTCTGGCAACATATCACTCCCACTCTCTTGTTCCTGCACTGGCTCCTCATCAAGTCTCACATCTCATTAAACACACTACTTAAAACTTTCTGAACATTACGATCCTCTGGAATTCCCTATCCCCAGCTACTCTGACTCAATTAACATTTTAAAATCCTTTCTCAAAACCTACTTTTCCTTAACATACCCCCATTATTAAATCGATCCTGGCCACCTAATCATCTCAGTAAGGCTTAAACTGATGTTTGGTGAGCAAGTCTGGCTCAAACTGTCTGCCTTGGCATCACCCAGGTTGGTGCTACACATTGGCGAGTCCTCCCCTACAGTGTAAAGCCGCCTTCACATAAGAAATTTGTGCTTCGTTTTACGCAAGGTAGGGCGCAGAGCATAGTGCGGACACATGATGCAAAGCGCAGCGCAGATATACGTTATCAAAATGTTACGGTTTACTGTTGCTTAACTACGTTTGCAAACAAAGCAATAGGCCCTGTTACTGTAACTGCTGGCAGCAATGCATACATAAACGCCTATTTTTATAAAACCTTAATTTAACCAGAAGAAATACACTGATATTTAAAAAGCTAGCTAGTTTCAGAATCTCTTGACTACGTCACACACAGTTGCTATCTCATTGGTTGCTCTTTGACAGGTCAGCGGCAACTGAGGTCAAAGTTACAATAAGTAAAACTTTTAGCGTAGCACAAAGTGGCAATTTTGGGTTGCGCAGAGCAAAGGCGCAGCACAGTTTTAAACGCAGTGCTTAAAGCTCTCCAGCACTTTGCCGGAAATTCAGTGCGAAGATGTTTTAGAAGTGTCAGCTCAGTGCGTAGAGTGACAGCGGTGAAAAAGCATAGCAATGAATAGGTCTAGCGTTACCGGTTTTTGTTTTCATGTCATCGTCACAATCTTTTGGACTAATTTGGCAATCGTTTGACAACAGTATTTTGTCACGTACGCTGTTTAGAGACCAATCCAGAATGGAACGAGCATTGAAGAGTTTGAAAGATTATTTATGGCTTCGAAAGTTGCGCATACCCTTGGATACAATTACCAGATTAGTTTCTGACTGAAGAAATGGTGAGTAAATAATTAGGCATTTTTCATCATTTGGACCTTTCAAGTTAACGTGAGGATTCACGTTTAGAAACGATTAGATTTGCCGTTTTTGTCTTTTTGAAACTGGTCGCGTTCTGTGCGCAGCAGCCGTAATAGTTTCATCTGGCTTGTAGTTTATAGCTCGCTATGCTATGTATTTAGCATCTTATACTACCACAAATTATCCAGCATCTTTCATTTGTGTTTTGTTTGTGTGCGTAAATGGTGCGTATTGGCGTATTTTGTCACCTGCCTAAGTTAAGACCTATGAACTATGGTAACTATGGTAATGCATGTGTTTGTCAAGTGTGACGTAACAACCTTAAAAATGGAGCCAAAATGTATTGAACCCGATGACAACACGTGCACAGTTGACCGATATGTAAAGAATAAATGGAGATGGGCATGGGTAGAGGAAACTGGTGGAGATGGGAATAAGATGCCTCAAGACACAATTGGTTGTTTGGGAAAATGCCTCAACAGTGCCTCTCTGTACAGTCATTGTATTAAACCTGCTAGATATTAGAAAAACGGTTGTGACTGGCCCGGCCGGGTGGAAATCGGTTTGAAAGGGAGCGGGTCCAGACTCTGAGTGAAATGAGCTTGCACATTAGTCTGGTCTCCAGGCTTCCAAACAAATTTCAGGAACAGAAATGGTCCTTGCTTTAAGCCTCGGAAACGCTTGTGTGAAAACCTTAAAGCGTTTTGGGTTCTAGAAAAGTGCTAAATTGAATGCTATTATTAATGTTATTGCCAATTTAAATATTTTACGTTTACTTGGTAGTATATTTGTACAGGGAGCAGTTGCTTTAGCTCTCACACAAAAAAAATTATAATAATTAGAAATTTTAAACAGTTTAATGCGGAAATTGTTTTAATAGAACCATTTAAAAGGTCTTCAGTTATTCCTAACACTACATGTCTGGCTTCTGGTGACATTCTAGTTCAGACCACTTGGTTTCTGTTACTAGCCTTGAAGTTCAAGGAGAACTAGAAAATGCATTTCCCTGAGCAAATGCGATGTCATGCGTCGCAGTTATTAGACTGACCGCCTTAGCGCGCAGATGTGTACTGCAGTCCAGACCCTCTTTGTTAACAGGGGGCGCTTACGGCTGCAGTGGCGCCAGAACTGGGGGGGGGGGGGGGGGGGCACGGGATCTTTGGCCCCCTCACTTTTGAGATCAGACATCCCATCGAGAGGAGTGCATTATAGTGAGTTCACATTTGTGGCGGTGAGGCGAGCCCCTTTTCCTACCTATCAGAATTTTGCTGCCTCCGCAGTTGCTAGGAAGAAAATGTTATGCTTTCAGCTCTATTTTTGGTGGTCAGAAGGCCTAGCTATTAATTTCAAATGACAGTAAAATTGAGTAATTATGTCTTCGTTATAAATGGGTGGGCTTTGTTATCACTAACTTTAAGACAAGTTCCTCCCGCTGTCGCTAGCAGTGAGGAGGACATTGTTGCGAATTTAATATCCATGTCATGGCAATGGTAGACCTAACCCAGAGCATAATTTGGTGCAGAAAAGTAATGCGATCATAAAATCCAAAGGTTAAGCTATTTAAAATATGACAAGCCGCTGTGCATGGGAACTTTAAAATATACTTTAAAACTGTAAGGTTTGTGTGGGAAAAGTCATTATGCAGTATTACCGGTAATCTTAAAATTTACCAACATGGTAATTAGTCATTTAAATGTGCACATGGCCTATATATGTATCAGGCCACTTTGTCAATCTAATAATTGTATTAGTAACAATATTGCTTGTTTGTGGTGGGTTCCAAAATGCCATGAACGCTGTTTGCTGTCCATGGTTCCGATTCGAAGTGTCAGTCACAAATTGCTTGGCTGTGTGCGCGCTGTCATGATTGTGCGGAGGCTTACATTTCTTTTGTTTTATTTTGTGTGGTATGAGGGGGTGAGTTTTGCACGGCCTTCCCGTTGTCACCATATTCCGCTGACGTGCACATACAGCTTGTGTTATGATTTGCATTTCATTTAAGAAGTCTGGCCAGCAGTGTTTTTTTTTGGCACTCCATTCCATGCTGTTTGCTTGTTGCATTGCCTAGGCTGGTAACTTTAACTAGTAACGAGTTTGAGTTTGCTATATAGGCTAGGCCTACATAATTATATGCTTACACGTAAAGTGCGGCTAGCATATTACGAATGAGCAAGCTTTTGAAGCTTTTTGGCTATATGCTTAATACCAATTTGTACGCAGTCATGTCATCACTGATCCTCCCAATCTGATTACTTTTTATAATATAGCACATTCATAAAATTGTTTTATAACAAACAATGCAAATGTGAATTTTCTGTTGAATAGCTTACACATTTTCAGAGGAGAGACCATCCATCCATCCATTAGCTTTACCGCTTATCCTGTACAGGGTCACGGGGGGGGCTGGAGCCTATCCCAGCGGACACAGGGCGAGAGGCGGGGCACACCCTGGACAGGTCGCCAGTCTATCACAGGGCCGGCATATAGAGACAGACAACAACTCACACCTACAGGCAATTTAGAGTCACCAATTAACCTGCATGTTTTTGGACTGTGGGAGGAAACCCATGCGAACACTGGGAGAACATGCAAACTCCACACAGAAACGCCCTTGGGTCAGGTGGGGATTGAACCCAGGACCTTCTTGCTGTGAGGCAACAGTGCTAACCACCGTGCTGCTAGAGGAGAGACCAACACCCATAATTAACTAAAATCAGAATAGTAATATCCATTATGAGCCTGCGTTAGCTGTGCGGGACACAACCCCAAGTTCTCCGGAAAACACCCCTTCTTGCACCGCCCACTCTTGTAGTCGTTACGGCGCTGCAGTGCTTCTGCTAGATTGGTAGTGCTGCTTCATCATTATTTAATGGCGGACATATACAATGGCTAAGTTGCCTACTAACGTTTAGTTTTAGTTTTATTCTCTAAGTTCTATATGTTTGCACATGTATTAAATTAATTCAATAAGTATTAAAATCACTCAGATTATCCACCATGACAGAGCTTAAACAAAGTGAATCGAGGGTCAGCCAAATAGCGCTGTGTAAAACTCTTGCTGTAATAGCTTGGGCATTATAACTTCATTGCATTATTTTTTATCCTTTCATGTGCATTTCAACACACTATTAATTACCAGAATCATATTGTAGAAATAAACATAGTTTATGGGCTTTTTTGGCAATATTATGACGGCACCGTTGATGCAGAATGGACTAATCTATTTAATTAGAATGCATTTTATGACAATGTAATACTATATCTTCTATTCATCCTAACAGTTAATAGTGTTTCCAAAACAAGAAAAGTACTGTACAGATACTTACATACAGATGGAACATGTACTGTGCTCTATTCATTTCGATGCATGGGTGCAAGCACCTTTAAAAATAATAAGAAAATAACACGTGAAGCGATCACTTAGCTACATGGCTTAGCGTGTGTTGTTCCATAATGCCATAATTATTTTTAATGTTGCGTTGCTTTTGTACAATGCCTTTGTTGTCTTTTACGAATTGTTAGTTCACTACACAGTGTTGACAGTCAATGCGGAATGTGTTGTGGTTTGAATTGACTAATCTAAGCAGCTATTATTTCAGTAACACTCATTTCTTGATTTGCTACATAGCTAGTGAACATGAAACATTATGCAACTGTCGTTCATTACAGCAGGAGGGGGGAAGTGTATCTATGTCTCGGTGCTAATGCTAACTAGAAACTAGCTAACTCACTATGGAATAATTAGCAAAACGGTGGCGCCATTACATATACTCACAGGCGCATTTGTGCAGATGTCCTGAACTGTTGGCGTGGCGTTTTTGTTATTTATGAGTTAGCTATCCCACTTCTGACGCCAAGTTTACATGTCAAATAACGAGACGAAGTTATTCATTGATGCAGTTAACAACTGGTGTTTGGCGTAGCCAAGACAGTCAGTATACAAATGTAACAACATGCAAATACATAACATCAACGCTAGATGGTGGTATATGCCCATGAAATCTCTCTCCCATCAAAACTTTTTCCCCTGTCATTTCAATGGGGCCAAAATCCGATTAAAAATAATAATTAAAAATATAGCAGGTGAACCAATCACTTAGCTACATGTTAGCGCACTGGTTGGTATTATCAAAGACCTTTCGGCACTGGAATGGAATCAATAGTCAAAACTGCGGGCGTAGGTAAGGCGCCAAAAACAGGCCTAATAAGAATATGACTTTGCGATAACAAGATGTGTGCGTCACTGACGCATCACATAACTACATGTAGATAGCATTAAATTTTCTAAAGAACATTTGTGTGCCCACTGAGGCATGTGCAGGATGCCAGTAATATTGACTGATAAATGTAAATGTAAGATCTCTAAACAAGGCCTCGCTGATTTATGAATTTATCGGTGACAGAAAGCATGACTACCCCTGCATTACTGAAATCTGAGGCTATAGGCCAGTATAGTATAGTATAGCTATGAAGGGAGTTTAAACTACTCCGATTTAACTCCGGGGTTATCAAGGAAAGTCAGGGTTGACCAACTCTGATGACCTAAATTGGCATTAAACGGTACTATGACGGCGATTAAGATGTTGGTTAGTTGGGTCGGTGTTAACTTCATGGAGTTTGTGCGCATTCACATAAGATGTGTGGTTTGCAACGTTGGCAGATTTTTTTGCCAAATTGCTCATTCCCCCGTGTTTTTTATCTGGGAAGACTGCACGTTGATAATGTCATGATATGAGTAGTTAAAATAAATGTTTACAGCTAAATCTTGGCAGCGCATTAGCGAGAGTTAAGTTGTAAGTGTTCTTGTCGTATGGGCATGTTTCTGCAGCTACGGTACATGTTTACCCTCCCAAATTATATGAATATTAATGAAATTATAATGAATTATAATTGTAACCAATGTGTTCTATTTTGCATTACGAACTCTTTCATTTGAAGGATAGGCCTACATAAAATTGTCTATCCAATATGTGAAAATTATTAGGATTGTTCAATTGCCTGCACATGGTCGAAAGAATGAGGTTGATAGTCACTTCATTCTAACAATAATTTCCGCTGCAGCCCCAGCCGAAAGTGCTTTTGAGTGTATAATTTTTTATTATACTCTTTAAGTAAAGGATTTTAAAGTTAGAACAACACACTTTTGGAAGCTAACGTGGAATTAGCAAAGCTATATAAATCCTCCTTGACCTTGGTGCCAGCTTCGACACCGTCTCCCTCTCAGTACTTCTGAAAAGCTTGGCTTGCATTGTGATCACTGGTGTTGCACTCTCCTGGTTTATCATATCTCGCTGACAGACAACAGTTTGTGCAGATGGAGAACCACAGGTCCGAAAGTGCGTCAGTTGCACATGGTGTCCCCTTGCGGTCAGTATTGGGTCCACTTCATCTACCTCCTTCCCCTGGAGACGATTCTTTGTCATCATGGTGTCCATTTCCACTGCTATGCTGATGATACCCAGTTCTATGTCTCTACCCAACCCACCACTGCCCTCCCTCCTCCCTTACTGACTACTTGCTGGACATCAGGAGCTGGATGAGCAATAACTTCAACAGCAGCAAAACAGAGGCCCTGCTAGTTGGATCCAAAGCCACTTTGTCCAAAACCACCATCCATAAGATCACAATCAATGGCTTCCCTGTACCCATCGCCTCCCAATTCAGAAGCCTGGGGTTATTTTGGACATCACAGTCTCCTTTGCCCCTCACATCAATTCCATAACTCGGACCACGTTCTTTTACCTCCGCGACATCACCAGACTTTGCCCGTCCCTGTCTAAATCAAGCGCTAAAGTCCTGGTCCACGCTTTTGTAGTCACATGTACTGATTATTGCAATGCTGTATTTTCAGGCCTCCCCACCAAACTGCTAAACTGGCTACAAATAATCCAGAATTCGGCTGTTTGTATCATCGACCACATCACCCCAACTCTCAACCAACTACACTGGCTCCCTGTACAGTACCTTATTAATATAAAAACTCTCCTGCTCACCCTCAAAGCCCTCCATAATCTGGCCCCCACATATCTGACCTCCTTCAAGACTACACCCTCTCTTGTTCTCTGCGCTCCTCGTCACCTGGCCTTCTGACCATGCACACCTCAGCACCATGGGTGCCAGGGCTTTCAGCACATATCTGAGTCTGAGACTATATTTTTCTTTCACATATCTGCTGTAAGGTATTTTGAAAGGTGCCCTAAAATAAAATGTAATATTATAAACTTACGGTTGAAACTGTACAAATGTATGCTCTTTAGAAAAGTGAAATTTGCATTCTGTTTGTTTATAGGAAGCTTA
>JAPMUY010000430.1:0-151727 GCA_026901105.3 Galaxias olidus | reverse complement strand
GACAAATTTACAATAGGCCTATTCATGTATATAAATCTCTCTCTATCTCACTCTCTAACACACACAATGATCAAACATTGACAACCTGCCATTATTTACAAATAACCATTTTCTTTCCAACTTAAAATTTTTTTCTTTAGTGAACAAGAGGAATAAAAATAAAAAAATTTAACATCTCTTGAAGAAGAGAGGCGAGGGCCAGGAGTCAATTCCAATTGGTTAAAGTTTTAATAAATACTTCATGGTTTATGAAAAAGTTGTCTTTCTTTCTTTTTTCCTTTTTATGTCAAAAAGGGATGAATTGTTTGTCTTTGAAAAATGCTATGTAGAATTCTGGTCTGTATGACAAACAATAGTGAGTAGTACAGCAGATATTTAATCAATGGTGCATATCATTACACTGTATGCCTTGAGGGGTTATATATTTTAATTGAACGTTTATATATAAATTCTGAACTGAAACTACATGGATCACTCAATTGCACTTGGCTACTGTGTATCAAAAAAACATAAGTGGATATAACTATATGTTAAAACACTAAGGCAGCCTTTTTAATAAATAGCATAGTGCTTTTCATTACATTGTACAATCAGTGCAGTATATATATCTCATATCTTAATAAGCATACTTCATATCTCATATTTGAATTGAACGTTTATATATAAATTGAAAAAAAACATTTCAATGTGAAGCTAAATATCTTTTAAAAAATGGTAAATGTCTGAAGACTGTTATTAACGAAGATCAATTCGTCACAGTCTGCATCGAGTTATTAATGTATACGTATCGACCGCTGCAGCATACTTCATCTGATATCTTAATATGTTTATATTTTAATTCTCTAAACAATCGCAAAGTAAAGCTAAATAACTTTTTATCTTAATATGTTTATATTTTAATTCACTAAACAATCGCAAAGTAAAGCTAAATAACTTATTAACTTTTTTTTTTTTTTTTAAGTGTAAAATCAATTCGTCTAATTGTACAGACGGTTATTAATGTGTACGTTTACGTTTGGACCGCAAATGGTTATCTGTCAGTGTCCTAAACGACATGGGGACTCAGACTGTCTGGGCTACAGGTCTGCAGCCTCCCCCTATAGAATTATCTAGTAATTAATATTAGGGATGAGTCGTTCGCGAACAAACGGCTCTTTTTGAACGGCTCTTTTCAGTGAACGTGGGGAACCGCATCACCTCGGTTAAAGAGCCGTTCTTTCGGCTCCCTGATTAAAAAAATGTTTTGTAGCACTGCTCAAAGTAAGATTCTCTGCCTTGTTCCCCAGACTGTCAAGTGACAACCCCTGAACAGCCTCAGTGACTGACATGCCAACAACCAATCAAATGTATTGTGTAAGCCCAATCGACGTGACTTTTACACACGCTAATAAAGTAACAACACTTTCAACTATTTTGTCTTTCATAGGAAATCACATAATGGTTTCGCTGTCCAAAAATGTAATTCATACCATATCTCCCTGAAAAATACATGCATTTGTTTTACATTTGTAAACAATTTAAAAAAACATATAGCCAAAATGAATTGTAATTACGCCTATTATACAATTTCGCGGGGGGAGTGATTATCTAGTCAATATAATTGTTTTATCAGGTTGGCTATGTAATATGATATTTAAGGGTCAGCAAATGTAAACCAACACCAACTGCTTCAATGTGCCTTAGCAGTGCTAGCAATGCAGGCACATAACTGAACAAAGAGCCAAATGAGAGCCGAATGAACCGGCTCTTTTTGGTGAACGGAGCCGAATAAACCGGCTCACCCAAAAGAGCCGAAATTCCCATCACTAATTAATATCACAGAAGTTAAAAAATGTGTTCTGGTAAGCACCTTAACGTATAGCTTATAACATGAATTACCGGGTTCTTACATAACCTTGTTCTAGTAAGTACCTGATAAACTTATTACCAGTCGTTACCATGTTAGTTTTGGTTACTTGTATGCTAATGTATATATCGACTTGTATTTTGTATTTTGTTATTTTGTACCGAATGATAATTTAACAAATAATTACCTAGTCTTACAAAGACGTTGTTCTAGTACCCGTTATTGCCAGTTATTACCAAGTTAGTTTTGTGTACTTAGTCATTTTAACAAACGTTTCCTGGTTCTATAATGGTAAAATAAAGTGCTACCCAAGTGGTTAGGATAAGTATCAGTCAAGGGCATCAGTGACACGCTTGTTTCAATACAGTAGGTTTTAGTAGATTTTAAACTTCGGATTTTTACATTTTGCCACACCAAAATGTGTGCTGATTGCTTCACCTGGTTGGTAAGGGTCAGCTGAGGCAGTGCTGCATGTAAGAATAGGCCAAAAGTCCTTCGGCTCTCTGTGAGTGATTGATGAGTAACTAAGAGTTTGGTTTTGTATCCTTTTATTGAGTCTGTACATGATTTGTAGTTGTTTTTGGAACGGTCATTGTACACCGGCTCACCTTTTTTTTCTCCAATAGTTAATCTGGGTCCTACTACGATGTGGCTCTGTCTTTTATAGATAGTGACAGTGAGATATCCAGTGGCACTGGTGACGTGTCCAAGGACTGCCCTGAGAAAATTCTGGAGTCCTGGGGTGGAATTCTTAACAGATGGTAAGACAAAATTACAGTGACAGAGTGGCACTCGTGACCAGCCATTGACTGGATTGTTGCACCTAAAAATGTAACACATATAGCTAATTAGTGAGCCATTGAAGAAGTTGTGCTTTGTGTCAGGCACGGGAACCTCTCCATCCGACCAAAGGGTCTGTCTGCACTGGTGAAGCAGGGAGTTCCTGAGGCACTGAGGGCTGAGGTGTGGCAACTGTTGTCCGGATGCCAGAATGACCAGAGCCTTTTGGAACGCTACCGCATCCTCATCACCAAGGTAGACACTCAACGATTTACATGCGGAGTTACAGCTTGGGTTGTTATAACTCTATAATACTTCTTTTCCATCTGACTGCATTTTGCTTCTGAAGTTCTAAAGTGTTTTTTATCCTGCATACACATGTAGCTTTTTTTCTTGCCAGACATTACTTGAAAATCAAGTAATCCAAGTATATGTTAGGTCTCTAGTAGAGCTTTATCTCATTATATTTGCCAAAGTTAGCTTGTTTCCCAACAAAGTATTACAAGTCTTTTAATCCCTAAAATAATTGGACAGTAATGTGAGTGTGAGCAATCTACTTGTCTGCAGGCCTTGGTCTCTGAGGGATGTTGCTGAGCTATGGTTTTTTCTTACCTACCCTGATTCCTAGTAAAATTGAACTGTCAGATCTCGCACACATACTACCCATAGATGTATAGTCCAAAATACATTCACTGACACCATTCATTAACACAGCCACTTGGACCTACCAGTATTTACTTCACCATCGACTGTAGTAAGCTGAAAAAAATACTATAGTAAAATGTAATTGAAGTAGCGAAAAGACCAGTATAAAGGTCCGACCTAATTGTATCAATGGCCACTTTAAAAATAATTTTTGAAAACATTTTCAGTGTCTGTAAATTTTTGGGCTCTTGGAAAAAAAAAATTGTATTCTGCTCTTTTATTGAGTCATGCTAAAGCAATATTTTGTTCCACAAAATATTACTCATAATCTGTAGGGAGCCTTTGTTAAGTTATATGCAGGCGAACTACACATTTTTTCAATCTGGGGAATTGAAAAGGGAACATGATTTAACATCAGACAATATTTCATACAGTATATTGCTATTGGTTTGTTATTCATTAAATAGGAAAAATCACAACTCATCGTAGGAGCCATCTACTAGGCTTTATTTATGTTACAGCTACATATTTCCCCTATTTAGTTTTTGTCATATACTGGAATTGGTTCACAGCAATTGGGGTAGCAACCTTGATGGACTCAATGACTGTGTTAACGACTACCATCAACTTCAGTGTGGACACAATTATTCCTAAATCCCATGGTTTACAAAGAACACGAGTCCCTTAACAGAAAACAAATTGCATTTCAAAGTGGTAATAGAGCAGCTAGAACTTGCTCAGAAAGTTCTTAAAATGGTTATCGGAACAGGTAAACTGGAGTATAAAAGGAAAGTGAGGAAACGCTCAATTGTAAGGATATCAGATGTGGTTGGAATGGTATGAAAAAAGATTACTGCTTACAATGTAGCTTCCACTCATGACACCCTGTCAAACCTGCAGCTCAAAGTGTTCTCTTCACAGTTGAAACTGAAGCTTGCTTACTTCAACCAGTGTTGGCCTGTGAGCAGCCTATCATGCAAGCTGTTGACTCTCAGAAACTTGTCTTCTGATTCTGTTGTGGCTTTGGGTCTGCCAGACCTCTTCCTGTCAGAGTTTCCCCCAGTTTCTAAGTGCCTTTTGATGGTGAAGAATACTGTACTCACTGACACCTTGACTTTCTTCGCAATTTCTCTGTAGGAAAGACCAACATTCTTAAGTGTTATGATGGTCTGTCTCTCTTCCATTGTTAATTGCCTTTTTATCACCATTATGATAGCAATATACTACTTCCTACAGTGCAATATTGTCCAAATAATGCTTCACAGGGTGTAATAAGTCTTTTCCAACACAGCTTTTATACAGGGGGTTTGTAATCAAGTAATCAACAGAAGTTGGGACACCAGTAGGAATTATTTGCATCTTTCAGGGCTTAATTTACTGCCATTTCTGTACAGCTGTACTTTCTAAACCCATTACTTGTTCCCTGAAAATGGCCTTTTTTATAACTGTAAAATGTACATTATTTTTCAGTTTTTGCAAACCCAAACGTCTTTTTTTTTTTTTACCTCGAGCAGTTTACCTCTTTGTACCATTTCAGGTTATTCACTGGACTTGAACTGCATAAATTTAAATAAAAAGTGAAAAAATTTCGATATTCTATAAACCTTTGACTGTGTATATATTTATAAATGACAATATTCTTTCGTGTTTAGTATGGTTTATTTTAGATTATTGAGAGTCATCGTATTCCATAGATGACTAAAGTAAAAACAGCAATGAACAGAAAATTTGTTAAATGTCATACCAAAAATGTATCTTTTCAAAATGGACTTTGACCTGTCCGTAATTACACGAGCTTATGGGAAGTTAACCAAGTTTAATGTCTAATACAATACTCGTATCCTGTGGAGAAAAGAGATTAAAATATTGTGTGAAAATTACCACGGAACAGGGGATAGAAAAATTATGGATGTAGGAAAATGGATGAATAAACCAAAATATTATACTTTTTAACGTTTTTTCACGTTCATTCAGCGCTGTTGTTCTTTGCCTGGCAGTGTAAGTTTCCCTCCATTCCCCTCAACGTACCTCCCTGAGCCATAGCTCACCCTGCCTGTCTGTCTTGTTTCTTTCTCCCTCATGCTTTTTCTGTTGCTCTCTTTCACTCAATGTTTATCTTCGTCTTCGCCATTTCGGACAGCTCAGCAAAGAGTTATTTTTCCGCCTTAAGAACATCTCCAAACTATGCCTTACCCTAACCCTTCTAGATGCTGAGAAACTCATCCATACCTTTGCTCCCTCAAGGATGGACTACAGCAACGGACTCTGCACTGGGACCTCTAGCAGGAACCTCTGGAAACACAAATACAGAACAGTGGTGTCGGGTTCCTCATGAGTGCGGAAGTACCAACATATCCCTCCAATCTAGGGATGTCACGATACCAAACATTAAGTAGTCGATACCAATACCAGTGAAATTCCACAATTCTCGATACCCAATTCGATACCATGGTAAAACAATAAATTTAATTAAATCCCAATTTATATACTTCAACATACACTCCTTTTTTTAAAAACTATTAGGAAAAAATAACAGTGGCATACAGCTTTCAAGCAAAGTAAAAAAAACTACAGAAAAAGAATTGGCCTAACATTACAAAATAGAACAGTGGCAATTCAATTATTTAAAACAAACAATACTGTTTTTAATTATAAAGCCAAACACATTACGGATCCCGACTGGGTTCTTTAAGCGTTGGAGAATTTAGCTTGTAGAAATGGGCAGTGACCTGCGAATGAACAACCAAAGAGACGTCTTTTTGTTGGTGTTTGCTTACATAAGATCATTTTTCGTTGTTTAGTATCCACGGTACTGTAGAAAACAAGTACCGCCACGTTTTTTAAATTTTGGCATCAACTTGGTACCGAAGCATTGGTTCTCGTGACAACCCTACTCCAATCCTGTTCTCTTTTCACTGGCTTCCTGTCCTCTACAGGATCCAATTCCAAACCCTTCTGCTGCCATTCAAATGCTCCTATGGCAATGCCACCTCTTACCTCAAATATCTAATCTCACCTCACACCCTCCTGCGGTCTCAGGTCTGGGGACAGCCTACGTCTCCTTACCCCCAGAACCAGGCACTGCTCAATGGGTGACCGGACACTCACTGCTGTAGCCCCCCGTCTGTGGAATGCCCTCCCAGACCACCTGAGGTTGCCACAGACTCTTATCTTTTAAAACAGACCTAAAAGAATTTCTCTAGCCTTTTGCCAGCTGTGTTTTGTTCTTATTATATTTTATTGTTTAAGTTTTTATAACTATTTTACATTTTATTATTGTATGATGATTATAGAACTTTGAGATTGTTCTTGCAATAGAAATCGCACTACAAATGTATTATTATTATTATCTGTATACATTATTTACACTTTAAATTCTGATGTTATTATGTTGTTATGCCATCCAGTTCTCTATAAAATAGTCGTGCTACTGTGAGAGACGCTATTCTGCTGTTGAAATTCGTGGGGCTACTCATTAGTGTCATCAGCAAAACTCAATCCCGGACAGTCCACTAAATGCTGATTGTTGCTTTCTTTTTTGTTTACACTAAAGGTGATTCTAGAGCTACTTGGCCAGACTGATCTGCAGTCAGAAGCAGAATGGGATCACATGATTAGGCTGGTCCAACCAGGCTATCCAGTCCCATCTCACTGAAATAATAATTTAATTGATAGAGAAGGAGGTGAATGACAATGTAAAGGATGTTGACGTTATTAATGGACTTCACTCCATGAAGATTTTTATGCTGGTTAAATTCTTAGTACTTACGGTGCGTTTCCTGTGGATTTCGTATCATTGCTTCACGTCGTATTGCTCAACTCAATTTGGTCTGTTGTGGGCGGGGATTGAGCTACGTAGCTAAACAATGCTAACCAAAGTTTTTCCCCGTAGAGAAACTCAAACTAATTTTCTACTTAATAATTGTTATTTTACGATAAACGCTTAAATTATGTTAACATATCAACTCTAAAACACAGTGGGGAAGGTAATCAACCAAACCCGGCTGTCTTGGAAAACGTTTGGCTGTAGTAGGGATGCAAACTTTGCCTTCATTTGCATAGGATTGAAAAATTATGTATATTTTGTCATTGCTTTGCCTCCCAAAATGCACCGCAACATCGTGCGATCTCCATAGAAAATGAATGGGAAGCGAATATTTGCATCGCATCATTGCGTCAAGCACAACCTTGCAAAGAGGTCTGATCTACAATAAGATCCCCAAATACTAGCTGACATCTTAATTCAAATCACAGCATTGGCCACTGTAGTAAATACTATCCATCCATCCATCCATTTTCCGCCGCTTATCCGGGGCCGGGTCGCGGTGGCAGCAGGCTCAGCAGGGAATTCCAGCCGTCCCTATCCCCAGCAACGCTTTCAGATCCTCCTGGAGGATCCCGAGGCGTTCCCAGGCCAGATGAGATATATAATCTCGCCAGCGTGTTCTGGGTCTACCCCGGGGTCTCCTACCAGTAGGGCGTGCCCGGAAAACCTCCAACGGTAAATACTACATATGTAGTAAATATTTTTATATTTTAGTTTTAGTCAGTGTATTTACAAACCTGATCACTGCACAGATTTGATTAGATATTGATGTTGTAGTTGATTATTCTCTCTCTCATTTGATATTGATGTTCATATATATATTTTCTCCACCTCATTCTATATTTTGCAACTGTTGCATATCAATTTCCCCTGGGATCATTGAAGAACTATCTTATCTTATCCAGGGTGGCTGTGGGCCCTTTAAAAGTCTTAAAATGTCTTATATACACATTTTCTGGTGAAGGCCTATGAAAGGTATTTAATTGTCTTAAATTAGAAGTATGTTTAAATTCGTCGCAAGTTTGGTCTTAAATTCTATTTACAATTGTACTAAAAGGTCTTAAATGTAACTTGTTTTTACCGGTAGACACCCAGTATCTTAGATTATTGAATTGTTTGAATGAGGGGTTGACCCCCCCCCCCCCGCCCTCCCCCATTTTTTGATGGATTGTACAACATGTTTTTCTTGGTTATCTTGCAAAAGTAGTGGCTCCTACTAGTAGAGTAGTTCAAATAAAAAGTCTGTATGTGGCTTTTCAAAGACTTTCGAAGAAAAATATGATTTATGATGGAGTAGAATAGTGCTAACCACTTTTTACTAAAAAGAAAGCAAATGCTCCCCCGAAGTTTGCCAATTCATTCTACTTTAACTCTTTTATTCATAGTGAGTGCAAATCTCTGCTGTACAATGCCGAGATACAGGCTTTTCACCAGACACACCTAATATTTTTTATTAGAACAATCTCTGATTTCGAGGGGGATTTATTTTTTTTTACCTTTCCTCCGATTCATGCAGGTTTTGGTGAAAATGTATTTCTAGAGCTTTGGAAAAGGATAACACGAGGTGTGTGTGTGTGTGTGTGTGTGTGTGTGTGCGTGTGCGTGTGCGTGTGGGTCAGAGTGGGTATAACAACCGCTAATAATATCGATTCCTTTTAGGTAGGGATGGGCACATTTATTCGAATATTCGATTATTCTAAATGATGTGCGTATTTGCATATAGCTGCAGGTATTTGTTTATATTTTTGCCTAAAGTTAATTGAACTATTATTCTTTAGCGATTTTGATTACATACAGTTTATAAAGTGTACACCAGTAGCATTGAAATACTGTATGTAAAAAGTAGAAAGAAAAAGCTCAATTTCAATGCATTAGATACAATTTCCCTGCTTTCCACACGAGTAGTTTAAACTTGCAGGCATTGCGCCAACTGAAGGCACGAGAACGCTCTATGCTAGTGCGCTGGATCACCGATACAAACACATGCGCTTTATAGCGCGAACTCTCCGCTCAGAGATCAAAGAAAATCTGTCCAAATGTGTCAGAGTAAGAAATGTTCAGAAATTGGAAAAGGAATATGTTTATTGTTTATTAATCGATAAACCGAAATATTTTTGATTGAATATTCGAACAGTGATATGGCCTAAGATGCCCATACGTACTTTTAGGGGATATACAGTGTGCTCCGTGTTTTGTTATTGGATAGGATCTTTCCAAAACAATTTCCACATTGTTAATCCAACCCAAAAAACACATTTGTCAAGATATTACGGTGTAAAACAAGTTGCTTCGTATTGGCAGTCTTAGCAACTCTATTTTACGGATACAACAGCAGTAACGCAGTGCAAAGCTTTAATTATGTCATATGTTCAAGAAACAAGAATGTAATTAAAAGGTTCGGTGGTAAAGCATGCTTGCTACTACATTATTACATTACATTCATTTAGCAACGCTTTTATCCAAAGCGACTTACAAAAAATAGTGCCTACAAAAAGATAAGGTAAAACTACAAGTCAGGTAGATAAAATAAGTGCATCCCTGACCTAATCATCTAGATAAGAGCTATTCAAGTGCTATATTAAACATCAGGGTACAAACAGAACCATCACAAACCAACTAGAAACAATTTATGAGTGCAAACAATTACTTAGTATATCAAGTAGAAGTGCTAGGTAGACGCAACGTTACTTTTAAGAGCCTAAGTGCAGTCGTAACAAGTGAGTCTTTAGGTTACGGCGGAAAGTGTACAACGATGTTGGGGTCCTAATGTTCATGTGGAGGTCATTCCACCACTGAGGGACAAGGACAGTGAAAAGTCGTGAATGAGGTGCCAGGCTGCCCTTTCCATGGAGTGAGGGGGCGACAAGTTGACATGACATCCAGTGGCAGAGCGCAGTGGTCGGGATGGAGTGTAAGGTCTGAGCATTGACTGCAATTGCAGTCATCGCCCGATAGGCTAGGACAAGTAATTTGAATTTGATGCGTGCTGCTACAGGCAGCCAGTGCAGTGTGTGATGTAGAGGAGTAGTGTGAGTGAACTTAGGGAGGTTGAAGACCAGACAAGTTGCTGCGTTCTGGATGAGCTGAAGGGGTATGATGGCACTCGCAGTCAACCCAGCCAAGAGGGAGTTGCAGTAGTCCAGGTGCGTGATGACAAGGGCCTGGACTATGACCTGCGCAGCCTCTCTTGTAAGGAAGGGCTATATCGTTCTGATGTTGTACAGAAGGAATCTGCAGGAGCGCGTTACTGCCGCAGTGTTAGCTGAGAAGGACAGCTGGTCATCCAGGGTGACCCCCAGGTTCTTTGCTGTACTTGAGGAGGAGACCACAGTGTTATCAACGGTGATGGTTAGGTCTTGGAATGGGCTGGACTTCCCGGGGATGCAAAAAAGTTCTGTTTTGTCAGGGGTGAGCTACTATTGTTTCACAATACTATAGCCGCATACTATAACAACAATTCTCAACGAAAGCAAGAACAACTTGGGGATCACTCACCAAGAAACAACACAATGCGGAAAGTTATTTATTGACTATAGTGGCTTAACCTGCAATTGTGTGTGAGTAATATGACCTAGCAAATACTTTATACAGCACTACATACAGGTATCCTAGTTTAATTTTTAAAATACACCCCGTACTATTAAATTAAATGCATCCTTTTTCTCCCTGAATCAATTATTATTAACACAAACTACAGTATTTGAAAAATAAATATTGTATACATAATTTTTGAGTATCTCAACTGGATTTTCCTAATGCTTATACCTACCACCAAGGCTCCTAATGAACTCAGTTTGAGCTTTTATGAAGCATGTAATTCAATCTGAGGCAAGAGGAATAGCTTTTCTCCTCCCTCTAAGTGGCTTGAAATGTTTGTGGTGTTCCATTTAGGCCATGCTTCATATTAGCGGTGTAATGTAGTATTAGTCTGCAGTCAAAGGTAGCATCAGCAGAGGTGTCGGGATGGAATGAATTACATGCCCACGCATGAGAACCCACCTACCAATTAGTACAATGTAAACAGGGTCCATGGAAACATGCTTGGGATCCTGTATGGTGTTTTGTGCTGTCTGCCCTCCTCTTTGTTTGAAAGTGTTCATTATGAAACAACTGCAGCAATCATACACCAGGATGGATTATTTAGATGATGATTATAAAGATAGCTACCTACTTGTTTTCTGTCCATCTCAATTGACGATTTAAAGTTAAAAATACTTTGTTCTTCCAGGCTAATGAAGAATTTCATCTTAAGACTGTAATGTTTTGGCATTTTAGTGTAGTTGCTAAGAGCAGATAAAACCGTTTAAGAGGTAATATTTGACTGTATATTGGATCTTGATTTCAGTTGATCATGTAAACTATTTGCAGCATTGATCTACGTCATACCTTAGTCCTTAGTTCTATTCTGACACCACTCTAGCTTCTGCCATAGTCTGCATCTCACAAATCCCCTTCCTGTTTGTGCAAGTCAGCTGAGAAACACACCAGCCCTCATATACCCCTCCCCCAAACCTTATACAACTTGCTAGTTACCCTCTCCCATACTCGCACATCATAATGCTTTCCAGTTTGGGTGGAAACTATAGACAGTTTGTAATACACATTTTAAAAAACATTTGACTTTTTGTCGTCTCATCTTTTTGAACCCTTCAATTAAAATCGTTCCTTTTAAGAAGTTGTGTGTATGTGTGTGTGATAGGTTTTAAGGCGGGAAAAGATAGGGTTTAAGGCGGGATTGAAAGTGAGTTGGAATTGCAAATTAGTGGAGGGAGAGAGTTCCATAGTTTAGGTGATGCCCTAGAAAATGCACACTCCCCAAAGTTTTATAGTTTGGCTTTGGGAATGACCAGTTGCCAATCTGAGGAGGAACGTAATGTCAGGGTTGCGTGATAGAGTTGGGGAGGTCAGAGAGTTAGGGAGTGGCCAAGTTATGTAAAGCTTTGTAGGTGAGGAGAAGGATTTTGTAGGTAATGTGCTGAAGGAGCCAGTGAAGGTAAGAGTCGTCAGTCAATAGATCAATACACACTGGCCATAAAGCAAAGAATGAAGGCCTGTGACATGAACATTTATGCCAACGCAATAGTAGGCTTTGTTTGTGAAAATTTTACCTCGTTTTGACAAGATATTTTTGGTTGCAAAAATATTCTATAACATTTTAATTATTTCCATTGAATAATTATGTGTTTGGCTAGGGAACTTTCCGTCTTCGATGAAACCAGTCTCAATTTTAGGCTTCGTCATATTTTCAATCTTTATGCTTCCACTGGGTCCGTGGGTCATATTGTCTGTAAAGACAATGGGTGTGCTCAATTGTGAAATGTTCTATACTTCTTAAAAACCCTTTCGCATCTGACAGATGTTACCTACTCACCAATGTACAGGTGCCAAAGTCCTTGATTTAAAGGGCCCATGACAGATTAATTGAGTGTTTTTAATTGTTTTATCACTCAGTGGCATTGAACACTGTACAAATTTGAAATGTGTGCCTAGCGCATTTTTTCCAGTTCACCTGAAAAATATCAATCCTCTTTTACAAGCCATTCTGATTCACAGTGTTTTGTGACGTATAAAACAGTGACTGTGTAACTGACAAATCATTGCTAAGCATAGCTCTGCTTTTACTATGGTTGTTGCTGCCGCCCAGAAATCAGTCCAAGTGTAACTCAAGTTCCAGAACATCACGCTGTTCACAGTAAGCAATTTAGAAGAGAAAATGACCAGTAAAATAAATCATAATTTTTTGTTAGCCGTGAATAATATATAGCCATATAACTAAATATTCCTAGCTAGCAAGCTGAGTTAGATGTGTTTATGGCGGCAATAGGAGCTATTTGTGTCTGTGTGTGTGAGTGTGGTGAGGCAGAGCAAGAAATGGTGTTAATATGGATCCCACTGCTTTTCTTGGAAAGACACACCTTCAACTGTAAGGTTAAGGTTAGAAAAAAGATTTGGGATAGGCAAAAAAAAAATCTAAATTGCCTGCACAAGGATTTGAATGTGCAAGCATTGGCGCCTGGCCAATCCTAGTGCTTGAAGGCATGTCTTTCCAAGAAAGGCAGTGAGATCCATAATAATGCATCACTACTATACATCAGGCATAGTAAGTAAGCTCGTTCACAAGACATGAACTAGAGTGGGAGGCGCTCGTTAGAAAATAGAGATTAGCCAAGTAATTTGAGAAAAGGAAACGTGTCCAAATAGCACTCAGACAAGGAAAGCGTGTGGGACAGAACAGTGTGTCATATTCTGGGGTGCAATGAGATTAGGAGGGGGAGAGGAAAAGATTCAACAAGAAGGGAGGGGAGGCTGCATTTGAGACGCAGTTAGTGGGTGCCAGCTACAGAGTGTGCAGGAGATAGTGAAAGATGGAGAGGGAAGTGTAGCCCAGCCACAGCTGCTCTTCGTCACTCCACATGCGGTGAGGAACACTCCATCTTTTCGGCTTTCCTAAGCTGTATTTTTTTTTACCTAAAAACGAAAATCTATTACTTGCAGAATTGGCTTTTCATCCACTTTTAATGTATTGGTTACAATTGCAGGATGTTTTATGGAACCAAATCATAAGGACAAGCTTATAGGAGAAGGACAATCCAGAAACGCGGGATTTAAAAAGCGACTGTTTACAGTGGACTGGACCCTTTAAAAAGCGACTGTGTTTCTATGTTACAGTGGACTGGACCCTTTAAAAAGCGACTGTGTTTCTATGTTACAGTGGACTGGACCCTTTAAAAAGCGACTGTGTTTCTATGTTACAGTGGACTGGACCCTTTAAAAAGCGACTGTGTTTCTATGTTACAGTGGACTGGACCCTTTAAAAAGCGACTGTGTTTCTATGTTACAGTGGACTGGACCCTTTTTTTGTTCCTTTTATTTGTGTTAAGTTCAGCAGACAAATGGAAGATAAAATAGCCACATGAATCAACTTAACAAGAACACATTTTATTGGACTTGGGGATGTATCGATGTCAATAGTGGCAACCGAGAAGGCTGATGCAAAGAGATTACACCTCTATGAAGTATAATAATTGAGTGGCTAATGGGAGTTACCAACAAGTTTAAAAACAAACTAGTAGAATCTGGATTGATCACCATTTTTTCCCCAAATCAGGATTTCTAGACTATTGTGTGTCCGGGAGGCTGGAGATAGATATTTTTGTATGAGCCTTTTCTGTACTTACCTCTTACTCCTGGCACTGTGTTCAATGAGGGCAGTGACATTAACCACAATTGAGATGGCCATGTTTTCCCAGTCAGTGTCTGTGTTTTGATTTAGACAATAGCTAAGCATACATGGGGTCCAGACATGGACCACACTGAAATCCAAAACAGGACGTCTACCCACAGGCCAAAACAAAGTGGTACTGGCAGCACTTTAGCACTCTGTCTCAAAATCAAAGCACAATCTTAGGCTGGAAACCAAAATGGATGTCATATTCATCTAATTAATTTGGGATATTTTGCACAATAAGATTGCTGAACAAGTTTTCTTTTCCAGAGCCAGCTGCTTAAAATGTTATTTTTGAAAGTGGAAAATAACAAGGACAAGGTAATTACCGTAATACCATGTTTGCTTATTTGTGGACTTCAGAATCACGTGGTCCCTAACCTGTTTGACCTCTGGATCTGCAGTAAGACAGCAGCGTGCCTCTGTATTTTGTAAGGAGATCTCCTTCCTTCAGCCCCCAGAGGCAGCATTTATTGGAGTTGGAAGATGTGGTCCTGGTCCTGCAGGCCAAGCAGTGGGACCCCTTGGCCCTGGGGTAGATGATCTGTGTACTTCATTACTGACTGGCAGCCACTACTTCTTCTAAGTGTGACCCATTGGAGAAGGAAAGCCCAAGCTGTCGTCCTTCTTTCTCAGAGGAATCCTTTATTTTTCTCAGTTCATTTGTTTGAGACCTAGCAATGTGAAAAGAGATGAAATAGAAATTGAGTGAGAGAAAGAGAACAAGGATTAAGATCCATTTTCTGAGGGCGGCTACAAACTGCTGCGGTCCAACATATCCAGTTACTGGCCATTTGTGACGGGTGCCACAGCACAAACCAGGCCCACCTGAGCCGCAAGCCGAATAATGAAGCACTCAGGACTACTGATAGACCTAAGGCCCACTGCCAACAGCAGCCTGGGAGCTAACCACTCCTGCCCCCTGGGCTGGGGCCACAATGAGGCTCTGGAAGCATGTGTCCTAGAGACGGCTGTGATAGTACTTTTGACTGTGCTCATCATCGCAGGAAACCTGACCGTCATCTTTGTGTTCCACTGTGCTCCACTGCTGCACCACTACACCACCAGCTACTTCATCCAGACCATGGCCTACGCCGACCTCCTGGTGGGCCTCAGCTGCCTGGTGCCTACCTGGTCCCTTCTCCACCACCCAGCACCAGTCCAGGAACCCATCACCTGTAGAGTGTTCAGCTATGTCATCTCTGTTCTCAAGAGTGTCTCTATGGCTTGCTTGGCCTGCATTAGTATGGACCGCTACCTGGCAGTAACTAAGCCCTTGTCCTATAACCAGTTAGTGTCTCCATGCCGGCTCCGGGGTTGCATTGTGCTCATCTGGGTCTATTCAAGCTTAGTGTTTCTGCCTTCCTTTTTTGGGTGGGGCAAGCCAGGCTACCATGGCGACATTTTTGAATGGTGTGCCCATTCATGGCCCACCTCTGCCTTGTTTACAGGCTTTGTGGTATGCCTGTTGTATGCACCCGCAGCTATTGTAGTGTGCTTTACCTACTTTCATATCTTTCGAATCTGCCAGGAGCACAACCGTGAAATGAGCGAGCGACGAGCTCGCTTCCCGAGTCAGGAGATGGAGGCTGGGGCTGGTGCTGGTGGTAGTGGTAGTGGGCACCACGGAGGGCATGGGCCAGATCGCCGCTATGCTATGGTGCTTTTCCGCATTACTAGTGTTTTTTACATGCTTTGGTTGCCATACATAATCTATTTCCTTTTAGAGAGCTCCCATGTTTTGGAAAGCCCTGCCCTGTCATTTGTCACTACATGGCTGGCAATAAGCAACAGCTTCTGCAACTGCCTCATCTACAGCCTGTCCAATAGTGTGTTCCGTCTGGGCATGCATAGGCTATCACAGACTATCTGCTCCTTCAGCCATTGTGCTGCTGATGACAGGGACTTTGGTGAACCTAAACCCAGGAAGAGAGCAAATTCTTGCTCCATTTGAAAGCACTGTTAAGAATGACAATGAAAATAATTTGCAAACCCTCAAATGAAACAAAACCATTCCCACTATTAATAATACTAATAACATTACTTGACCAATATCCTGAAATCCTGAGATCTACTTGGTTCTACTTTGAATCTAGACTTCTGCTTCCAGAATGGTGTTGAACAATTGTATTTATTGGAAACTGTTGTGGCTTTTAGCTCTCCATCAGTTTTTTATTTGCAACAAGCGGTTTGGGCATTATTATATTCTCAATTTGATCATGGTTATCTCAGGCATTCTGTATGTGTTATTAGGAGAAAGGTTTTAAGACTTCATTAACATTTTCCTCAAAAATCTAATGTTGCCTCTGATTTAAGAATACTTGAATTTGCTTGCGCTAGTTGCTGATTTGGACTGCTACAACAGGACTATATATGATTTGTAGCCTTTGTCTTTTAACTTGAACAAACTCAATGTTAACTGCTCATTTGCATATTGTACATACAGACAATGTTGGCACCCATTTCATTGATGTTAGATAGCATCAGACGTTGTACAACATTCACCAGTTTGACAAGAACCTTGCAGAGTTTGCAAATGGTTTTGTCAACAAACAACATTGAATAGCTTGGTATTCAGCCCTAAATTGGAAACCCCTAGCTTTCAATTTGAGAGACTCACACAAAGTCTACTGAAGGAATAGTGTCATGCATGTATGACTGTTCCTAGTTTAGAAACTGTCTCCTCTTTTTGTTGCCCAAAATGAAGTGGCATGTGCACTAAATGCACGCTGAATGCTGTTTCTTTTATTTGGAATTCACCACTGCACATGTGATGTCATTCCAGGATTACATATATCCATTACATTACATATATATTACATATTCCAAATAACCGTCTGATTTTATTGATGAGGAATTCATGGTCTATTGGTGCCAAATAACCAACAACAAATTCCTTGTCATACAAGAGATTCCTTTCTACTCATGATTGTGAAAAACATTGTTTGTTTGCCCTTTCTTTTTGATCAATGTTGGGTATGACCATTTTGTATTCAGTGATAGAGTACCAGTGAAAATGAGTGTGTAAATAGCATACGGTGAGGTCTGAAAGATTTATTTGCGTTGTGGGTTTGAGAGGCATGTTTGTTAATGCATCATAGATAATATAAATTATGCCATGCATCTGTAAATGTTCTTCAACAGGTACTTGAAAACAAAGGCTTTCATTCATCCTCTGTGAGTTAGACTGTTTTCAGTAGGCACAATTATGGTATACATATTGAAATGAATATTTATCTAAATATTTCTTTTTGTTTATACATATATTTACTGTACTTGCTGGGACCACACACAATAGACATTATTTTTTCCATAGTCTGTTCTTTAAACTCCAATGGTTGATTCTACTTATATCATTACATTACATTACAGTCATTTAGCAGACGCTTTTTTCCATAACGACTCACAAAAATAGTGATTTCAACAAGAGAAGTTAAGAAACCACAAGTCAGGTAAATAAGTGCATCCCTGACCTAATCACCTAGATAAACGCCAAGCAAGTGCTACATTAAACACCAGGCTACAAACAGAGCCATCGACCAAACCTAATATAAAACAAATTTATCAAATATAAGTGCAAGGCAGATGCGACATACAGTATTACATTTAAGACCAAAATGTAGTTGCAACAGGTGTGCCTTTAAGTTTCGATTGAAAGTGGACAAAGGCGTTGCGGTCCTAATGTTCGTGGGGAGGTCATTCCACCACTGAGGGACAAGGACAGAGAACAGTCGTGAATAATCATTTTACATCTTCTTTTGGGCCCGTATCATATAGACCAATCTGAAGTCATTCAAATTCAAACATGTCAACAACAACTATACTAAGTGCTAATAAAGTATTTTGTGTTTTGGATAGCTATTGCTTAGATTGTATAATCACAGTATGAATTATATTAGCTGTATTTTTCTGTGTCATTTTGTTCAAATGGATCACTACTTGTTGAAAAATAAGCCCAACATAGGCCTCGGCACAGTGTATATGTTTGTACCGCCCTGAAGGGCCTCAGCAAATACAGATATTATGACCAAATCTCAAAGAGTGATGGCACATCAGTATGTGTTTAGTTAGCTAGGCTCTGTGACTAAATAGAGGTTTAGTTAGCTAGGCTCTGTGACTAAGTAGAGGTTTTGGACTGGGTCAAATCAACTTACTACACAGTATCTATTTTTTTATTTCAGAGATTTTGTCAGAGGCTGGTTCTGCTGCAGCAGGAGAAAATGGGAAAAGCTTATTTTGACAGATCCTTTTGTATAACTGCGTAATGAATTATTTCTGCTTAACAGTAAAGAAGACATTCTGTCCTAACATTTCAGAGTATGTAAATTACCTTTTCCTACATCTTTAATTAACTGCAATGTCAACAGATAGTGATTGCCACACTGTAACAGTGCACTCAGTGATTCTTTATCTTCCAGTTTATTGTTTTCAAGTTTCACAATGAATGTTCAGAACGTTTCTGTTAGAAGTGGAAGTGCTGCTGCTAGCTTTTAGCCTAGAGGCTCGTTTCTGTAAATGGTTACCTGTCCAATGGCAAACAGCCTTGTCTGCACTCTAATGTATTCAGACCTTTTTTTGCTGTGTGCTAAAGGCGATTTCATTTGCTGGCCTGGGAAGAGGTCATATGATATGTTTCTGGTGAAAAACAAAAGCTAATGAAACCCTTTTTGCAAGCAGTATATATTAATAAGGAGTGACAAAACTGTCTCACATGCCAAACAAGGGTGATGAATGAACTGGGAAAGTGTAACAGAGAAAAATTACTTGGAAGGACTTGTGGGGAATGGAATCTATAAGAATTAGCTATATGGTTAGGGAAACAAACCTACAACATATTGCCACCACCTACAAATCTTAGTCAGATGGTAAGTGAGGACATGCCAACATGCCTCCTCTGTGGGGGGACATAATCTCAAACATATTATGTCTAGGCGCAAGACTAGCCTAACTCAAGAAAGATATACCTGATGCTACAATCAAATCCTCAAGTGCTTGGTGGCAGCAATAGAGCGTAGGTGCTTGAGCAGGGCATTAACTATTATTGGAGCAGAGGGCGACACACACCACATGCGCTTTGTCAGGGAGGGAGTTCAGTCAGACAAGCTCTTCGTCTTTAAGCATTTATTTAATATGATAATCAAATTTGGCATGGTTGAGTCTACTACATATTGAAGCTCCCTGCTGCATAAATCCGGTACGTCATCCGGAGGCAGGGAGCACTCACACTTCGATCGCCCTTTGAAAGATTAGCACAACAGATTAGCAGCACAGAATAGCAGAACAGAATGGCAGAATAGAGTGGCAGACCTGGGCGGCAGTTGGGGCGGAGGTGGGGATAATTCTCATTACCTTGTTGATGCACCGTATTAGTGATTGCCGGTTGTTTAAATAGTCTCCCCCTCTTCCTTAATCTGATCAGAAGGGGTTTGGGTTTGTGTGTGATTGGTTGTGTAGTTGTGCGCATTATGACGAGTTCTCACCATAGACCAGACTCCGAGCTGACTGCCTGAACTTCAGCTGAAGCTCCATTTCCGGGAAAGATATATAGGCCAACACGAAGTTCAGGGCAGCTGAAGTAAGCCTGTGATTAGAAAATGCTAGCAGACATTGGCACATAAACTGATTGCACTTTGTAGAGCTAACAGTCCCGTGGGAAGAAGCGATAGACGAGGCATACAAAAGAAAGAAACTCAGCTAAAGCGAATTAGCAGCTAAGGCAGAACAACTAGGCTGTAGGACAAAGGTGTGTCCTGTGTAAAACAACTAGGCTGTAGGACAAAGGTGTGTCCTGTGTAAAACAACTAGGCTGTAGGACAAAGGTGTGTCCTGTGGAAGTTGGATGCCCTGAATTTGTGGCAATATCAAGCACCAAAGGACTTAAGGAGATAGGGATCTGCGGCTACAAATTGTGCCAGACCATAAAAGCTGTGTCAGATGTAGCAGAAAGAAGTAGCCAGTGGCTACAAAGGAAGGATCCAATATGGCCGCAAAAGTAAAGAACATCATGTCATAAAAACTAAGAAATTGGCAGGACGAAGTTATAATGGTAAGCTTTCCTGCTGTGCACACTTTTACCAAGCCAACCATAATTGAATAGGGAAAGATTATTTTCTTTTCAGGTGACAGTAATTATCCCTGAAGAGTGTCCAAAAACATAAGCTAGTTTTGAAAAGTGCATGTGGTACTCATTGCCTCTTACCCTTTCTTCACATCTCTTTCTATAGACCCAAGACATAATCAATTACTGTTTTCAAAATGGCAGACAGCTGAGAAAGCCTTTGGATGTTGCAAGGTTGGTGTGTTGCTTTTCCCTCGCTTGTCCCTGGCAAATCAACACAGCCAGGCCCCGGTGGTGCTCATATAGCCTTCACTACTCGATGAAATTGTGATAGGATTGACACACAAACAAGCTGAAGTTAGCAAGGTCTTGACCCTTGAAAAGTTGAATTATTGTTATAATTCCATCAAGTGTATGTTGCAAAGCGTGGGTCTCTTTGTTTCTCCATGCATGGCAGCAGGTCAAGCTGTCAACAAGCCAATGTTTTTCACTTCATTGATTTTCTGAAAAGTTGTGATGTGTCTGTACTTAAAGGCTTTCCCTCTAACCAAATCCTTATATTTCTACTCTCCACTGTACCTTAACCACTGGTATTTTGTTTGAAACGAAAACCAAAGCCACGTTTTGGTCAATGCATCTTGTAAGTATTGTAAGGTTGTATTGTATAATATCATCCTTCTGTTTTGCCCAGTGCACTACATCCTGGGTGTTTGTTCTCGCTGCAAGGCATTCATCCATATGCATGAGACCAACCAAGAGGAGCTTACAGTCCAGGCGTTGAATATTTATGCCTAAACCTTTCCATGCTGACCATATTATCAATTCCCTTTAGTATTAATGTCTGCAGCTGCACTGTTACCAATAGGCACCTCAGCCTCTTTTCTCCCATCAAACGGCGCAGCCCTGATAACAGGAAGAACACCTGATCCCAAATAGTGTGTACTAAATTGTGTTTTTGTAAAGATTGCATGTAAATATTTCATCCGTTTTGCGGGTGATCAACTAAGAATAATTGCATAAATGATGAGGGGTTTACGTGTTGATTCCGGCCATGGATAATTTGGACGGAAAACAAAACGGTTGCAAAAGGAAAATTTTGTTTGATCAAATTAGAAGTATTAAGTGGAAGAGGCCACTAGGCCTGGGACGATATCAGTTTTAAAAGCATCGATGCATTTTTCTCTTATGAGTACGATGGATCAATGCAAAAAAACTAAACGATTTAATGATATTGTAACCTACTTTTAATCTTGACGTTTTGATTATGTATATCTGCGCTGTACACCAATGTTTAATTCAACATCCGACGGTTTTACGACTGTTGAATTGAACTTTGGTGTCTAGCGCATTGTTTTTCTGGCTACTTCAACGCTGTAAATACACATAGAGCAGCAATAATAAAAAAATTCTGCGGCATTCTGTTTGCCACAATAATATACTACCGATTTGAACCAAAAACTGTTTTTCACAAATCCGATAGGCGACGTTATATGAAGTGAGATGAGCTGCCAAATGTCAGTGCAAAAAAAAAAAAAAACATATTTTTTCGGGAGGAGGTATGCTTATATATATCATAGCCATGATCCTGTATAAGAGATTGCACAATGTACACAAGCCTTTCTCTTGCTGTTGCACTGGTGCACTTGTGGATAAAATGCCACTCTGCCCATCGTGGTGTGTAGGTAGGCTACAGTCTAGCATACATTCAAATACTGACCCACATTAAACTAGTGTCTCAATTCGAACTCGCCAGTCACACCAAGCAGTAAAGTGATCTATTTCCATAGTCTTCTTTTGTTCTGCACAAAACAATGTGGTACAGTATGGAGTTGCTGAGATTGCCTCAATAAATGTCCTCCATTGCTTCATTGTCCGTTTTATGTTATGCAGGTGGGAAGAAATTTTTGGTAACATAGGTCAACATGCCACAGGACTCTGTTTACTGATTGGCTGCGGCTACTATTTGGCCGCAATTTGCTGCAGAAAGTTAAACTATTCTCAACTTTTACTTTGGCCGAATTTCACCGCAGAATCAATCGGCTGCAGGTCATAGCAGCCGCCGCAGGTTTATAGAGACACTGCATGGCAGCTCGCCGCCGGCCGCACTTCGCCTCTGCTTGGCGAGAAAAAAAACACATTCTAAAGTGCGTGCACTTGTATTAAGGAAGTATTGCAATTGTATGAAATACAATTACAGGAGATTGTTTATTCCAAAACTCCGTTGTGATTGTCGGGGTTTTGTTTGCGCTTTTTTCCCAAGTCAGTCAGTCAAAATCTATTGTTAAAAATTGGTTCTTATTTTGAACATCGATGTTTGTTTATACAATTGATGCATTGATGCATTTATGCATCGTCCCAGCCCTAGGGGCCAATAAGCACATTGTTGAGCCAAAGCATATACATATAAATATTTAAAAAATTATGGGAACTTATTGGCAACAAAATCAATGCCTTGGGGATAAGAAAAATTCCAACCGGTGAAATTAAGAGAGGATGATAAGATATAAGGTGAAAAACAAAAGGAAAATTGGGTTTTAATGAAAGGTTTGGCAAATTTAACAAGAGGGTGGACATTGTACAAGATGCCTAACCAATAGCTCAAAATGGCATTGCTGGGTAGGCGATATGTCTTATTAATATTTGGCTCCAACGTCTCAAAAATAAGTTCTCAATGCATTCTTTAGTTTCCCCTGCATCTCCTTCTCGCCACAATGAAACAGCCATCTCTCCCAACGCGCGCATCCGATTAGTATGCGCTCTTTAGTCATTCTAAAATACACACGCAATGTCATTGCGGGTGCTATTTGCAGGTCTCCTCCCAGTATTTTGCACTCTCAAGTAGAAACACCTATTACTGCATATACATTAGGACAAACACGCAAAATGGACGAGGTGTGCTAAATTTCACATTTGAACAATGCAATCCTTCTTGCAGCTCGTTTGTAGATCAGCTTGGAAATGTTTATGCGGCTGGTGACGTTTGTATGTCTTTTGGCACACGCAAACCTTTAGTAAACACCCTGTGACTTACATTTTTGCTAATTTTGATTTTCAATGTGCTGCATAGAACAATCACAGAATCTACAATGGCATGTGACACAAACCTCTTAAGGGTTCAACTCTGAGGACTGTGGAAATAGTAGAGATGTGTTTCACTGTCGCATACTACTGTCACAGATTACTTCTGGATAGATTAGCCTTGCTGGGATTTGATGATGCAGCCTTTACATGGTTTCAGGACTACCTCTCAGATAGAGCACAGTGCATAGATGCTAAAGCAGGGGTGGGGAACCTCCGGCCCCCGGGCCATATACGGCCCGCGACACTATCGGATCCGGCCCGTGAGGCATTATCATTATGTAGCTTAAATACTGTTATCAAGCAAAACACATTAAAAGTAAAGCGAAACATTAGCTCGTTCGCTAGCGGAGGCTAAAGCTAAAGGTTTCATGTTTATACTTTGATATCTCTAGCATAGTTAGATAGTATTGATCTGTATAGTATAGATCTGTATATGATATCTCATAATGCAGTCTCATAAGGGTAGTACTACTAGTCGTTTAGGTCGTTTCATAGGTCTGCGGTCTCTCTCTGTCCCCTTCATAAACGTCCCTGTTGCCCGGGAAACGAGTGCCAACGTCACGTGACTGGAGCAGTAAACTGTCTTTTTTTTGTATGAATGGATACTAGATTGTTATTGAATATGTATTGAATTGTGAATTGTATTCTGACTATAATTAATTACTAATTTTATATTGCATATCTATTATTATAATTTGATTAATCAAATCCGTTGGCAGTTAGACTGAGATTACAGAGCCACCGATAACCCTTTTATTGAATAATAGTTGCATCCTGGCTTCTTCATGTTGTTACATAAACAAACAATAAAAGAAAATACATTTATGTGTGTCCTGTTGTGTGGCCCCCAATGGATGTTGTAAATACGACAATGGCCCTTTATAGAAAAAAGGTTCCCCACCCCTGTGCTAAAGGTTTGAAATCAAAGGTTGTAGCCATAGAAAATGGTGGGCCACAAGGTTCGGTATTAGATCCTACATTATTTACACTTTATATTAATGATATATGTGCCTCTATAAAAGACTGTAAAGTACATTTCTATGCAGATGATACCAGTCTTTATTCCTGTGCTCCATCCATGGAACAGGCAATGTCAAACCTGACAAGGGCATTTAATTGTGTACAGAAATCCCTTAGAAATCTAAGATTAGTCCTTGAGTCAAAAACTAAATATATGCTTTTCTCAAGGGCCAAATAGTTAGATTATAAGGCATATAACATTTTCTCCCTTAATGGAGCCCAAATTGAGTGTGTAGCAGTTTACGACGCATTTAAGACCCATGTGCTCGAACTCACAAAGAAGGTGTGGATCAGACTTGAAGCTCTATATAGAATAAGGTCATGCTTTTCACTTGATAATAGGAAGACAATTGTAAAATCTATAATCTTGTCTGTCATGCATCATGGTGATATTGTGTATATGCATGCAGCCCCAACTATTTTAAAGTCCCTTGATGCAGTTTACCACAGTGCTTTGCGTTTTGTTACTGGGGATAGTTTTAGAACTCATCATTGTACACTGTATACAAAAGTACGATGGTCCTTCCATAGTGATAGGAGAGAAAAACATTGTCTCTTGTTTACAAGGCTTTGCTGGGCAAGTTACCTTTTTATCTTACTTCATTATTAAAACACAGATCCAGTAGTCATAGGACACGCTCTCAAGACTATATCACCCTTGAAAGCCGCAAAGTGAACACAGAACTAGGTAAATCAGCTTTCAGTTTTTTTGCCTCAGATAAATGGAACAAGATTCAACAGGAATTGAAATTAGAGCAGTTTGTTTCTGTTAAACAATTTAAACTTTTACTGGAGTATTTTGGAGCTGAAGCGTGTTCTCGTTTTGGTTGAAACTTAAATATTGTACTGTGTTGTAGATATTGTATTGTCATGTTTTGTTTTATTTATTTTTGCAATTTATAGATTCTGCCTTTAAACAGGGCACTGCTAGGAAAGAGACCTGGTCTCACTTGGTTAACCCTGTATAAATAAAATAAATAATAAATAAATAATAATACTAGGTCTTTTATAAAATATGTTGGCAAAGTGGCGATACATTTATTAATTTTTATAGGCAAATGAGCAAGGTCGTTTTTATTTGATTACATTGTTGCACGGCGTCAACATCCCGCTAACATCCTTTCGCTGTTGATTGGTATTCGGTTAATTGACAAATAGGTCATACTGTACATACTGTACTGATGTGCACAGTGAATTGTACATTAGCTCATGTCTTTGTCCTGTACTCAATTAACCCGTTTTGAGTTCTGTTTCTTGAACTTGGTTGCTGTCCCACTGGGAGGCGATAAGCTCTATTTATAAACATAATGTATTAGATGATGAGTGTGTGCCTTTTCTGTTTTTGTACCTCTTTTCCTAGCGAAGCATGCTCGGATTTGAAAATATTTTGTGTTTCTGAAGTAATGGGTGAAGATCACTCTGATGCTTAAAGCCTTGCTTGTTCAGATTTTAGTAGACTACTACATAAATGTGCCATTCATACCATCTCACCACTTTTCCCCACCACAGTGTCATGGTTGAATGCTTAAGAGGTCAATAGGATTAGGATTATTTGCTTTGCCAGTGTGTGGCAATTTAAAACAAGGGTGTGATGGCGTATGAGTAGCTCGCGGTCTGTAGACACTAACACAGTGCTGCCCACTCTGCGCCATTAGTCTAGTCCAGAGGTTCTCAAACTTTTTTTTTTACAACAACCCCATTTTACGGTTAAAATGTTTTGCAACCCCGTACTTGATTTATAGTACAACTACAAAGTTTAAATAAAGCATATTCCTAATCTATTGTAAAACAACAAATGTCCCTGAAAACTGCAGTTATTAAACCTCAACTAAAAAAGCGGAGCCTCGATGCTTCAATAATTTGAAACTACAGACCTATTTCTAACCTGCTCTTTAGAAGTAAAATCATTGAGAAAGTTGTTTTACAGCAACTAAATGATTCCTTAGTCAATTATGACTGAAAATGATTATTTCATTATATCTGCGACAGAACCTACAAAATACTTATTTCTGAGGTAAGGAATACATTTTGCAAAACAATTCACAAGTCTGTACATATTTAATAACAATCTGACAGTATAGTTATCATATTCCGAAATCACACACAACAATCTGATTCCATTCATAATAAAAAAAATACAGTCTACTGTTACGTTCACCTCACGTGAGGTTGGCACTCGTCCGGACAACAGACTTGACAGCTGTCCTACAGACCACAGAAACAACTACCCATTTATGAAACAGCATTCTACACAAGTCTGTTATAGTTATTATCATGACCATAAACTGTATAACTTGGACAGAGATATCACGACACGAAGTATATACTTAAAACCGTTAGCGTTAGTCTCCGCTAGTGAACGAGCCAACGTTTAGCTTTAGGGCACTTTGTATAGCAATTCATGTTATTAATAATAATAATAATAATAATACATTGAATTTATAAGGCGCCTTTCAAGGCACTCAAGGTCGCCGTACAGTAATATAAAACAGTTTAGTAATAAAAATAAATAAATAAATAAAATAAAATAAGAACAAAATAAGTAGTATACAATAAAAAGTCATGGAGCCTGCAATCGAAGCCAGCCTAAACAAATGCCAACGTTTAGCTTTAGGGCACTTTGTATAGCAATTCATGTTATCGATTTGAACCATCACATATTTGCATCGTGATGTAACTGTCTCACAAAGTATCGTCACATTCCTAGATCTTAGTGCTGCTTTTGATACTGTTGACCATAAAATACTGGAAAAGATTGGAAAAGTGGGTTGAACTATCCGGCGGAAAGGTCTTAAACTGTCATAGAAAACAGGAACTACTTAGTGTCTATTGGCAACTATGAATCTGAGTTAACTAATATGACATGCAGAGTCCCTCAGGTGTAAATTTTTGGCCCTTCACTATTCAATCTTTACATGCTGCCGTTAGGTCAAATTATACAAAATAACAATTTCGCCCACCACAGTTAAGCAGATAACACTCATAGCTATACATAGCTTTTTCACCAAACGACCATTGGGCTATAGAATCACCGTGTCAGTGCATTGAGCAAGTCAATGACTGGATGTGCCAGAATTTCCTTCAGATAAATAAGGAAAAAACATGTAATTATCTTTGGTGCTGAAGGGGAAAGGCTAAAAGTAAGCACACACATTTGAGTCCTTGTCTCTCAAAGCTAAGGACCAAGCTAGAAATCTTGGTGTCATTATTGACTCAGACTGAAATTTCAACAGCCACATTAACTTGGTAATAAAATCAGCATATAATCACCTCAAAAACATAGGAAGACTCAGAGGACTTATGTCACAAAAAGACTTAACTTATTTATGCATTTGTTACCAGTAGGCTGGACTACTGTAATGGTTTTCTCTCAGGTATCCCCCCCCAAAAAAACGCTTGGACAAATGCAGCTTGTTCAGAATGCTGCTTCTAGACTTTTGACAAATACCAAAAAATATGATCATAATAACACCAATTCTCAAATCACTACACTGGCTCCCCGTGTGTCAGAGAGTTGATTTTAAAATACTGCTCACTCAATAATCTGGGGTCAAAATACATTACCAACATGCTAATACAATATGAATCTTCTAGACCGCTCAGGTCATCTGGAACAGGTCTGCTAATTGTCCCCAGAGTAAAAACTTAAGGTGAATCAGCGTTTAGTTACTATGCAAAAAATAGCTGGAACCAACTTCCGGAACATCTGAGACTCGCTCCTAGCCTGACTACTTTTAAACCCAGACTAAAAACGTATATGTTCTCTATTGCGTTTGCTGCTGCTATTGCGTTCCTTCTTCGCAATTTTGTTTCTCTAAATTAAAATAATTTCTTTCTTTTTTTTTATCGATTTTTGCTTGCCTTATGTAAAGCACTTCGAATTGCCTTTGTGGATGAAATATGCTATACAAATTAATTTGATTGTCTAAATTTATGTTGCTAACGTTGCTATGTGTATATATTTTGTCAGCTATTGGCTGTGCTGCTGCACTGAATGGGAGATTCTTCAAGCACCCTAGAAATAAATTGTATTGAGAGAGGGGAACAACAGGAAACAAATTTTCCCACTAACGTATTATTATTTTATATATAACACGTTGTTGTGCATTTTAAACACACAAATACTTTAACGTTTTTTAAAATAAACAATAATTATTTTAAAAACATTTATTTGAAAAAGAAAAATGCAAAAACCCCTTCCACCAGGGAAGGCGGCACCCTAGCGCCCTATATGGGCCAGCCGCCACTGGGTAGGACGATATGATGGTCCAATTGTCCCAGAGGTGGAAGCTCCAATGACACATATGCATCCTTTGCATTACTGTATAATAAATCAAATGTCTTATTCATTGGAGTTGGGCAATTTACATGCAGATGAAACGTTGGTAGAACCAAAGAAAGAGTGCAGTGGTTAAAGATGCTTCTATGGGTATTGACAATACGTTCATGCAAAAAAATATATAACTATAGTCGCTTTAAAGTCTTTAGGACTGGGTTGCACCAGTTATGAGTAAGTTTGTGTGTAAAGTCTTTACTTACTAGTTCTTAGTTACCACTAGTTAGTTTCAAACTTTCGTTTTACTAAATTCAGTTATAATAATAATAATAATTCATTTTGTATTTTGTTTTTAGCGCTTTTTTAGATACTCAAAGCGCTTTACACAAATTGGTCTCCAATTAATACCACAGAACAAACAACGAATGGACTGACAGCTATCAAACACAACACGCAGTTACAACACTAATACGTAAGTAATGTCGTAGCTAGTCAAACCTTAGTAATGCGTAAGTTGAATACTAAAGGTTACATTGTCGCCTGAGCTTGACGACAAAAAGGTCACAACAAATCAATCAATAAGCTACCATGTCAATAAGCAAGACAACTTACATTGAGATGTGAATTTCAATATTTTGTTTTAATTTTTGAATTTCCAAAACCGAGTATATATATCCACAACTTCATAATTATATAGTGGATGTAGCTTGTCTCTTAACACACTTTGACGGCAAATATTATGGGGTCATGTTTTTAGTTGTTTAGCATTGCTTTCTTTGGTGACAAGTCCCATAAAATGTATACAATATTGATAAATGCTTGAACAGAAAAGCAGAGAGGAATTGAAAAATAAAATAACATTAAAAACGTTTTTACATACTATGCACGGCCATCGAGGAATGAGCACAGGTGAACTAACGATGCCCACCTGTACGCCTCATTCAGCTATCGGTCTATAGATGGTAGGCCATGAAAAATCCAGAAGTTGGAACCTTTACATTGTCTGTGTACAGACAACAGAGCGCTGACAATGGTTTGCCCCAGGCATACATGTTTTACACCTCTGAATTAGTCAATACTAAGAGCAGTACCATGTAAACATCCATCAGGACCAGGAGAAATCTGGTTGCCAGGGTGAGTTGTAAACAGGTTGATTAAATGAATGAAGCATGTCACTACTAATTTAAGGCATCACTAGTCAACTATTGGCAGTAAATAAGGTAAGCTGTCCTATATCCTCAGTTGAGCTTCCTCCCTGATACACTGGGTGACTCAAACACCCCCCTATTGCCAGTCCTAGTTGTTCATAATATGCAATTACATTGAGGTATTAAAGCTAGATTTTAATTGTCAAGCTCTTTGACAAAGCCAAAAAGCAAAGGGAAGAGATAATGCAAGAGGCATCTGTGAAGCCCAATATTCTAAGTAAAAGCATTGAGCACTACAGAGTATGGAGCTCCTCCACTGAACGTCTAACTCCATCACACTGTCACGGGTTAGCAAGGAGTCGGACCCAAATGCAGGTTTTGCTGAATATGTTTAATTATTGTAAGGGAACAGAGGTCAGTAACAAAGAACATTCATTTAACAAAAAGAAGTGGCGCTGGAATGACTGCCAGCACCACCCACCTGTCTGGAATCGGGCTCGTCAAAAGGAGTCTGGGGAGTCGGGACCCTGGAACAGGGACAGCCTGGGGAACAGGCTCAGCAGGGACAGAAGGCAGGGTAACATTTATTAAATGTAAATAGTCCGTATGCTTGTATTCTTCAAGGATTCGGCTCAGGACGGAGTGATCACCAGAGATATCCACAGGACCTTCCCTGCCCATGATTACTTTAAGGACTCAGATGGAGATGGACAAGACTCCCTCTACAAGATATGCAAGGTCAGGTTTGCATCATGAATGCACAATTTGAATTGTTTGTTGTACTTGTCACTTGTTTAAGAATTAACCACATATCATTTAAATTAGAAAGTCAATTATCAGTCTCCAATTGAGTCTTAAAGTGAAACAACTTCCAATCATTCTCTATTTGTGAAATTGCTTTCAGAAATGAGTATTAACTGGTTTTAGCATTACTTGGGGCAAATTGATAAGTCAGTTATAAAGGATTTTAAACTTCTGTTTATTTGAACAGTTTGTCATTCTTTGATTTTGCAGTACAATTGGTTCCAAAAATCATTTAATCTTTTATCTACTATATAACTGCAAACAACTTGTTTCATACATATGTTTCATACATATTTTTTATATAGCTCTATAAACTGTTAGAGCAGCTTTTCGAAGTAAAAACATAGGCTTAATATAGCTTACCCATGTCTAGAACACTGTGTGGCATTGTGGGAGTGTTTACTTTAGTTTTCTATTGAGGGAACAAAGAACAAATTGTATGCTACTGCTCCATGGAATGTCCATAGTATGCCTGTTTTTGTGCTGCAGAACTAAATCTAATAAGCTAATAAGCCCGTTCCCTTGGCTGTGGTTTCGCTAGATAGTAGGTAGGGACAGTGGGAATCTCGTTCATCCATTCATGCGTGTCACTAATTAGATGACGAGGCATTTGGCTATAGTTGAGCCGTTTACCCCGGGCTTTCTTGAATTTCTTTACTTCGTCATTCAGATCTCGGGCAACCAATCGATCTGGCAATGCCCCCCAGCTCAAAGATTCACGCACCGGGCCGGTTTCTCATGTCACAGTGGAGGTCTTAGCTCATGCGCTTCACCCACATCTGGCTCACTCCGCGTGAACGATAACTCTTATCCGCTTGACTCTCCCCAGTCCGTCTGGTCGAACCAAGCTTGACCTCGGGGTGATGGGGCCACTCACCGTGAGAGCACCGGCATCGGGGGATCCGCTGGCCCCCAGTGGGGACCAGCCCCATTGGGGGCGGTTCCGAACCTTCCCTTTGCACGATACCCCCTGAGGCCGGGGTCCCATTGCCATGCACCGTTGAAGATCACGCTCTAAATGGGTTTTGGGAACCACCACTAGTTCCGTTAGGTGTCCACTACCAAGGTACGGACTCGACCTCGGGAAGACCCGCCGTGCGGGGGCCATTCACTGTGAGGGTGCCGGTTTCGGGGGATCCACCAGCCCCCAACAAGGACCAGCCCCGCTGAGAACACCAGCAAACCCACCCTCCGCACAACATCCCCCTAAGGCCGGGATCCCTTTTGCCAGTTCTGCTACATGCTTCAATTGCTCATGTGGAAATTGGGGACCACCGTCCACCCTGTAATAGTAAACCCCTAGATCGTAGCGTGCCCTTTCCGCGCAGACATTCACCCCCCTTTGGTTTAATACCGGGAGGGTTCTCTAGGCCATCCATGAGCAATTTGTAACGCGGTTCCAGGCCTGTACGAGAATTCACTTTTATCCCAGTGTGACCAGAGCACCACTGAGAAAGTCACTGCACTTCCCACCTACTGACGAACCCACAAGCGAGCCACCCAAAGCAGATCAGGGCGTAGAAGAAATGGCACCCTCGACATCCGTCAATCAAACGCAACTTAGGAAGACCGCCAGAGCGGATCCGGTTTCCACCAGACAGGTTATAGGCCCTCAGACAACAACGTTGAACCCTGTCCTCGGCACCCATAATGTCTGAACAATGTTGCCGTACTCCCACATAAACACATTCGTACGGTTTAAACATCAGCGCCAACGCACCTCACGAAGGCCCTGATCATCCTGGAGGAGGATAGAATGGCAAAACGGCACGCCCTTCCTGGAAAACCCTTCAGCCGCCTGCCCTCTACCCCAAACTCGCCCAGGACCTCCACTTGCCCCGGGCTCCAAGCGGAAATCCAAAGACCTTTACGGTCCTTACACCCGACAACTCGCGCAACAACACCGGAACAACAGGGGTGTAGTGGGCCACCTTCTCAGCACAAGCTTCTCCCAACGATTCCTTTTGAAGCTCATACCGGACGGTGACATCGACCACCAGCGCGCTCTCTTTTTTCACGAATACCAAGTCCGGAACGAGCAACTAACCGTTAGGAAGGGGCACCCTCCTTTCTCTGATAATCGTCCACCCAGAGCGCTCGGCCTCCACCACTAAGAGGTCACACACCTGATTGTGGCGGTCAATGCGATAACCCTTCATTCCGTCGCATTGACCCAGGATATGTGAACAGGATTTGTACCTACTCCCGCATAACCTGCAAGCTGCTCTCCTGGCCAGCGTCATGCACTCTCGGGTGGGTGTAACGTTGGCTCTGAGCTTCAAAGCTGAGATATACTGGTTTTCCGTCATCCGATACCGTCTTGGTGCGCCCAACCAGCAATTGCTCAGCTTATCCGACCCAAACGCCGCCACACCCACCCCCTGCGAACTGAGGGTGCACCAACCCTCAAACTCATCCTGCCGCCAGTTACACGGAACTGGGCACCTCTCCGGCGTCACAGAGCCTTTAGCCGCCTCTAGGACCTCCACCCCTGCAGCTGCGGGAGCCAGCATCGGTGTGTCCTCCCCTCGGCCTCCAGCCCTCCGCCACAACCTGCTGAACAGTTTCTGGGTCACCCTCCGCACCGTGATCTTTTTAACCCACTTGTCCATAAAGCGGGCCAAGCGATAGATCCTACGAATTTGAATCAGGCGCGACAACTTCCATACGGCCAGACCACCATCGCCATCGCAGGTGCAAGCTGGTAGGTGGAGCCACCTCTTCACAGCACCTTTTACCATCCCATCCACCTCCTTCAAGGTCCCGCTTGAGACCATGCAATGATCGGCTGCAAAAACCACCCTGGGCAGGGCATAATCCACCAGCATCTTAACCCTTTGAGACGGCCTCAGCCTGGAAGCCTGGATAGACTTCACAAAGCCTCGGACTATCTCAGTGAGGGGTACCCCCGTGAACCCCTGTCCGGGATCGACCTGAACCCCCAGATATTTCACCGAGGATCCAGGCTCCATCATGTGTAGGTCCCTATCTCCAACCCGCCAGGTAGGACAGGCGTTCACAGAGATAGCCCCGCGCACATTCTGAATTAGAAACCCATGACACTTTGCAGACTGGATCTGAAAGCCTGAAAGTTCGCAAAAAGCGTTCAAGATGTCGAGGTTACGGACCATACCAAGCCAGGAATCGCTCAACAACGCAAGATCGTCTGCGAAGGCCAGGGTTGAGATCGATGTACCATCCATCGAAAAGCCCACGCCTTCCCGTTCGAGGGTGCGAATCAAGGGGTCAATTGCCAGGTTGAGGAGCAGGGGTGACAGCGGGTCATCCAGCTTCACCCCGGAGTTCATGCAAATCATCGGGGACGACGCTCCTCCAACTTCGAGCTTAGTCACACACCCACGGTAAGAGTCCCTCAGGAGCCCCATCACATGCTGGTCCAATCCCCTCCGCTCCAGCACCCTAAACAGATGTTCGTGCGGAACAGAGTCGAACGCCTTGGCAAAATCAATGAACACCACTGCCAAAGTCCTCCTCTCCATCCTACTCGCCTTCATGATCCCATCGAGGACCATAAGGTTTTCAGAGCATCCTGGAGTGTCCAGGAAGCCACGTTGCCGTGTATGAACAGTGCAAGCATGCTTCATCTGCCCATGGAGAATCTTGGAGAACAGCCTAAGGACCATAGATCCGATCGTAATTGGATGCCAATTACCTGTGATGGTTAGACGGGTGTGATCTATGGATTTAGGTAGCAGTACCATTCAACATTGCTTCAGTGCGTCCGGTACGATCCCTGCAACCAGCCATGTGTTGTACATGTGTGCCAGCTTCACTCCCTGCGGGTCCCAGTCCCGCAGATCCTGTCTACTGATCTGATCCGGGCCCGCCGCAGAACTCCATTGAATCAGCAAGAGGTTTTCCATGACTGTAGCCTGATCGATTAGCACGTGAAACTTACTGTTGTTGACCCTCTCTCCGACACAGAATTGACCTAACCATTTGGTGGGTTTAGGGCATTCCCATCTCTCTCTATATTCGTCGGTTAGCAGAGAAATGGGAATATGGCATATCGCATCACCTTTTCCATCCAGGATCCGGGCTGCCAGTTTAGAGGGGTTCCTGAGAAACTCACGTTGAGTCCTCCTGAATTCCCTCCTCGACAGAGCCCTTCTCCCCGCAATATCCACCACAGGTCTGTTCAGTACTCTGTGGCCCCTGATCAATGTTCCCCATACCGGTCTCACCTTCGCAATCACTTCTAGGGCTTTAGCCTGGACCCTTTTCGAACAGCAGTCCGCCCTCCTCAATGCCTGCCTAGAGGTCCCTACCTCGAGATCACTGTACAAATCCACCTCAGTATCGATTGCATCTAGGAGCCAGCGTGAAACTCCCGTCTGAGGTGGTAGTGATCCCCCGGAGTGGGCCAACAGATGTGACACGTTCACCGTCTGTCATCAGATCGGGACCCCCGCTTAACTCCTCACGCAGCCGGCCAAGCTTGTCCTTAATCCCTTCAACAGACCTACCAGAGTTCAAATTCTCCGAGATCCACTGAATTGCTCCAGCGGAGTCACCGAATAGCTTAAACATGCGTCGGAGTGCAGCCAGCTCAACTCTACCCCATTCACCATCAGCATCAGACCCGACAACACACGCACGCTCACCCACTTTTCTTGCGCTACTGTAGTGAACCCTGTGGCTCCAGCGGCAATGGATGGAAAGCCCTCACCCAGTCTTGAACCCTCTCCCACAATGCACGCAAGCATGCAGAGCAAGAGTGTCCACAGGCCCCGCACCCAAGCGGCACCGGCACACTACCCTTCCCCCCTAACTTTCCTCGTTCTCGGCGTTCCGCCGGTTACCCCGAAGGGCGCCCGACGAGACAATGAAACTCACCATGGCCCGGAGGCACATGGCTGAATAGGGCACCAAAAACTTGGGAATCCACACACACCTCGGTCTCCCGGGCCGAGTGCAGCCAGCGGCCACACCCGGTTGACCGGTCGGGGTGATGCACAGACCCATGGATTCAACACCGGCCTGTTCCGAAAAAAATTGCAGCAAAAAAGGCCCGAACTGTCCAGCGACCGCCAACATACAGCAGGACCAACAGACTAGCTGCTAGCACCCACCGCACGCCAATGACCAACCAAACAGCCCGAGCCCAATTGCTCCGTGCTTCTTTGAATTTCTTCACTTTGACATTCATAGCACGAGGGTTATTTATTTACCAGCCTTCCTTTTCCAAACTCTTTCAAGAGTCATTCCATTTCTCCAGGCCCGCTATTCAGTCGAGAGAACAGACCCATCTCTCCCCCAATTGTCTTGGGGTATGGCACAATAGATATTATAACATCCCATCCGGTGTACAGTGCTGTGAAAAAGTATTTGCCCCCTTACAGATTTCTTCAGTTTTTGCTTTTTTGTCACACTTACATTTTTCAGATCATCAAACAAATATTAATATCAGACAAAGATAACCTGAGGGAATACAAAATGCAGTTTTTAAATGATGATTTCATTTATTAAGGGAAAAAAAGCAATCCAAACCAACCTGGCCCTATGTGAAAAAGTAATTGCCCCCTAAACCTAATACAGTGCTGTGCAAAAGTATTTGGCCCCTTACAGATTTCTTCTGTTTTTGCTTCTTTGTCACATTTACATTTTTCAGATCATCAAACAAATATTTATATCAGACAAAGACAACCTGAGGGAATACAAAATGCAGTTTTTAAATGATGATTTCATTTATTAAGGGAAAAAAGCTATCCAAACCAACCTGGCCCTATGTGAAAAAGTAATTGCCCCTAAACCTAATAACTGGTTGTGCCACCCTTGGCGGCAACAACTGCAATCAAGCATTTGCGATAACTGGCAATGAGTCTTTCACATCGCTGTGGAGGAATTTTGGCCCACTCTTCTTTGCAGAATTGTTTTAATTCAGCCACATTGGAGGGTTTTCGAGCATGAACGGCCTGTTTAAGGTCATGCCACAGCATCTCAATCGGATTTAAGTCTGGACTTTGACTTGGCCACTCCAAAACCTTCATTTTGGTGTTTTTGAGCCATTCAGAGGTGGACTTGCTGGTGTGCTTCGGATCATTGTCCTGCTGCATAACCCAAGTGCGCTTGAGCTTAAAGTCACGAACTGATGGCCGGACATTCTCCTTCAGGATTTTCTGGTAGAGAGCAGATTTCATGGTTCCATCAATTACGGCAAGTCGTCCAGGTCCTGAAGCAGCAAAGCAGCCCCAGACCATCACACTACCACCACCAAGTTTGACTGTCAGTATGATGTTCTTTTCTGAAATGCTGTGTTACATTTACGCCAGATGTAACGGGACGCACACCTTTCAAAAAGTTCCACTTTTGTCTTGTCAGTCCACAGAATATTTCCCCAAAAGTCTTGGGGATAATCAAGATGTTTTTTGGCAAATGTGAGACGGGCCTTTGTGTTCTTTTTGGTCAACAGTGGTTTTCGCCTTGGAACTCTCCCATGGATACCATGTTTGCCCAATCTCTTTCTTATTGTTGAATCATGAACACTGACCTTAACTGAGGCAAGTGAGGCCTGCAGTGCTTTAGATGTTGTTCTGGGCTCTTTTGTGACCTCCTGGATGAGTCGTTGATGCGCTCTTGGAGTAATTTTGGTAGGCCGGCCACTCCTGGGAAGGTTCACCACTGTTCCATGTTTTCTCCATTTGTAGATAATGGCTCTCACTGTGGTTCGCTGGAGTCCCAAAGACTTAGAAATGACTTTGTAACCTTTTCCAGACTGATAGATGTCAATGACTTTGTTTCTCATCTGTTCTTGAATTTCTTCTGATCGGGGCATGATGTGTTGTTTTTGAGGTCTTTTAGCCTACTTTATGTTGTCAGACAGGTTCTATTTAAGTGATTTCTTGATTTTACAGGTCTGGCAGTAATTAGGCCTGGGTGTGGCTAGTGAAATTGAACTCAGCTTTCCACAAAATTTGGTTAATCACAGTTAATTCATGATTTAACAAGGGGGGGCAATTACTTTTTCACACAGGGCCAGGTTGGTTTGGATAGCTTTTTTCCCTTAATAAATGAAATCCTCATTTAAAAACTGCTTTTTGTATTTACTCAGGTTGTCTTTGTCTGATACTAAAATGTGTTTGATAATCTGAAACATTTAAGTGTGACAAATGTGCAAAAACAATAAGTATCTGTAAGGGGGCAAATACATTTTCACAGCACTGTATATTTCAATTACAGGGTCTCGAAAGAGTCCTGTATTGTTATTTTTCGTCACTGCCTCCCCGTGTCAGGAATGGGTAATTTGAGCGCCTGCTGCCTTCCTTGGATGTGGTAGTCGTTTCTCAGGCTCCCTCCGGAATCAAACCCGTGTGTACTTAGACTTGCATGGCTTAATCTTTGAGAAAAGCATATGCTAAGTGGCTAATCTAATATTTGGCCCCCCTAACTCCATTAACTTAATTACTAGGAATTTAGGTAATCTCTCCTATTTAAAACCCCACTCCAAGAACCTTGGAGTGATTTTTGACTCTGCTTTTAAATTTGACAAGCAGATAAATAAAGTGGTAAAATCCAGTTTCTTTCAATTATGGACCCTGAAAAAAATAAAACCTTTCCTTTCACTGAAGGATTTGGAAAAGGTCACCCACGCTCTAATTCTTTCCCGTCTTGACTACTGCAACTCCCTGTACACTGGAATCAGCCAGTCATCTTTGTCCCGCTTACTGCTGGTCCAAAACGCTGCGGCCAGGCTTTTGACTGTATCCAAAAAGAAGGACCATATTTCCCCTATCTTGGCCTCCCTTCACTGGCTTCCAGTTCGCTATAGAATTGATTTCAAGCTATTTGTCTACAAGGCATTAAGCCAACTTGCCCCCTCCTACATCACAGATCTGCTGAGACCATACACCACTCCCAGGCCTCTTAGGTCTTCTGAATTAGGACTACTGGCCATCCCACACTCCAAACTAAAGCTCAGAAGTGACCATGCATTTGCTGTCACAGCCCTTAAATTATGGAACAGCCTTCCCTCTCTTATCAGATTTGCCCCTTCTGTCGATTCCTTCAAGTCTCAGCTCAGAACTCATTTCTTCTCATTAGCCATTGCATCTTAGTGGTTTTCTATTCACTTAGGTTATATATAGTATGTATATGTGTCACAACTGTTTTTAGTTTTTTGTTGTTGTAATATTTTATATACTGTATCTGAATGTGTTCTACAGCACTTTGGTCAGCTCTGCCTGTTTTAAACGTGCTCTGTAAATAAACATGATTTGATTTGATTTAAATCAGAAAGAAGTAACCGAAGTAGGCTAGGCTGGCACTACGGAAGCTATTGTTCCGGAGTTCTCCCGACTACGGTCTGGAGGACGTGAGACGCAAAATAACTAACCTACATGTTGGGATAAAAATAGGCTATGTTAATGTGGTCGAAATCATCACTGAAACTCGTGCTAATGAATTTTCTGATTGGCCTATTTGTTCTTTCCAATCTGGCAATCTTCATGTTGAGGCGCACTAAATTCTGAGTCTGGTACAGCCTTAGTTATTGGTACAATAACAGTTCCATTGCATAAGGCAGTTCATTGGCAGCACAGTGGCTCAGTGGTTAGCACTGGTGCCTCACAGCAAGAAGGTCCTGGGTTCAAACCCCACCTGACCCAATGGCCTTTCTGTGTGAAGTTTGCATGTTCTCCCCATGTTTGTGTGGGATTCCTCCGGGTACTCCGGATTTCCTCCCACCATCAATAAACATGCTCCATTCTCCTACAAGTGCCCAGACCAGTCACTGCCAATTAACCTGGAGTCGGTATGTGTGTCCTATGTGTGTGAGAAAGTCTGTCGTAATATGTTGGGTGAGCAAGTCTGGCGCAAATTGGCTGTATCACTCAGACTGAGTGTTGAGTTTGATAGCTGTCAGTCCATTCGTTGTTCGTTCTGTGTAAATAATTGGCGACCAATTTGTGTAAAGCGTTCTAAGTGTAGAGAAAAGCGCTAAAAACGAAATTATTCTTGGTAACAGATCCTTTCTCTTGACTGTGCTGCAGGCCTACTCTGTTTATGATGAAGAGATCGGATACTGTCAAGGCCAGTCCTTCTTGGCTGCTGTGCTGCTACTGCATGTAAGTATTTTAGGCATATGCTATACAGAATGGGGGAGTTTCATGTTTATTTTTTAATGGACAGATAACCTATGGATGGACAAATGTATCTGGGAAAAGTGAAGTATATGAGGCAGTTTAAAAGATGTTCAAGCAAAAAGCTAAAACGTATGACATCCAAGCAGAACAAATTAAAAGGTAACAATATTGTCTGAAATTGTTAGGGACCCCTAACTGCATGTTTTCCATCAGCCGCTCACACGTGTTCTCTGTCACACAGACCTTTCCACCATCTGTCTGCCTTTCATCTCTTAACTTAGGTTCTCCAACACATTTCATTTGTTTGAATAAACACTTTGAAGATGTGACTTCTAAGTGTTTAAACAGTTTTAACATCCCTTAAGTTATTTTACAAACCAAACTATGAAAGACTGAAGCTGTCAAATGGTCAAACACAAGTTTTTGAGTTCTGGTTCCTTTTGTATGTATTAATACTGAGGGGGAGAGTGCACGTCTTGCTCTGCGGTGAAATTTACCACCTTTTAAAAACAGGTGTAATCCAGTTCGCGGGTTTGCTTGCATAGAGGAAACTTCCAGAAAGAATGGCAACAGTTATCCGAGCAAGACAGAGCTGGGCAGCCAATACGCTCACTACGCACATAAACAAGGACCGCACCTTCCCCTCGTCGCTGCTTTACAAAATAGCAAAAATAACCTTGCAATGATAAGCTGTTTATCTTCAACGAGAGCATGACGCGAACCTATCCTTCTGGTGGTCATGAGAAATAAAAACAAAAAAATAACGGTACTGTGATTTGCGGGAACAGCAATCAGGTAAACTTGTGTTGTCTCCTGTTTCCTTGGTAAGTTTGATGTCAGCAAATAAAAGTAGCAGGACTGACAAAGCTTCCCTCAGCTGTTCTGAGGGTAGCTCTACCCCAAGGGTATGCGCCCACCTGCTTTGCATACAGACACTGGATTCGTCCGCTAAGATAAGGCTGCAGTCGAAGCTTATTGGTTGGGACCAACTTTGAATGCCAGTTCAATGCTAGTGACAGCCGACTGCCCTTAGAGCAGCATAATATATATATATAATGGTAACAATAATATATATATATATATATATATATATATGTTTATATGTATATATGTATGTGTATATATATAGATATAGATATATTTATATGTATATATGTGTGTGTATATATATATATGTATATAGATATATTTATATATTTATATATATATTTATATATTTATTTATATATGTATATATGTGTGTGTACATATACAGTGGGGAGAACAAGTATTTGACACACTGCCGATTTTGCAGGTTTTCCCACTTACAAAGCATGTAGAGGTCTGTCATTTTTATCATAGGTACACTTCAACTGTGAGAGACGGAATCTAAAACAGAAATCCAGAAAATCAAATTGTATGATTTTTAAATAATTAATTTGCTTTTTATTGCATGACATAAGTATTTGATCACCTACCAACCAGTAAGAATTCCGGCTCTCACAGACCTGTTAGTTTTTCTTTAAAAAGCCCTCCTGTTCTCAACTCATTACCTGTATCAACTGCACCTGTTTGAACTTGTTACCTGTATAAAAGACACCTGTCCACACACTCAATCAAACAGACTCCAACCTCTCCACAATGGCCAAGACCAGAGAGCTGTGTAAGGACATCAGGGATAAAATTGTAGACCTGCACAAGGCTGGGATGGGCTACAGGACAATAGGCAAGCAGCTTGGTGAGAAGGCAACAACTGTTGGCGCAATTATTAGAAAATGGAAGAAGTTCAAGATGACGGTCAATCTCCCTCGGTCTGGGGCTCCATGCAGGATCTCACCTCGTGGGGCATCAATGATCATGAGGAAGGTGAGGGATCAGCCCAGAACTACACGGGACCTGGTCAATGACCTGAAGAGAGCTGGGACCACATTCTCAAGGAAAACCATTAGTAACACACTACGCCGTCATGGATTAAAATCCTGCAGTGCACGCAAGGTCCCCCTGCTCAAGCCAGCGCATGTCCAGGACCGTCTGAAGTTTGCCAATGACCATCTGGATGATCCAGAGGACGAATGGGAGAAGGTCATGTGGTCTGATGAGACAAAAATAGAGCTTTTTGGTCTAAACTCCACTCGCCGTGTTTGGAGGAAGAAGAAGGATGAGTACAACCCCAAGAACACCATCCCAACCGTGAAGCATGGAGGTGGAAACATCATTCTTTGGGGATGCTTTTCTGCAAAGGGGACAGGACGACTGCACCGTATTGAGGGGAGGATGGATGGGGCCATGTATCGCGAGATCTTGGCCAACAACCTCCTTCCCTCAGTAAGAGCATTGAAGATGGGTTGTGGCTGGGTCTTCCAGCATGACAACGACCCGAAACACACAGCCAGGACAACTAAGGAGTGGCTCCGTAAGAAGCATCTCAAGGTCCTGGAGTGGCCTAGCCAGTCTCCAGACCTGAACCCAATAGAAAATCTTTGGAGGGAGCTGAAAGTCCGTATTGCCCAGCGACAGCCCCAAAACCTGAAGGATCTGGAGAAGATCTGTATGGAGGAGTGGGCCAAAATCCCTGCTGCAGTGTGTGCAAACCTGGTCAAGAACTACAGGAAACGTCTGATCTCTGTAGTTGCAAACAAAGGTTTCTGTACCAAATATTAAGTTCTGTTTTTCTGATGTATCAAATACTTATGTCATGCAATAAAATGCAAATGAATTACTTAAAAATCATACAATGTGATTTTCTGGATTTTTGTTTTAGATTCCGTCTCTCACAGTTGAAGTGTACCTATGATAAAAATTACAGACCTCTACATGCTTTGTAAGTAGGAAAACCTGCAAAATCGGCAGTGTATCAAATACTTGTTCTCGCCACTGTATATATATATATATATATATATATATATATATATATATATATATATATATATATATATAATATAATATATGCAGGCTTTGATACCATCTGGCATAACATCTTTTTGGAGAGATTAGCTTCCATTGGTATTGTTGGCGACCCTCTCACTTGGTTCAAATCTTACCTCTCGGGCCGCACTCAGTTTGTTTCAACTAAATAATTTTAGATCACAGCCCTTTCCTGTTTCTAGTGGTGTTCCCCAGGGCTCTGTTTTAGGCCCACTCCTATTTATTATATATCTACTATCCCCTGGTTAAATTTTTGGGAAATTTGGCATTCAATTTCATTGCTATGCGGATGACACCCAGCTTAAATCTTGGTTATCATGCAACTTTCTCAAACTTAACAGTGATAAAACTGAGGTTCTACTTGTAGGTACAAAATCCACCTTGATTAAATCTGACAGTTTTTCTGTGTTGACAATTCTACAGTTTTTCCTTCCCCTCGGGTTAAGAGCCTGGGTGTCATCCTTTGAATCACACATTAAAAATGTTACACGGTCTGCATATTTCCACCTACGTAATATGAATTGCCTCCGCCCATCTCTTACACCTAACAGCACCGTCATTCTTGTCCATTCCCTGGTCACATCCCATATTGATTACTGTAATTCTATCCTCTTTGGTCTTCCTCGCAAATGTCTGCACAAACTTCAGTTGGTCCAGAACTCAGCAGACATCCGCAATATTGACTCTCTCCCCACCTTCAAAACCCGTCTCAAAACACAAACTGGCACATTCGGTCTGATTCCCCACATTAAGTTTGCTGTTCTGTTTCTTTGTTGTTTGCACTTATGGTGATTCTTATTTAGTATTATTGTTTTAACTTATTATTGCTTACAACTGCCTTGTTTTATGATGTATTGGTACATTGTTTTTACTGTGTGTAAGGTGTCCCTGGGTGTTTTGAAAGGTGCCTGTAAATAAAATGCATTATTATTATTATATATACTTCAGAAACTACACCACCCTCAGAGCAGCATTAGATACAATAGAGATCCCCTGCTCTCAGAGCAGTATTAGAAATACTAAATACTAAATACTAGAATATTAGAATTTTTTGCAAATGTATTAAAAATAAAAAAATAAAAAATATCACATGTACATAAGAAGGGTGGGTCATGACCGGAAGAACGAGATCGCGGATACAAGCGGCGGAAATGAGTTTCCTCCGGAGGGTGGCTGGCATCTCCCTTAGGGATAGGGTGAGAAGTTCAGCCATTCGTGAGGGACTCGGAGTAGAGCCGCTGCTTCTTTGCGTAGAAAGGAGCCAGTTGAGGTGGTTCGGGCATCTAGTAAGGATGCCACCTGGCCGCCTTCCTAGGGAGGTGTTCCAGGCACGTCCAGCTGGGCGGAGGCCGCGGGGCAGACCTAGGACCAGGTGGAGGGATTATATCTCCACACTGGCCTGGGAACGCCTTGGAATCCCCCAGTCAGAGCTGGTTAATGTGGCCCGGGAAAGGGAAGTTTGGGATGCCCTGCTTGAACTGCTACCTCCGCGACCCGACCCCGGACAAAGCGGATGACGAACATGATGATGATGATGATGATGTACATAAGTATTCACAGCCTTTACTCAATACTTTGTTCGAGCACCTTTGGCAGCAATTACAGCCTCAAGTCCTCTTGAGTATGATGCTACAAGCTTGGCACACCTATTTTTGGGCAGTTTCTCCCATTCTTCTTTGCAGATCGTCTCAAGCTCCATCAGGTTGGATGGGGAGCGTCGGTGCACAGCCATCTCTCCAAAGATGTTCAATCGTGTTCAAGTCTGGGCTCTGGCTGGGCCAGTCAAGGACATTCACAGACTTGTCCCGAAGCCACGCCTTTGTTATCTTGGCTGTGTGCTTAGGGTCGTTGTCCTGTTGGAAGGTGAACCTTCGCCCCAGTCTGAGGTTCAGAGCGCTCTGGAGCAGGTTTTCATCAAGGATCTCTCTGTACATTGCTGCATTCATCTTTCCCTTGATCCTGACTAGTCTCCCAGTTCCTGCCGCTGAAAACCCCCCCCACAGCATGATGCTGCCACCACCATGCTTCACTGTAGGGATGGTATTGGCCAGGGGATGAGCAGTGCCTGGTTTCCTCCAGACATGACGCTTGGCATTCAGGCCAAAGACTTCAATCTTGGTTTCATCAGACCAGAGAATTTTGTTTCTCATGGTCTGAGAGTCCTTTAGGTGCCTTTTGGCAAACTCCATGTGGGCTGTCATGTGCCTTTTACTGAGGAGTGGCTTCCGTCTGGCCACTCTACCATAAAGGCCTGATTGGTGGAGTGCTGCAGAGATGGTTGTCCTTCTGGAAGGTTCTCCCATCTCCACAGAGGAACACTGGAGCTCTGTCAGAGTGACCATCGGGTTCTTGGTCACCTCCCTGACCAAGGCCCTTCTCCCCCGAATGCTCAGTTTGGCCGGGCGGCCAGCTCTAGGAAGAGTCCTGGTGGTTCCAAACTTCTTCCATTTGCGAATGATGGAGACCACTGTGCCCGTTGGGACCTTCAATGCTGCATACATTTTTTTGAACCCTTCCTCAGATCTGTGCCTCGATACAATCCTGTCTCGGAGGTCTACAGACAATTCCTTGGACTTCATAACTTGGTTTGTGCTCTGACATGCACTGTCAACTGTGGGACCTTATATAAACAGGTGTGTGCCTTTCCAAATCATGTCCAATCAATTGAATTTACCACAGGTGGACTCCAATCAAGTTGTAGAAACATCTCAAGGATGATCAGTGGAAACGGGATGCACCTGAGCTCAATTTTGAGTGTCACAGCGAAAGGTGTGAATACTTATGTACATGTGATATTTATTTTATTTATTTTTTTATACATTTGCAAACAATTCTAAAAAACTTTTTTCACTTTGTCATTTTCCGGTATTGTGTGTAGAATGTTGAGAATTTTTTTTTATTTAATCCATTTTGGAATTAGGCTGTAACATAATAAAATTTGGAAAAAATGAAGGGGTATGAATACTTTCCGGATGCACTGTACATACTAGACATACTACCCATAGAGCAGCATTACATACACTCACTGGCCACTTTATTAGGTATACCTTGCTAGTACCGGGTTGGACCCCCTTTTGCCTTCAGAACTGCCTTAATTCTTCGTGGCATAGACTCAACAATGTGCTGGACACATTCCTCAGAGATTTTGGTCCATATTGACATGATAGCATCCCTCAGTTGCTGCAGATTTGTCGGCTGCACATCCATGATGCGAATTTCTTGTTCCACCCCATCCCAAAGGTGCTCTAATGGATTGAGATCTGGTGACTGTGGAGGCCATTTGAGTACAGTGAACTCATTGTCATGTTCAAGAAACCAGTTTGAGATGATTTGAGCTTTGTGACATGGTGCGTTATCCTGCTGGAAGTAGCCATCAGCAGATGGGCACACTGTGGTCATAAAGGGATGGACATGGCCAGCAACAATACTCAGGTAGGCTGTGGCGTTTAAACGATGCTCAATTGGTTCTAAGGGGCCCAAAGTATGCCAAGAAAATATCCCCCACACCATTACACCACCACCAGCAGCCTGAACCGTTGATACAAGGCAGGATGGATCCATGCTTTCATGTTGTTTACGCCAAATTCTGACCCTACCGTCCGAATGTCGCAGCAGAAATCGAGACTCATCAGACCAGGCAACATTTTTCCAATCTTCTATTGTCCAATTTTGGTGAGTTTTTGCGAATTGTAGCCTCAGTTTCCTATTCCTAGCTGACAGGAGTGGCAACTGGTGTGGTCTTTTGCTGCTGTAGCCCATCTGCTTCAAGGTTCGACTTGTGCATTCAGAGATGGTCTTCTGCATACCTTAGTTGTAACGAGTGGTTATTTGAGTTACTGTTGCCTTTCTATCATCTTGAACCAGTCTGGCCATTCTCCTCTGACCTCTGGCATCATCAAGACATTTTCGGCCAGAGAACTGCCGCTCACTGAATATTTTCTCTTTTTCGGACCATTCTCTGTAAACCCTAGAGATGGTTGTGCGTGAAAATCCCAGTAGATCAGCAGTTTCTGAAATACTACAACCATGCCACGTTCAAAGTCACTTAAATCCCCTTTCTTCCCCATTCTGATGCTCTGTTTGAACTTCACCAGGTCGTCTTGACCATGTCTACATGCCTAAATGCATTGAGTTGCTGCCATGTGATTGGCTGATTAGATATTTGCGTTAACGAGCAGTTGAACAGGTGCACCTAATAAAGGGGCCAGTGAGTGTATATTAGATACATCCTACCTCCAGAGCAGCATAAGATATACCAGACACCCTGCCCTCAGAGAAGCATTAGAAATACTAGAAAGTAAATACACCCTGCTCTCAGAGCAGCATTAGAAATACTAGAGAGTAGAGACACCCTGCTCTCAGAGCCGGATTAGAAATACTAGAGAGTAGAGACACCCTGCTCTCAGAGCAGCATTAGATTTACCTCAGTCACTCTGCTCTCAGAGCAGCATTAGATAAACTAGACACCACCCTCAGAGTAGGATAAGCTATACAAGGGACACTACACTACCCTTAGAGCAGCATTATATTTACTGGACTCTTGACCACCCTTAGAGCAGCAATATATCCTAGAGACAATCTGCTCTCAGAGCAGCATTAGCTATACTAGAGACAATCTGCTATTTGAGCAGCATTAGATAAACTACGGACACCAACCTAAGAGCACCATTACATATACTAGAGACACCACACTCAGAGCAGCATTATATATACTAGAGACACCACTCTCAGAGTCGCATTAGATATACTAGAGACACCACCCTCAGAGCCGCATTAGATATACTAGAGACACCACCCTCAGAGCAGCATTGGATATGCTAGAGACACCCTGCTCTCGGAGCAGCATTAGATATATGATACACCCTACCCCCAGAGCAGCATTAGATATTACAGATACTATACAACCTTAGAGCAGTGATCGATGTAATAGAGACACTACACTACCCTTAGAGCAGCATTGGATATACTAGGGACACTACACTACCCTTAGAGCAGCATTAAGTAGATACACTACCGTCAGAGCAGCATTATAGAGAACATATCTACCAGAGGGGTTGATGCATTGAACTTCACAATTACACTTATATAAAACTAATCAGAAATATGATTATATGTTGCCTCAGCTGGAAAACTTTGATGTGGTTCGAACAATATCCCCATATGTCTTGTTTTGTTCCAGAGCTCATGGAAATGTCAAGATGGACCAATATTTCCTTTTGAGCATTAAGGAGTCTTTCCAAAAAGAATGAAACAAGCAAATTTTAAAGAACTGTCCATCTTCAAGAAAAGTTTCTGAGAGAAGACTTCATGCAAAACTATTTGGCTTCTGTTGAATGAGGACAGGGACGATTTTTACGAGATTAATTAAATGTAATACCTTGGTTTGGTTATTAGGCTCAAGACTTAATGTGAAACTTTTTTTTATAAATTTTTTTTACTTACTATATATAGTCATAAATGGTATCAATCACATGGATATCTCGGAAAGAAGATGGCAATGAAACCAAAATAAATAATAAATATGCAGTCTTTATACTCCAACTAAGTTGTAACTTTAAAGAAGTTTTACATAAGAACTTGCAATGCTATTGGTAAGATTAAACTTGGGAAAATGACATTTTAAACATCAAAGTGAATACCAGAACATGGCCAGTCGTTTTTCCACTTACCCCTTCAAGGAATGTAACAGAATGTTTTTTATAATAATCTCTCTCTCTCTCTCTCTCTCTCTCTCTCTCTCTCTCTCTCTCTCTCTCTCTCTCTCTCTCTCTCTCTCTCTCTCTCTCTCTCTCTCTCTCTCTCTCTCTCTCTCTCTCTCTCTCTCTCTATATATATATATATATATATATATATATATATATACATACATACACACACACACACACACACACACACACACAGAACCAGTCAAAAGTTTGGACATACAGTACTGTGCACAAGTTTTATGCAGGGGATGCTGTTTTGAAGGCAAGGTGTGGTCACACCAAATATCGATACAGATTTTCTTTTCACTCACTTTGTATTTTATTAATTGATAGAAAAAATTTACATATTTTTTAAAAGCATTCTTACTTTACATAATTTTTTTCACACCTGCCTAAAACCTTTTCACAGTACTGTACATTCCCATTTAAGTGAATGGAAAGGTGTGTCCAAACCTTTGACTGGCACTGTATATATGAAAGTAGTCCAGACCTTCAGTAAGTTTAGAACAGTGAAGTCAATTTGGTCATGGAGTAGACAATTCCATAATCGACCGACTCCACTCTTAGCTGCTGCTTGTTGGACTTTGCTGTCCTGAAGTAGGACATAAATGCATTCAAGGACTGGAACTCTGGGTCACCAACTCTTCTTATCTTATCAAGGGAGACAGAGTATCTGTAAAAAGATGCACTTAGTTTAGATTAGTATTGATGTAATGCTTTACCTGCTATGGACAGAATATGAAAAAAGTATAGTCACTCCTGGAACAGTTAATTCTAGCTTATTTGGTAGCGTGTACCTTAGTTTCCCTCTAAAATTGCTGGCTATTAGTAATTATTATCTCTAATGCTGCTCTGAGAGCAGGGTGTCTCTTATATCTACTGCTGCTCTGAGGGTTGTGTCTCTAGTATCTATAATGATGCTCTGAGAGCAGGGTGTCTTATGTATATCTACTGCTGCTCTGAGGGTTGTGTTTCTACTATCTATAATTCTGCTCGTGAGAGCATGGTGTCTTACTGTCTGTATATCTACTGCTGCTCTGAGGGTTGTGTCTCTAGTATCTATAATTCTGCTCTGGGAGCAGGGTGTCTTATGTATACCTATTGCTGCTTTGAGGGTTGTGTGTCTAGTATATTTCATGGTGCTGACAGTAGATTGTCTAGTATGTATAATACTGCTCTAAGGGTAGTCTAGGGTCTCTAGTATGTATATATAATGCTGCTCTGAGAGCAGGGTGTCTCTAGTATATCTTATGCTGCTTTGGTGTAGGGTGTATTTAATATATGTAATGCTGCTCTGGGGTTGGAGTGTCTCTGGTATACAGTGCATCCGGAAAGTATTCATACCCCTTCACTTTTTCCACGTTTTATTATGTTACAGCCTAATTCCAAAATGGATTAAATAAAAAAAAATTCTCAACATTCTACACACAATACCGGATAATGACAAAGTAAAAAAAGTTTTTATAAGTTTTAAAGTTTTCTATATTTTATTTTTTTATTTTTAATACATTTGTAAAAAATTCAAAAAACGTGCTGCCCGTTATTAAATAATCCTTAACTTTAAACAGGTCAATACAATTTTTTTTATTTAATATGAAACTATTGACAAACTGGTTTAAGCTTGCATTCTTAAAACACTGACAATTCAATCTTTCCTTATTTCTACTGTTAATATCGTCATATTGTCATTTCAAAACTCGCCTCTTGCGAGTTCTGAGCTCTTGGTGATTGCCGCAGAACTTAGTTAGAAATGCTATATTTAGGTACAAAACGCGCACCTTGTCCTCAAGTTAAATTGCCTACCTGTTCCCATACTTTTTGACGGTCAAACTTTGATTCATTTTGAAGTAAACCCCTGTCCGGACGAGATATTAAGTGGAATAAGCAATCAGTCAACAATTTGTTATTTAAAAAAATTTGCTATATACTTTACTTGAGTCGCTACTAACTTAAATTAAATCCGTCGTTCGGGGCGTTTCAACTCTGAGTAGTCCAAGGCCTTTGAAAGATTCTCAGAAAAAAAAGAAATCGATCCTAGGCAGAGGAAGATCTGCCCCCTCAAAGTTTTCCATGCCTTCACTTCTTCAGGACAGGTGTAAAACAAACGCCATTCTCCACTATACTATATGTAGCTACTAACTTAAATGAAATCCGTCAGTCGGGGCCTTTCAGCTTGGATGGGGTTGGAAAAAACCAACTGAGAGCAACTGAAAGACTGCTGAGAAACAAAACTGAGAAAGAGACAAACCCTTGAATGAGACATTCTAATAACCTTGAGATTTGTGTGTAAACTACTCGTTTGAGAGCTGTCACCGCTTGATAGCATTTGGTGTAATATACGTCTGTATTGTTTTAGTTCGGCACGCGGTGTCGCTTTTCGTTGTACTCCCTGCCGCCCTGGGCTGATGAGCTAGGTAAGATACCCTGGGGTTTACTAAACATCACGTAGACTGTTTCTGTTATATTCACTAGTTTAGGAACGAGTGCCACCCCATGTGTTTTCTGCTAGTCTAGACCAATGAATTGGTAGGCTAGCTAGGACTTCTTTTTCACCTTATGTTTATTTTGGCACCGTTCAACTCTTGATAACCCAGTGGCATGCATGTAAATAAAAACTCACTTATTAATACCTTAAACGTGTGTTCCTACTCCATCTTATATCTCATCCTACACCTCAACGTGTGTTCCTACTCCACTTTATATCTCATCCCACAAACATATGTTAATCCCTCACACCCTAGACACCTACACCATAGTAAGGGTCGTAACAAAGTAACACAAATTTGGAGCATTCACTGTTCAATCACTTGATTTAAAAAAAAAATACGAAAACATGTTTGTCCTGCCTACTCCAAGAGAAAGGAAACTTTCCTTGTTTGTTTTGTTTATTTTTTTCGCTTGTTCACCGAGGCTGTGATTGTCTTTATATAGGCCTACTTGTTCGTTTCTGATTACTGATTCGAGTTTGCGTTAGCTTATAGTAGGGGAGCCAAACACATTACGGATTGAGCCAAACAGAGGTCGCGACAAAACATTATGGGTGGTTACTCGGTGGTTCTTTTAGCCTTGGAAAATGTAGCTAGAAAAAATGGGCTGCGGAGCGCCCCTTGAACAAACGACCAAAGCGACGTCTGTTTGTTGGTGTTAACATGTTTTTTAATTCCAGCCACGGTACCTATGGCACTGTAGAATACGAGTACTGTCACGTTTTTACAATTTTGGCATCTTCTTGGTACTGAAGTATCGGTTCTCGTGACATCACTACTCGTAATGTAGCCTGAAGGTCCTCGGTGATCTGGCCTTCGCCAAACAAACGTATTCCTTTTCCAATTTCAGAAAGTTTTTACTCGTCTTACTTATCTCTCAATACACATTTTGGACAGATTTACTTTGATCTCCGAGAGGAGAGTTGGCGCTATAAAGCGCATGTGTTTGGGGGATCCTGCGCACTACCATTGAGCGCTCTCGCACAGTTAGTGTACGCGCTGCCTGCAAGTTTAAACTATGTGATGCGGAAAGCGGGAAAAACACAATGTATCTTATGTATTGCAATTCAGTTTTTTTCTTTCTACTTTTTACATATTTTAATGGCATTGGTATACACGTTTAATAAACAATTTGTAATTAAAATAGCTAATGACTAATATTTGTATTAACTTTAGGCAAAAATTTTAATAACTACAGCTATACTTACTGTTGCAATACAAATGGTTTATGTGTACTGATATTACCCACTCTACTCCACCCTTTTGATGCCAATATTTCCAGACCAATGTGTAAAATGTAATGTGAAAGGTACACTTTCATTACTTGTGGGAGTGCCCAATAATTATGGACTTCTGGAATAAAGTACTTGATATTCTATCACAAATAATATCGGAAAAGTTACCAACATGTCCACAGCTGTGCATCCTAGGTCAGCTCCTTGAGGAACTAAATATTAGTAAGTCCAAGAAGAAAATGATTTCATGTTGTCTTCCATCCATCCATCCATCCATTTTCTGCCGCTTATCCGGCGCCGGGTCGCGGTGGCAGCAGGCTAAGAAGGGTAGTCCAGACGTCCCTATCCTTAGCAACGCTTTCCAGCTCCTACTGGGAGATCCCGAGGCGTTCCCAGGTTACCCCATACTCCCGCAGTACCCCCCACAGGACTCCCCGGGGGACACGGTTGTAGGCTGTCTCCAAGTCCACAAAACACATGTAGACTGGATGGGCAAACTCCCATGATCCCCCCCCCAACAGCCCCGCAGGGGTAAAGAGTTGGTCCACGATTCCACGACCAGGACGGAATCCGCATTGCTCCTCCCATATCTGAGGTTCGACAATCGGTTGGAGCCTTCTTTCCAGCACCCTGGCATAAGCTTTCCCAGGTAGGCTGAGAAGTGTAATACCCCGATAATAGGAGCACACCCTCCGGTCCCATTTTTTTAAAATGGGAACCACCATTCCAATGGTACTGTCCCCGACCTCCACGCGACACCAAAGAGGCGTGTCAACCAAGACAGACCAACAATGTCCAGAGCTTCAGCATCTCAGGGCGAATCTCATCCACACCCGGCGCCTTGCCGCTGAGGAGCTTCCTAACTACCTTAATGACCTCGGCCAGGGATATGACTGAGACTACCCCCGAGTTTTCGAACTTTGCCCCCTCCACAGAGGACATGTTGGCGGGGTTAAGGAGTTCCTCAAAGTGCTCCTTCCACCACCCGACAATATCCCCAGTCCGGGTCAGCAGTTCTCCTCCCGTGCTCATCAGAGCCTGGGCCAATCCCTGCTTTCCCTTTCTGAGCCGTCTAACGGTTTGCCAGAACTTCCTTGAGGCCAACCGAAAGTCCTTCTCCATAGCCTCCCCGAACTCCTCCAACAACCGGGTTTTTGCTTCTTTGACTACCGAAGCTGCAGCCCTTCGGGCCTCCCGGTACACGTCTGCTGCTTCAGGAGACCCTTGGGCCAACCAAGCCCGAAAGGCCTCCTTCTTCAGTCTGACAGCTTCCTTCACCGCTGGTGTCCACCAGCGGGTTCTTTAGTTGCCATGACAGGCACCCACGACCTTCTGACCACAACTCCTAGCAGCCGCTTCCACAATGGAGGTTTTGAACATGACCGACTCGGAATCAATGTTCCCAACCTCCCCAGGGATGCACGAGAAGTTCTTCTGTAAGCGGGAGTTGAAGACCTCCTGGACAGGGTCCTCAGCCAGACGTTCCCAATTCACCCTCACTACACGTTTGGGTTTACCGGGTCTGTTCGGCAGCCTCCCCCGCCATCTGATCCAACTCACCACCAGGTGGTGATCAGTTGACTGCTCAGCTCCTCTCTTTACCCTGAGTGTCCAGGACATACTGCCGCAGGTCTGACGATACGACCACAAAGTCGATCATCGATCTGCGGCCTAGGGTGATCGGGTACCAGGTACACTTATGAACCTCCCCATGCTCGAACATGGTGTTCGCTATGGACAATCGATGACTAGCACAGAAGTCCAACAACAATGCACCACTCTGGCCACCCAGCGACTCCAAGAAGGCCGGATACTCCGAACTGCATAAGCACAAACAACCGTCAGAGCCTTCCCCCCAGCAACTCGCAGTCGCAACGAGGCGACCCTCTCGTTCTCCGGGGAAAACTCCAACACTGCGGCGCCCAGCTGGGGACTTGTGAGAATCCCCACACCTGCCCGGCGCCTCTCACCCTGGGCAACTCCAGAAAAGAGAAGAGTCCAGCACCTCTCCAGGACTTTGGTTCCAGAACCAGTGCCATGCGTAGAGGTGAGCCCAACTATGTCTAGTTGGTACTGCTCCACCTCCCGCACTAGCTCCGGTTCCTTTCCCACCAGAGAGGTGACATTCCACGTCCCTAGGACCAGTCTACGATGCCAGGGGTCAGCACACCTAGGTCCCTGCCTATGCCTGCCACCCGGTTGGCATAACACCCGACCCCGATGTCTATCCCTGCAGGTGGTGGGCCCACAGGGCGCCGGCTCCATGTTGTTTCTTCGGGCTGTGCCCGACCGGGCCCCATGGGTCAAGGCCCGACCACTAGACGCTCGCCGACGAGCATCCCCCCCGGGTCTGGCTCCAGTGGGTAGCCCCGGTTTCCCTATTCCGGGCGAGGTGCTACAATACCGTTGGTTCCGATTCATCGTGGGTCTTTCATGTTGTCTTCTCCAAGCTAAACACACAATTGCACTATTTTGGAAAAACCCAGACATGCCATATATCAATCAATGGTTTAGGTACCTATCTAATTGTCTTGCTTTGGAGAAACTGACGTTTCGCTATCAAAGGAAAATCTGGTGACTTTCAAGAAGTATGGGGACACGTTCTAAAATGTGTGGAAAGTAATCCTTTGGGGCCTGTATTAACGAGCTAATAATATCTTCAGCTCTTGTATATTGTTTTTATTGTATTGTCTTTTTTGTTGAGAATATGGGAGGTGGGGTTTTATGTGATGTATTGTGTTTTTGTTTTTAGTTAAGAATGCAATAAAGATATTTGAAAGAAAAAAAACCTACAGCTATGCTCGAAAACCCACATCGTTTTGAATAATCGAATAGTTGAATAACCGTGTCCATCCCTAATCACTGTCTGCTTTAAGCATGAGTAAAAGAGAGCGAATGAGAAGTGTATTTATATAAGTTTATATGTTTGATGTTCTGCAAACTTTTGTTTTCTTTTTCTGTGAGTCGATGGTTCCATGATAGATAAAGGGAGGCCTGTTCCATTGCTTTTTTAAAGCGGGCGCTGACAGGAGCTGATGAGCCTTAGGTTTGTCTCTTCTGCTGCAGTGCCCTGTTTGAACTTTCTTGTCCCTTACTCTACTTCAGATGCCTGAGGAACAGGCCTTCTGCGTGCTGGTCAAGATTATGTACGAGTACGGCCTCAGGGAACTCTACAGGAACAACTTTGAAGATCTCCACTGCAAGTTCTACCAGCTGGAGAAACTTTTGCAGGTTAGTAGTTAGTGTTTTAGGTTTTCTGTTACTATTCAAGTTATGATTTAAAAATGGATTTGTTCCAGAGCTTTAAAATGCTTTATTCTTATATAGATGTGAGTTTGTTTGATTAGTAGTTTGTGTTTGGAGAAAGATCAGTCTGATGGTTGGATTGGAAACTGTGACCTTAGTAAGATAACAAACGATTAATTTCCTGTCATAGATTCCTGTCAAAGTCTGTTGAAAGTCTACCAAGGTTTACTGAACTAATTTAGAATGTTTGTGCTTACTCAATGTTGTGCGTGTGTGTGTGTGTGTTATCTGTTTGTTAACATGCGCAAGTGAAATATAAAGGAGGGGCATAAGTTAACTCTTAAAAAGTGATTGTGTTAAGACTAGACACAGGTTAGTCATTCATGCTAAACCTGCTGCAAACGGGTTCTGAAATCCACTTGAGCCCTCTAGTTGGCTTCAACCAGCATCAAGCTTAACTTGGTTAGCGTTGACAATCACGTTAAAGGAAGGTTGTTAGTGTTTATCATTATCGTAAAGCTTTGAAACACGTCAGACTTTTTTTGCTGGAATCTTTTTTTTTTTTTTTTTGCTGGTGTTTTGCGGATACCATTTAATGAAGCAACCAGTTAAGGACCTGTGAGGTATCTGCTACAAATAAAATACATTAATTTCAAATGTTGCAGCATTTTGTTTTCTGTGGTTATTTTCTTGCTTACAAAACGTAACTAACTTGGGGACCTAACTCGCCATGTGATGATGGTGGTGGAGAGCGCTGTCTAACACGTCGCTCCATAAGCTCCCATAGGTGTTCAGTTTGGTTGAGATCTGGTGACTGTAAAGGCCATAGCATATTATTCACATCATTGTCACACTCATCAAACCATTCAGTGACCCATGGATGGAGGCAAAGTCATCCTGGAAGAAACCACTCCCATCAGAATAGAAATGTTTCATCATAGGATAAAGGTGAATAGGTGAATAGTCCACCCAGAACAACTTTATATTGATTTGCAGTGACCCTTCCCTTAAGGGGACAAGTGGACCCAAACCACGCCAGTAAAATTCCCCCCACAGCATAATAGAGCCATTGGATCTCTTTACTGTAGGGGTCAAGCATTCAAGCCTGAACCATTCTCTTGGTGTCCGCCACTCTTACAGCCCATTTGTCAAGAATATGGTGAAGGATGACTCATTTGACCATATCACTTTTTTCCACATCTCTGTAGTACCAGTGCCTATGTTTTTTGCACCACTGAACTCTCAAATGTGCAATAATTTGTAATGAGGGGTTTATGCACTGTAACCCTACTACAATATCCCTCTCTATGTAATTGTCGACGGACTGTTCTTGCTGACGCTGTCTGATCACGTCCCGCTTTGACAGTCTCAGTCATCCGGGAAGAGTAGCTCTTCTGTTTTTCCTCACACATTGCACTAACGCACAAGCATCACGGTCATCAAATGTGCACTGTCGACCACAATTTCCGACCCGATTTACTGATGTCTTTCCTGTAGATCTAAATGCAGATGTCACTTTAGTCACTGTTCCTTTTGAAACACTAGCCAGTTAAGCAGTCTTTGTGTCTGAAGCTCCTGCCATCTGTTCCCCAACAATGAACCCTCTTTCAAAGTCACTTAGATATGTTCCTGTTGCCATCTTGACACAAAATCAGAATCAACTGGGCCTGCTCAGCATTTCTATACATGCCACAGACAATGATGTGATGTTCACTGCTTAATTGTACATGTACCTGTTGTATCGCTGTTCTTTCACTCATTTCTGCTTTTTTTCTTCAATTTGTCACCCATCTGTATATCTCTATCTCAAGGTATTAAATACATATTCAAAAGATTATTACACACGTGTCACTACATCTCCCCGTTTCATCAAAATATTGTCTTAAGTTCTTATAAAGTTAAAAGTTTGTTATGTACCAGCCTTAATAACTTCGTCAAAAGAACGTCAAAAGAAACGTTACAGAATCCTGCAGGCATATTTGATAGACTAATGCTAGTATAAAAAAGCAAGCATAATAGCCATAAATCCTAGAAAGTAATTTACTGATCAAAATCGTTTAAACACCAGTTTGGTTGCAAACAATATTTGACATAACATTAGCTAGATCAGTAGTAGCATAATTTTCTATTCACATAGTCAATTAATCCCGTTTGATGAAATCAGATGTATGTGTATAGCACATTTCAAACACGTAGGCATGTGCTTTACACAATACAAGACGAAACATACAAGGAAGAAACAAAAGACCAAGAAAGAAATTAAAACAATTGTAATAAGATAAATCAAATTAAAGTAAAGATTAATTCAGTCAAATGTAACCAAAAACATACATTTTTAATCTGGATATAACAGTTAGGCTTGGAAAATGTGCTTTTTACCCTGACCACGACAGGTGTTGTGTGGTTAAACCTAAGCGCTTTTCACCGCTCTCTACAGGGACGATTATGCCAAGGTCACAAGATTGAAACAGTCCACCCTGGCCTGGACATTACTAACTCATGTGGACGGTCAAGTAGTCCTTCAAAGAAGTAGCTCTTAATGCACTCATCAAATGGTATCAGAAGAAAACCCATCTTGTCAACTTGAGATTGTCTACATTTGTTATTGAACTCTTTGAAAGAACGTGTACGTCCACGATTAGATCATATTAGTTCTCTTTGACCTCAATGTATTCATTTATCATGATGATCAACACATTCTGTTACCCGGCAGGAGCAACTTCCAGAGCTGTGGGCCCACTTCCAGGATCTCAACCTGGAGGCCCACATGTACGCGTCCCAGTGGTTCCTCACCCTCTTCACGGCAAAGTTTCCCCTCTGCATGGTCTTCCACATCACAGACCTGCTGCTTTGTGAGGTAACAGGACACAGGCACATCTGTTCAGACTAACCAGGAATAATAGTGATGGGAACGTTTCAGAGTACTGTAAGCATGTGGATTCTTTGTTCTCAAAGACAAGCTTATTGGGATAGTGCAATATAAGACTGTTAATGCTATATTTTTCATATCTATATACTACTTAAACATTTCAACAGAAATGATGGTTGGCCATCATTGTGTGTGAATGCTGTTCGAGCTGGGCAGGTTGGCTTTTAAGTAAACGTACAGTATGACTTGTTTTGCCCTCACCATACTTGGAAGCTCCATCTCTACTATTATCATTCATTATCAATGATTGCAATTATCAGGAGCATCAAGATGCTATTTGATTGGCAGCACAGTTAGAGGTTTGCTATGTGAATGGTTTCTGTTTTATTTGCACAGGTTTAGTACCAGCAATCCTTTAGTGAATTGACCCCCGGTGTGTTCTGTCATATGTGATGCTATAGCCCTATGTCTGTCTGTCTGTCTGTCTGTCTGTCTGTCTGTCATATCGCTCTACAGTGCTGTGCAAAAGTATTTGCCCCCTTACAGATACTTAATGTTTTTGCACATTTGTCACACTTAAATGTTTCAGATTATCAAACAAATTTTTATATCAGACAAAGATAACCTGAGTAAATACAAAAAGCTGTTTTTAAATTATTTCATTTATTAAGGGAAAAAAGCTATCCAAACCAACCTGGCCCTATGTGAAAAAGTAATTGCCCCCCCCTTGTTAAATCATGAATTAACTGATATTAACCACATTTTTGGGAAAGCTGAGTTCAGTTTCACTAGCCACACCCAGGCCTGATTACTGCCAGAACTGTAGAATCAAGAAATCAATTAAATAGAACCTGTCTGACAACATGAAGTAGGCTAAAAGATCTCAAAACGCAACACATCATGCCCCGATCTGAAGAAATTCAAGAACAGATGAGAAACAAAGTCATTGACATATATCAGTCTGGAAAGGGTTACAAAGCCATTTCTAAGGCTTTGGGACTCCAGCGAACCACAGTGAGAGCCATTATCCACAAATGGAGAAAACATGGAACAGTGGTGAACCTTCCCAGGAGTGGCCGGCTGACCAAAATTACTCCAAGAGCGCATCGACTCATCCAGGAGGTCACAAAAGAACCCAGAACAACATCTAAAGCACCGCAGGCCTCACTTGCCTCAGTTAAGGTCAGTGTTCATGATTCAACAATCAGAAAGAGACTGGGCAAACATGGTATCCATGGGAGAGTTCCAAGGCGAAAACCACTGCTGACCAAAAAGAACTCAAAGGCCCGTCTCACATTTGCCAAAAACATCTTGATGATCCCCAAGACTTGGGAAAATATTCTGTGGACTGACGAGACAAAAGTTGAACTTTTTGAAAGGTGTGCGTCCCGTTACATCTGGCGTAAAACTAACACAGCATTTCAGGAAAAGAACATCATACCGACAGTCAAACATGGTGGTGGTAGTGTGATGGTCTGGGCTGCTTTGCTGCTTCAGGACCTGGGCGACTTGCCGTAATTTATGGAACCATGAATTCTGCTCTCCACCAGAAAATCCTGAAGGAGAATGTCCGGCCATCAGTTCGTGACCTTAAGCTCAAGCGCACTTGGGTTATGCAGCAGGACAATGATCCGAAGCACACCAGCAAGTCCACCTCTAAATGGCTCAAAAAACCCAAAATGAAGGTTTTGGAGTGGCCTAGTCAAAGTCCGGACTTAAATCCGATTGAGATGCTGTGGCATGACCTTAAACAGGCCGTTCATGCTCGTAAACCCTCCAATGTGGCTGAATTAAAACAATTCTGCAAAGAAGAAAGGGCCAAAATTCCTCCACAGCGATGTGAAAAACTCATTGCCAGTTATCGCCAACGCTTGATTGCAGTTGTTGCCGCCAAGGGTGGCACAACCAGTTAGTAGGTTTAGGGGGCAATTACTTTTTCACATAGGGCCAGGTTGGTTTGGGTAGCTTTTTTTCCCTTAATAAATGAAATCATCATTTAAAAACAGCTTTTTGTATTCCCTCAGGTTATCTTTGGCTGATATAAAAATTTGTTTGATAATCTGAAACATTTAAGTGTGACAAATGTGCAAAAACAATAGGTATCTGCAAGGGGGCAAATACTTTTGCACAGCACTGTATCTCTATCGTTATATCTATAGCTCTATCTCTATCTATCTATAGTCATATCTATATCTCTATCTATCTAACATCATATATATAGCTCTGTATCTATCTACAGTATCTATAGTCATATCTGTAGCTCTATATCTATCTACAGTATCTATAGTCATATCTATAGCTCTATCTCTCTATAGTCATATACACTCACTGGCCACTTTATTAGGTACACCTGGCTAGTACCGGGTTGGACCCCCTTTTACCTTCAAAACTGCCTTAATTCTTCGTGGCATAGACTCAACAAGGTGCTGGAAACATTCCTCATATTTTGGTCCATATTGACATGATAGCATCACTCAGTTGCTGCAGATTGGTCGGCTGCACATCCATGATGTGAATCTCTCATTCCACCACATCCCAAAGGTGCTCTATTGGATTGAGATCTGGTGACTGTGGAGGTCATTTGAGTACAGTGAACTCATTGTCATGTTCAAGAAACCAGTTTGAGATGATTTGAGCTTTGTGACATGGCGTGTTATCCTGCTGGAAGTAGCCATCAGCAGATGGGTACACTGTGGTCATAAAGGGATGGACATGGTCAGCAACAATACTCAGGTAGGCTGTGAAGTTTAAACGATGCACAGTTGGTACTAAGGGGCCCAAAGTATGCCAAGAAAATATCCCACACACCATTACACCACCACCAGCAGCCTGAACCGTTGATACAAGGCAGGATGGATCCATGCTTTCATGTTGTTTACGCCAAATTCTGACCCTACCGTCCGAATGTCGCAGCAGAAATCGAGACTCATCAGACCAGGCAACATTTTTCCAATCTTCTATTTTTAAATTTTGGTGAGCCGTGCGAATTGTAGCCTCAGTTTCCTGTTCTTAGCTGACAGGAGTGGCTCCCGGTGTGGTCTTCTGTTCATGTAGCCCATCTGCTTCAAGGTTTGGCGTGTTGTGCGGTCAGAGATGGTCTTCTGCATACCTTGGTTGTAACGAGTGGTTATTTGAGTTATTGTTGCCTTTCTATCATCTTGAACCAGTATGGCAATTCTCCTCTGACCTCAACAAGGCATTGTCGCCCAGAAAACTGCCCCTCACTAGATATTTTCTCTTTTTCGGACAATTCTCTGTAAACCCTAGAGATGGTTGTGCGTGAAAATCCCAGTAGATCAGCAGTTTCTGAAATACTTAGACTTGCCCGTCTGGCACCAACAACCATGCCACGTTCAAAGTCACTTAAATCACCTTTCTTCCCCGTTCTGATGCTCTGTTTGAACATCACCAGGTCGTCTTGACCATGTCTACATGCCTAAATGCATTGAGTTGCTGCCATGTGATTGGCTGATTAGATATTTGCGTTAACGAGCAGTTGAACAAGTGTACTTAATAAAGTGGCCAGTGAGTGTATATAGCTCTATCTGCAGTGCATCCGGAAAGGATTCATACCCCTCCACTTTTTCCACATTTTATTATGTTACAGCCTAATTCCAAAATGGATTAAATAAAAAAAATGCTCTCAACATTCTACATACAATACCGCATAATGACAAAGTGAAAAGGTTTTTTTGAATTTTTTGCAAATGTATTAAAAATAAAAAATAAAAATATCACATATACACAAGTATTTACACCCTTTGCTGTAACACTCAAAATTGAGCTCAGGTGCATCCCCGTTTCCACTGATCATCCTTGAGATGTTTCTACAACTTGATTGGAGTCCACCTGTGGTAAATTCAATTGATTGGGATTTGGAAAGGCACACACCTGTTTATATAAGGTCCCACAGTTGACAGTGCATGTCAGAGCACACACCAAGTTATGAAGTCCAAGGAATTGTCTGTAGACCTCCGAGACAGGATTGTATCGAGGCACAGATCTGGGGAAGGGTACAAAAACATTTCTGCAGTATTGAAGGTCCCAACGAGCACAGTGGTCTCCATCATTCGCAAATGGAAGAAGTTTGAAACCACCAGGACTCTTCCTAGAGCTGGCCGCCCGGCCAAACTGAGCAATCGGGGGAGAAGGGCCTTGGTCAGGGAGGTGACCAAGAACCCGATGGTCACTCTGACAGAGCTCCAGGGTTCCTCTGTGGAGATGGGAGAAGCTTCCAGAAGGACAACCATCTCTGCAGCACTCCACCAATCAGGCCTTTATGGTAGAGTGGCCAGATGGAAGCCACTCCTCAGTAAAAGGCACATGACAGCCCGCATGGAGTTTGCCAAAAGGCACCTAAAGGACTCTCAGACCATGAGAAACAAAATTCTCTGGTCTGATGAAACCAAGATTGATCTCTTTGGCCTGAATGCCAAGCGTCATGTCTGGAGGAAACCAGGCACTGCTCATCACCTGGCCATACCATCCCTGCAGTGAAGCATGGTGGTGGCAGCATCATGCTGTGGGGGTGTTTTTCAGCGGCAGGAACTGGGAGACTAGTCAGGATCAAGGGAAAGATGAATACAGCAATGTACAGAGAGATCCTTGATGAAAACCTGCTCCAGAGCGCTCTGGACCTCAGACTGGGGCGAAGGTTCACCTTCCAACAGGACAACGACCCAAAGCACACAGCCAAGATAACAAAGGAGTGGCTTCGGGACAAGTCTGTAAATGTCCTTGAGTGGCCCAGCCAGAGCCCAGACTTGAACCCGATTGAACATCTTTGGAGAGATCTGAAAATGGCTGTGCACCGACGCTCCCCATCCAACCTGATGGAGCTTGAGACGATCTGCAAAGAAGAATGGGAGAAACTGCCCCAAAATAGTTGTGCCAAGCTTGTAGCATCATACTCAAGAAGACTTGAGGCTGTAATTGCTGCCAAAGGTGCTTCAACAAAGTATTGAGTAAAGGGTGTGAATACTTATGTACATGTGATATTAAATTCTTTTATTTTTAATACATTTGCAAAAAATTCAAAAAAAAACTTTTTCACTTTGTCATTATGCGGTATTGTGTGTAGAATGTAGAGAATTTTTTTTTATTTAATCCATTTTGGAAGTAGGCTGTAACATAATAGAATGTGGAAAAAGTGAAGGGGTATGAATATTTTCCGGATGCACTGTATCTATAGTCATAAATATAGCTCAATCTCTCTATAGTCATATCTATAGCTCTATATCTATCTACAGTATCTATAGTCATATCTATAGCTCTATCTATCAATAGCCCTGTCTCTATCTCTGGCTCTCCCTTCTACGTACACTAACTTGCTCACTCCTCCATTAAAACACACATCTTTCACATACACACACCCTCCCCAAAACAATTGCGCCATCTAGAGCTTAAAAGCCTGCCATATGAAGCTGAGGACCCTTCTGCTGTTATTTATAGATATGGAGAGATATTTTTAGCTTCTGTTGCCATGTGAACGGAAGTGGAAATGACAGACTTGTCTCGATTGTTCCCATGTGAAGCCTACATCCTCAGCGCATCTCTGCTCCTTCTTTCTCTCTCTCTCTCTCTCTCTCTCTCTCTCTCTCTCTCTCCCTTTTGTCGTCCCTGTGTCTTCGTCTGCCTTCTTGTGTGCTTTCGTCCTTTGTCTAATCTGGTTCTTCACACCCCTCTTTTCTCACTTTTATGCATCCTTTTTTTCTCCTTCAACCCTTTCCCTCTGTATCTTTCTTTTGTCCATCTGTCACTCGCTTGCAATTGTACCTCCTCCACTTTCTCTTTCTTCCTCTTTAACCCTTAACCCATCTCCCTAATCTTTCTCTTTCTCACACTTTACTATTGATGAATCATGACTGTCAGTTGGGGTTTTTGTGTTTTGAACTAATTTGAATGTTCCTTCTACATCTTCTACAGTAGGAAGAACACAGAAAACATAGTCCCCCATGTTGAAATACTAGCTTTACTTCTGTGCAATGTTATAGAGTAATAGTTTTACAAGTAAGCCCAACATATTGTCTGTGAAGGTGGTTGTGGTCAATAGGTGCACTCTGATTCATTCTGCCCCTGGCTTTGTCTGCAGGGTCTGAACAGCATCTTCAACGTGGCGCTGGCCCTCCTCAAGGTTAGTACCATGGCATTTCAACAGCCTTCACATGGACCTTTAACCACTCATGGTCTTAGGGTTTCATCCTGGGCGATCAGCTGAACCTTGCTAGCTCACATTCTGTTTCACTGTACAGATCCATGTGACTACACTGTAAGGAGTTTGCTGTCTATTCCATAGATAGACCTATCTGCGTCCTGCGGCGTCTTTAGATAAAGACGATATAAACGTGTTTGGTCAGAAATCAAATCAAATCAATTTTATTTATATAGCACAGTTCATACACAGAGGCAATTCAATGTGCTTTACATAAGGCCAGCAGACACAGCATGAGCACACTAACATTGTGAAGTGAACAGTACGGACCAATCAGAAGCCCCAGCAGGTCAGCCTGGTCTACCAAGGGCTCAGACGCCTGCTGTTGGTGTGAGGTGGTGGGGCTATGCTGTTTGAGAAAGTCACACGGCTCCCTCTACTGTACATAAACAAAACTACCACACCTAGTGTACAGGTCTGTTGAAGACATTTTGGATTAGCATAGATAACCAGATGTTTCATAGTTATTGTGCAATTTTGTTTAGATTTTTATATTTGGCAATGCAGTTGTGCTCAGTTGGTTAGCTTTTCAGATCAATATAATTGGAATTGGATGACAAAGCCTCTGCTTACTTCTAGTGTGCTCTCCTGTAAATGTCAACTTTATTACCAACAACAGGGTAGTATAAGTTTATTACATACAACATGGTAGTATAAGAGTTTATTACCAACAACATGGTAGTATAAGTTTATTACCAACAACATGGTAGTATAAGAGTTTATTACCTACAACATGGTAGTATAAGAGTTTATTACCAACAACATAGTAGTATAAGAGTTTATAACCCACAACATGGTAGTTTGAGAGTTTATTACCCAACCACATGGTAGTATAAGAGTTTATTACCAACAACATGGTAGTATGAGAGTTTATTACCCAACAACATGGTAGTATAAGAGTTTATTACCAACACCATTGTAGTATAAGTCATGGATACACGATGGAGTGATTGGAGGAACAGATCCGAAAATAAACTATGTCCTTTTAGAAATCAGCGTATGTTAGGTATAGATGGAGTTTGCCAACTTGTTAATACAGTATTTTTAAATGTATACAAGTATTTTTGGTAGATTATAATATTATAAGATATTAGTAGAAATATTACTTGAATATTATTATATATTATTAGAAAAATACAAATACTTAAATATGTTGAAGTCAGTGCATTCAGCATTAGCTATCTTATAAGATAAAAAAAATCCCAAATAAATAAGATAAAAAAAAATAATAGAGCTGCCAACTCTCACGCATTGAGCCTGAAACTCACGCAAATGACCTTTTTCACATGCTCTCATGCCACACCTCATATTTCTCACGTATTCACAAATTTTTTGGGAAACGTTAACTAAGCCTACTATTGCTGACCATTGAAGAAGAAAACAATAAAATGCGGCTTTGAGGTGCGGAATTTGAAGCGGGGAAAAATTGGACAGTGCTCAATTTTATTTACTTGTGCAAAGCGGCAAGTCAGTCAGAGCTAAGCGGTGATCTAATAGGGACATTTGAGGAAGCTGTATGGTGTAAGAATTAGAAGTTATGAAACTGGGAAAAGGGCTGTAAATAGTCATGAAGCAATCACATAATAATAATATGACTTTCCGAAAACAGAATGTGATTGCATGACGCAATCACATAAATATAACAGCAAGCAGTATATGCGGTGGCCGGCTATGTAAAAAGAATTACAGAAAAAAAGAATATATATTAAAAAAGAAGAAACATAAAAATAGCATTAAAAATGCAAGAAAAAGAAGATAAAAAGACAGAAATTTGGTTGGAATGGTTGTAGAACTCAAAGCAAATAGAGGAGGTTGCACACCCACCAACATACTGTACACCACCTTCAGTATCGTAGATAGCAAAATTAGACTGTTCTGTGTCTTAAGAGGTTTCTTGTCATTTAGTTTTAAAGACTCAATTAGTTTAGAAATAGTTCAAATGAACTGACTCGAATGAGGAGACTCATTATGAGACTCAGACTGCACATCATCAGCGACTTGGGTAAGAACAACAGAGGCCCATGTCTGTTCACCTGTTTAATTGACGTCATTCAAGCAAACAGGACACACGAAAAGAATGAGACATGCTCTGACCTAATTCACAGACACCATACACCGTCACGGTGTCACATCTAACAAAAGTGCAAACCGATATCTGCGTTTACAGCACTTCATAACTCTTCACATTAACATGATAAAAACATGATAACAAGGAAACATAAACATGATAACAAGGAAACATTAAGAACGTGCTGTCCATAACAATAAACAGAGTTACTCGCCCGGCACCGATGCTACATTATGTTAATTAGTCATGTTTCTTCAAGTACAACGATGTCTGCCATGCGCGGTGGTGACCCTCAGCTCCAAAATAAATTTGGTAATCCAGCTAAGAACAAATCTAAGAACGTATAACCTCTCTTTGTTTGATATGACAAATTTGGTGTTCTAAACCTTCCAAAAATCTGCTTTGCAATGTTTATCTGACACCTCGCCACATAATTATTATAAAAGGCTATAGATTTACACAGTAATATTGCTACTGCTGGCATCTCACACAATAAAAGTCCCATTATAGCTGCTTGCCACGTTTCTATGAATCTTTTCGTAATAGCAATCATAGATTTAAATCTGACAATGTTTGAATGAGGTTACTCAATAAGACGTTTTCAGTCATGGTTGCAAGAAGATTCCCTACCGTTGTCACTTGAGGGCGGATCCGACACTGTGTCCACTGCTATGTGGAGAGAGTATGAGGTAAAAAAAAAGAAACTACTAGTGGCATTAAAACAAATTGCGTTAACACATTAAAACAAATATGTGTTATTACTAATATGTAATATGCTAATACTTGCTACTACTACTTAATAACTTACATAAATGTGTTTTGGTGCAGTGTGAGCTCAATTATGACTGTATCGCCAAGCTTGGTTTTGTGTGTGAAGTAGACCATCTGAGGATGATATACAGCGATTTTGAGTTAATTTGGTTTCATTGTTTCAGAGGAGTTAGTTCAAATACAACCAATAAACGACTAAACTTGGCTATTTATAAAAAAATAAATTGTTGTTTGCCATCAACCTCTGCCTGGTTTTTGCTGACTTTGTCCCATTGGGCAAAACAGAATTTGACCTCTTCTAAAGCCTCCACCTTTCAAATTTTTTCAAACTTTAAATCATGATGTGAATCACAATACAAATATTGTATGATATAAATTGATCCAATATTGAATCAGTTTAAAATCGAAATGTACAGTACTGTTTACAGTAATACGTTTGGATTCACTGTGAGATCAATTTTTTAAATATCAAAAATACCCTACTTGTTTCTGTAGTAGACCATCTGAGGATGATACACTGATTTTTTTGTGTGATTTGGTTTTCTGGCCTCGGAGGAGTTGATTGAAATAGACATGTGTGAAAGAGTAAAGTTCAACCAAAAAAATCCCAAAACTCAGATATTTATAAAAAATTATGTTTTTAAGATAACGATCTGAGATTTTGCACACTTCATGTCATTAATGTTGGGATATTTATGTATTTTTCAGATGAGGATTGTTGACTGAACCAGTGAGATATGACAAATTGAATGTACAGTAGTGATTACAGTAATATATTTTGATGTGCTGTGAGCTCCTTTCTGGAGATATCAACAAGATATTTGATGTTGAGCATCTGAAGATGCTGTCCCGTAATTTTGATGTGATTTGGATATATAGTTTAGGACCTGGACCCTTTGGGTAGACAAGTTTTTGAGAAAAACAGAGAGATGGACTTCATAGTTTCTAATGGGTGCCAGTATATGAAAGTTTCATCTCACTGCAATAGACACGTTCTGAAGATTTCAGAGCTGTAACCCAAATGGTCTATTTTTATGATTTTTTAAAAACCTTGAACTTAGAACTGCTCCTATAGCGCCACCAACTGCTACAATGAGACGGCATGGCATGGGCGGTAGTTTTGAGTGGACCTGGACATGTGTGAAAATTTTGGTGCATTTTTAACCATGGGAAGTAGGATATTTGGGGGAATAATAATAATAATAATAATAATAATAATAATAATAACAATTACAAGAATTGACCGGCTGTACCAGCCAGCCAACTAATAAAAAATATAACATGTGAACCGATCACTTAGCAAAATGCAAGCACACTGCACACCAAAACCCAAGACCTGTTGGCACGTGAATGGAATCGATAGGGTTTACCACAGGCGTAGTAAAGGCGCCAAAAATCGGCCTAATAAGAAAAAGAATATGAGTTCCCGATAACAGTATATGATTCCATCATGCGGCCCACTAAACGGCGCTCTGCCTTACTCTACATATATAGTGTAATTAAGAGCAATGTTTCAGTCTGTAAGCCTTGCATACATGCCTCTATGTACAGTGCTTGGTTTAGAACAGAGGACATGGAACACAGGAACAACCATTCATACGAAGATGGAGAGGAAAGACGGTTGCACCACCTGTCTCTCATTGGCTAAGCATGACGGCATTCTCCCCAGAGGCTCTCCCCCTCCCCTCTCCTCCCTTCTTCTCTCTCCTCTCCTCTCTCCTGTCCTCTTCTCTCCCCTTCTCCTCTCCTCCCCTATCCTCTTCTCTCTCCTCTCCTCCCCTCCCCTATCCTTTTCTTTCCCCCTCTCCTCTCTCCTATCCTCTCTCTCCTCTCTTCCCCTATTCCTGTCCCCACCCCTCCCTCCCACCATCGATTTGCCTCCCTCGCCTGTGTCTAAGTCTCCGTCGGCAGCGCGCAGTAGAAACAGCATCCCCTAGTCTTTCCAATTAGCAGTAGTACGCAGATAGCAAGTGGGTGGGGGTATAGGCTTTGCAGTTGTATTTCCCTAAAAGGATGCTATACTGGATTGAACCTATTTAGCTGACTCCTGTTCTTTGTTTTTACCTTTTCATCTCCTGTTCTATAGTAGCAGACTCCTGCTGCAATCTCACCTTCCTCTCCTCCCTCTCTTTTTTCTTCAATGGTCTTTCCCAGCCCTGGACTTTCAGACGGAACGAAGCGAGCAGCAGCATTAGCAGTTAGCATCTCCTCATTCACATCACTCCTGCTTCTCCATCCCACACTATTTGGATTAGGTTGCGAAATAACCATTTCAGTTCATGGACCTGTGTTATCTGCTAAAAGGATTTTCTGTCTGCTCCAAGCTCCGGCACAGGAGACCCCTTTGAAGCGGCTGGCTTTTTTGCTCCTATTATATTGGACTGGAGAAAGGCATAACCTGGGAAAGAGGGAGAGAGGAGCGTACACTATCACACTGTCTACCTCATACACATATGGGCCTTCCCTGTCTTGATTTATTCCATCTCTTGCTTCATCTCTGTCACTGGCTTGAACAGCCAGATCTTGAACACCCTGATCTTAGCATACGCTCATACGCTGAGCCGTAAGCACACACATAAGCAAGCCGAAACAGCTTTATACAGCCACGCTGAGAAGGAGACTGCTGTTCTTGCCTTGTTCCACTGGGGATAATGGCATAGAGTACTATTTGGAAAAAGGAACGGTTTTGTTAGAAGAACAATGCTTTCATGTCTCTTCATATGTGCTAAGTCTTAAATGTAGGGTGTTGATTGGCAGAGTCAGATAAATCATGTGAAGTCAGGTTTCAGAGCAGACCACGTGCAAGGCAGCTTTGTTGCTAGGCAAAGACATACACCTGTTGGAAAGAGGAAAACTGCATTTCCAAAATGAAGCCATGTTTTTGACAAAGTTGGAAAGATAGCTGGGAACTCAAAACGAATAAGGAAATCTTTGTCAAGCAGCTGTTTTATTGGTGAATCTCACTAGGATCACGTGTTGTATTTGGCCTCTGTTGATAGTGATAACTGTATAGATTCCCTTTCACTTTATTATATTTATGGTGCTCAAATTAACTGGATCTATTCAATTGTTGTTTGCCATCAACCTCTGCCTGGTTTTTGCTGACTGTCCCATTGTGCAAAACAGAATTTTACCTCTTCGAAAGCCTTCACCTTTTACCTCAATACATTGTGACACTGCTCAATGTGGACATATTGACCTATTTTCCAAAAAGGTTAGATGGGCAATTTTTCCAGCCATTGCTAGCTTTACTAAACAGTTGTTTTAAGCAAATCTGTTCTGATCTTGACCTGAGCTCAATTTTGGCGCATCTTGGCCCTACGCTTTCAAAGTTGGATATTCCGTATACTTTTGAACGACACGCTGGAGTCACCTTTGAACCTGTCCCCGGAGCAGGACCCCTCCTCCTCTTCTCCCTGTCCCCGCCCAACCCTGATGATGAGTGTGGTGGAAGATGGAGGGGACATAGGAGAAGAGGAGGCTGGTGGCGGGGAAGCTGCTGTGGATTCAGTATGCAAGGTGATGGGACTGCTGGGGATGGGCCACCGTCTCTTCGTCCCAAGGCTACTGGCGGTGAGACTGGGGAGGTGCGATTGGGGAGGTTGAGGTGATGTTGGTTGAACAGAACTCTGAGGCCTCACTAAATAAGAAATGCCTGATGTGTTATTGGATCCTTTCTGGTGAATAGGAAGTGAAAGAGAAGTGTATGTCTATGGTATTTCCTTAATGGGACCTGGGTATGAGATCTGAGGGGCCCATTTTTCTCCTGTGATACAAGTCTTCTCCAAGTTGTTACGGAATGCCTTCCTAAATACTCTACATTTGTAGATTTTTTTGTCAAATCTGTTTTGGATGTATTCTAAAAGAATAACATGTATAACTTTGTTGGTAAAAATGTCCTCTAAAGTCATGGTTGTGACAGTGCATTGTGAAAACCATTTGATGGCGCTGTTGCTATCATTATTTGTGGTTAGCAGGGAGTTTAGTGAATGCCATGTACTGGTTATTTCAATGTGCCAGCTTTAAAGGGGCATAGATCTGTCTTTAAAGGGGTATAGAGCCAGCTTTAAAGGGGCATAGATCCAGCTTTAAAGGGGCATAGATCCATTATTGATACTAGTCTCTGATCTATATACAGTTAATCCCAAAATTATTAATTCCCATGCCAGATTTTGAGTTATAGTGAATTTTTATTTGACTAATTGGTTTCTTGTGGCTGGAAATTACTTAAGAAGGTGACAAAAGACAGTAAGACATTTTGTTAGAAATATTACCGATCAATATTAACTATTTGTATGTTTTTTTTTAATTTTGACAAAGCATGCCATGTCCAAAATGACTCATACCCTTTCTCAGTAATCAATAGCAAAGCCTTTATTTGCCATCACAGCGGTCAAACGGTTTTTATAATTGCAAACAAGCTTTTTGCACGTCTCCACTGGGATTTTGGACCACTCCTCTTTTGTGAAGACCTCCAGGTCCTTGAGGTTGGAAGGCTTCTCTGCCATCACGCCTGTCTTTAGTTCCCTCCACATATTCTTGATGGGATTCAGGTCTGGCTAGGCCACTCTAAAATATTGATATTGTTTTCTGTTAACCATTTCTTGATCACATGGTGTTCTTGGGGTTGAATGCTTCTCCTTTCTTTCGCCTAACAAAAGCCATGTACCTGTATACAAACAACTTAATTTTTGTCTCGTCCAACCACAGAATTGATGACCAAAATCTTTCTTCTTTGTCCAGGAGAACGTTTGCGAAGCTTTTGTGTGCCTGTCTAGGAGAAGTGGGGTCCTCCTTGGTTGGCGCCCATGGAGGCCAGCTTTGTGCAGTGTCTGCTGGAGTGTTTGCCTTGAGATGTGGGTACCAGAATTGCTCAGATTCTTCAGGATGGCCTTGGTGGTGATCCTTGGATTCTTCTTGGCCTCTCGCACTACCATCCTTGCCAGAACAGGAGTCACTTTTGGCTTCCTACCCTTTGAGATTTTTCACAGTGTGGAACTCCTTGTACTTTTTGATGATACTTTGCACTGTGGCCACTGGCACTTGAACACTTGGATGTGGCTTTGTGGCCTTTCCCCTTCTTGTGAGCAGCCACCATGAGCAACCGTAGGTCCTCACTAAGCTCTTTGGGTTTAGCCATGACTTCCAATTGACTACAAACCAACTAGAGAACAACTGCATCAGTTGTTCTCAATTTAGAGTTGATTAAAATGCTCTAGAACATGGTAGAAATTACCAGGACCATTTGGAATGGTATAGAATCTTGCATTTCCTCCTGAATAATTTTGGACATGGCATTTTCATTAAAATTTAAAAAAACTAAAATAGGTGAGCTTTTCCATTAATATCTCCAACACAATGTTTTACCGTCTTTTGTCACTTTCTTATGGCATTTCCACCCAGAAAAAACCTACTCGTCAAATGAAAATTCACTTTAACTCATAATTTGGCATGGGTAGGAATAATTTTGGGCTTAACTGTACATAGACACAAAATTATTGACATGTCTCGGTCTGTGTGCTCAGTAATAGCAGAACTTGATTCTAACGCTGCCAAACAATTAAATAGAAAGGGAGCTGTTACTTTGTAAGAATGCTAATCGGATCCCTACTAACATTAGGTATTCGTTAACATTTGTTACCATGTAGCAGTAGATTAACAGGAAAGAGAGACAAAATGTATAAAATACCATCTACAGGCTTGTCACGGGTGTGGGTAATGTAAACATTTGCTAGTTTCCCCAAAAGGTAACTTTATTGCCTCATTAACCTATGAAGAGTGCCACCTTCAAAACCTGTTGTTTCTTAAACATTTATATTTTATGTAAGTTTACACACATTTTTCAAACTGTCCAAACTGGTTTTTCCCCTCAGACGTCTAAGGAGGACCTGCTCCAGGCAGACTTTGAGGGGGCTCTGAAGTTCTTCCGTGTTCAGCTGCCCAAACGCTACAGGGCAGCAGAGAATGCCCGAAAGCTTATGGAACAAGCCTGCAATATCAAGGTATGAGAACCATCTAACACTCTGATTGTGAGATGATATTTGCAATACATTTTTTCTCCTGAGCTCCACACCTAGGACGATAACCATAACAATAACTATAACTATATATTGATATATAAAAACCATTCCAATGCCAGATAAAGGAGGGTATTCACCCTACAACAATAACTATATTACATACAATATCGCTCTGAAGGCTTTAAAAGCGATTTTGTCCATATCCCATCGCTTAAACAGAAGGTCAAAACCTGACTTTTACAAAACAAACTTGTAGGATGTCTTTGACCTTTACATCTCTGTCAGTGTCATAGTTTTAATTGTTTATTTTTAATTTCGTTTTTTTGGACAGCTCATCTCATTCACAGACAATTCAATGGCAAGCAGAAATCAAAAAACAAAAAGACAATGAGAAGAAATAAGAATTATTTTAATTTAGAGAAATCTCTTCTTTTTTTTTCTTTTTTTTTTAAATGTATGTATAGCTTTAGTAAGACATGCAGCATAATATTGGTACTTTGTCCATAAGCATGTAAATTACACCACTAAACCGTGTCAAAATGAGTGGTGTTCTAGATTTTATCACTCATTACGGGCTTTGGTCAACATTGAAAATATATTGTAGAGCTAATCTCTACCCACAAAGTGAAGATAATGATTTAGCTGGAATTTGGTGTTTGCAAAATGTGCTGAGGTTGGCTGAAAGCTCAGAGCACAGTGCAGACTAGAAAGGGTTAATGAGCACGTGTTTCCTGTCATACAGTACAGACTAGAAAGAGTTAATGAGCACGTGTTTCCTGTCACACAACACAGTACAGACTAGAAAGGGTTAATGAGCTTGTTTTTCCATGCGTACAGTACAGACTAGAAAGGGTTAATGAGCACGTGTTTCCTGTCATACAACACAGAGCACAGTACAGACTAGAAAGGGTTAAGGAGCACGTGTTTCCTGTCATACAGTACAGACTAGAAAGGGTTAATGAGCTTGTTTTTCCATGCATACAGTACAGACTAGAAAGGGTTAATGAGCACGTGTTTCCTGTCATACAGTACAGACTAGAAAGGGTTAATGAGCTTGTTTTTCCATGCATACAGTACAGACTAGAAAGGGTTAATGAGCACGTGTTTCCTGTCATACAGCACAGTACAGAAAGAGTTAATGAGCACGTGTTTCCATGCATACAGTACAGACTAGAAAGGGTTAATGAGCACGTGTTTCCTGTCATACAGGAAAGGAAAGAGCGTAAACAAGATGAAAAAGATATTCAGAACATCTCAACCCACCTCTTTCTATCTCTCTCTCTCTCTCTCTCTGTTCTCTCTCTCTCTCTCTCTGTTCTCTCTCTTTATCTCTGTGCCCCTTGGTGTCGTATTGTGTGAAATGTTGCAGTAGACATTACTCTGTCCTCCATATCGTACTCTACTATGTCTTTTTATTCTGTTACATATACACAACAAATTGCATTAGGCTGGGCGTTCAACCCACTGTCTAGAAGTGGACTAAGGCGGGATGGTAGAGGGACAAATATAGATGGATGGTGTCAAGCAAGATAGGGGAAAAAGAGAGCTAGAAAAGGTTTGAATGCTATTGCGCTGGTTCTTGGGATGAAATAAAATTGAAAGGAGAGAACAAGACTGATCAGGTACTTCGGTGGTGTGTAGCACACGATGAAGTAGCATTCCAAGAAGATGGAACCAGAAGCTTGCATTCGTCCTACTCTCAGGTCCATCAAAGGACCCCTTGTTTTCTAGCCGGCACTGGAACTGTACGAGGACATTTTACCTTTCCACTCTGAAATTCCTGTCCCTAGAGCGTTGATGTTTTGGCCATGGACAGTGCTCTATTACACACATCCACATACACAGACCATCATTCTGTCTCATGTCAGAACAACCCACAAAGTTGCATATAGTGTGTGTCACAATTCTCCAGCTTATTTCTTTGCGTGGCTACGTGTTTTGATCAAGGGATTTCAATTCTCCCTTCAATTACCTGTGAAGCTGTGACACAAAAATGGCATTTTGCTATAATTAGATGCTCTATTTTTAGACCTTTTTGAACATCTGTCCTCTTTTTAAGGTGTGTCTCAAATGGTTAGAACAGTTATACTGGTTGTTGGTGGAGGTAGTTGCTGAAGCTTTGTGTGTGTGTGACTGTTTGGAGAGGAGAGTGTATGGAGTGAGTCACAAACGGACTGAGTAAGCTTCGTTTCACTTCATTAGCGGCACTCAAACAACAATGTCATCTCCAACCAGCAAAAGCCAACTCAACCATTGGCCAGCTTGCAGATTTAACCAACAATCCATAACGTCTATTGCACTTTTCAACAAACCTATATATTTTTGCGTCAATATGTAAAGCTAATCAGCTTTGCTCCTAAGCAGCTTATGGGAGTGAAAGAATGCACTTGCACTGGAGAGCCTTTCTTTTTTGTAGTAGTCATGGCCAGCCTCCTTTCAAGGATTAGGGAAGTCACGTTGACACTCACAGCCCTGCTACACCCTGAGGATTTCTAGACCCTTTCCAAGACAGACAGAGGATGTTTCCAGACAGCTCTAGTTGCTTTATCTACTTGGATTTCAGTTTGGGAGTGTTCATTGAGGATTATCCGTTGGGATACTGTTGAAACCTTGCATGGCTTTAGAAAGTTTTACTGACAGTTTCAGTGTAAGCAGGTTGACCATTGATAAGGAGTACATGGAGGGTGGGAGAGCAGCGTCTATATGTACGGTTGTGGTTGCTATGTGTTTGCATGGTGCTGCTCCCGTGACTGGAGGAGCAGCTAGCCTGTCCTTGGAAACCAGACTAGGCGTTAAAGAACAACGCCAAACCTCTCTGGATCTGGATGCAAATAGGGATAACTTTGCTTTTTGTTTTGTTTAACTAGTTGGAATCTGAAAAGAGTTTTTATCAAAACATGTTTCTGCACTTTGACGGTTACTTTGACGGAGAACACAGAGCGGGTGTTGATTAAAATGCAACATAGTCCACTAGTCATTGTGGTCAACTTCACTGCTTCTGCGTTTCCTGCCACACAAACTGACACATTTATACACACAAACACACACTGTGTGTGTGACTAAACTCCACGTTAAGGAGTGCGGATTGCAGAAAATAATACCCACCATGCCACCTTAGAGGACAAAGGAAAAGACTTATTGTAGCATCAAGAAACAAGAAAAGGATTATGAAAACATGAAACGCTTATGGTTTGGAGACAGAGAGGGCTTGTGAAAACTGGGCTACAAAGAAAGAAAGAAAGAAAGAAAGAAAGCAAGAAAGAAAGAGGGAGAAGCAGACAGGTGTGTTGATCTCGTCCCTTTCCTTCCCGCGGGGGAGGTGCCTAAGTCCTGAGGGACACTCCAAACCACTAGCCCCTCCTTTGGTGTCAGCTGCACACCTCTCTCTTTTCCTTCTCGACAACCTCTCACTCCAGCATCTGCCTGTTGAAGCTTCATTCAGGAGTCAAGATGATGGAAGAAATTTCGATCACGGTGGCTTATGATGCCCACGTTATCAATGAGATCTGTGAGGAAGACGTTCTGGCTAACCTGGTAGCCATCTCCAAGCCACCTAGATGGACGGTAGGTTAGTTAGCAACTCCCTCTCTGTCTCTTTTGACAGTCACTTCCTGTGGATGTCCTTGTCTGTATCTTTGGTGTGTCTCACCACTAGCCCTGACAGACTTGGCTGCTTGTTGTGTCCTCCTCCTGGAACACTGTCTTCCCTTTAGGATTGTGTAGATTGTTGTTTGTCCTTGCATACTTTGTGCCATGTGTTTGAAGTAGCTCAGTGTGCTCCTCTTTCCTCCCCTCACTCAGCGGATGTGCGCTGCTAGAACGCTAACCACGTTATCGCTTCAGTCACTTTGATTCCATTACAGATTTATTTTGGGATCAATGGTCACACCTTGTTCATGTGATTTGAAGTAGAGTTTGCATGTAAATGTGTAATGTATGGAGTGAGGCAGAGAGTCATGTGTGATCTGTTCATTCAAAGCCCTAAAATGTCTGAGAAGTCCTTAAAAGGCATCATTTGAATATTCAAAGGGCCTAAGCGGCGGGGCCAGCCTGGCTCCATTACAGAAGACAAGGCCAGACTCCCAATTCAAATGATCGCCTTCTATTGAAAACCACAATGCACATTTTACACTGCATTTATTACTGGCCTAAGGATTGAAGCCCTCTTTTGGATTATTTGTGTACCTGCACATGTACCATTTGTGTATTCTTGGTGTGTACAAGTGGGCAACATACTTATTTAAGATTGTAGCCAATAACTGTATTTGTGTCCAATGGGTTATACAGCTGATAACTTGCCAGGATGGTTTGATTACAATATTGAAATCAAAGTGAGTGTGGGGTCTCAGCCCGGTGTGTGTGTGTGTGGGTGGGGGGGCTTTCTTTCTTTATTTTGTGTATGTTTTTTTACATTCATCCTGTGGTCAAGGCCTGTGCATTTACTATCAGACGTTGTGTGCCCCATTACTACACTCGCGCCTAGAGGCCAGACATGGTTGTAATTCTCCTTCTTTATTTGGATGTAGGGGTCTCTCTCTTATCCACCAATTCTTGCTAAAGGAGTGTCATGTGAGGGTAGCCAACCTTGCATATGGTCCCTGCGCTAGGCAGCTACACCTCCAAGACCAAACCTGTAATCCCTATTCCAAACAGCAGGTGCCATGGTAACGCTACGCTCCCCATAGGGACAGCCTTTCATCTGATCTGGTCTAGGGAGAAAAACATGCTCAATGCTTGCACTGTTCTTGTGCGCTAGGTTTTTGGTATTATCACAATACATCAGTGCATGGAATGTGAAGAGTCAAATATCATACAACCTGTTAATGACACAACATACTTTAAAGCACAGTGGTTGTAATAGATTAAATGGATCATTCATGTAGACTTTCAGAGAAGTGCATGTAGAGTCTATGGCCTTTACACAGAACTGTAGCAGAATCAACTTTACATGTCCAACCAATTTTTGCTAAAAGGAATAACTGAAAAATAATCGAACAAGGACATTGACAATGAGGAGAATTGAAGTATAATATCATGTTTATAATCACATGAGTTTATTAAATGTATAATTATGTTTTTGTTTTAGAAGATAACTCTTGTTTTCCAGCTAGTATGCATACTGTTTGGTACTAAAACATTCGTAACAAGGAGACATAGACTTTGCCTAACTTTGTGGAACATTTACAAGTTTGAAAATAGAAATACATGGATTTAGTCAAAGCTTTATAAATTCCATGTGGTCACCTATCTGCCTGCCTGCCCCCAAACCTGTGTCAAAGGACACACCCCCTTTGACAGTTTGATAAAAGCAGACTCAACAGGACAGAACTTTGCGATTAACGTATCTTGAAGAGGAAAAGGTCATCCCTGTCGAGATCAGAAATTATTGCGCAACCCATTCAGCCATGTGGTCTGTTTTATAAGGCAGTGTGCCATCCAGAACTTTGGAATATCTGCTAATAAGGACTGCACAATCTTTGCTCATTAAACCATCAACAGACATTTGAATTCCCCGCTGCAAGGCAACAAACCCCCCATGACAGAGTAACTTCCGCTATCTTAATACGTTGCATTGGTGCTTAGCTTATAGCAGTTAGCTTCCTCATACTGCTTTGTTTAGAGAAAGATGTCAGCTATCAGTCTCCTCTTGGCTCCAATTGCTCAATATATTATATTTGTGTTAGCTGGAACTCAGTTAAGGACATTCATAGTGCTTAGAAGTTGGCTTAAAGCGAAGTTGCCTTAGGCACCGTAACTAAATTATACAGTTGATAGTTGTTAAGTCTGTTGCGACATGTTGGGTGAGCAAGTCTGGCGCAAATTAGCTGCTGTGGTGTCACCCAGACTGATTGTTGTGTGTGATAGCTGTCTGTTTGTTTTTTGGAGATTTGTCGGTGTTGGCAGTACATCATATGTTGCCCTAACAATGAAGCTAAGTCTTGTGGATTCCATTCCCCACAAGTCCTTCCAGGTAATTTTCCTCTGCTCTACACTTTCCCAGTTCATCCATCGCCCCTGTTTGGCTTGTGAGACAGTTTTAGCGCTCCTTACTGCTTTGTAAAATGAATAAGTAGTATTTATTCACAGGGACCAAACAAAAGGGATACCACGGCAATGCCAACGGTGCCGAATCAACGAAACAAACAAGAGAGCTAAGCTGCCTATCACACGCCTGCTGTCAAAACTACACGGGGTGGCACCACTCCTAAACTGATGTAACTAAACAGAGAATACACTACGTAATGCGTAAATGTAAACCCTCGGGTATCTAAACTAGCCGAGCTCCAGGAGAAAAGAAGACACAGTAAAATGTACTGGCAAAACAGGGTTGGGAAATATAACAAACAACACACAGTACCGAGTACTGGTTATACGGGGGGAAAGGGGTAAAGAACAAAATAAACGCTGTATATAATACAGGATCAAAAGAAGGGAAAACAGGTAACGAACAATGGATAATACAGGATCCAAAAAGGGATACGGAAAACGAAAAGAAAAGCTGTATATAATACAGGGACTAACAAAGGATGGAATGGGGAAATACAAACATCAAATCTCGAGTTAGCCCTCATTAACAAACAGACAAACAACACTCGGGATAAACCCTCTAACAAACAAACAGAACACAGAACACCAAAAGGATAAACCTTATCTAAGAGAGTGAGCTAACACGAACACCACTACAAACGCAGAATCAGAAACTAATCTCGCTCTCACGAGACTGCCGGGGAGAAGGGTTTAAAACTAGACGGATCGGCTCCTGATTAGTCCGTCAACGGATGGCTGATGGTGTGTGATGAGGGGGAGGGAACCAACGGAAAGCAGGCGGCAGTTCTGAATGAAGGGAATAGCGAAGGGAAAAACCAGAAGGGAAGACAAAACACACGTACACAATACAAACAATACGGACACCAAAATATGGGTGGCCAAAACATAAATTCCATGAATAATTATTATTATTAGTAGTACATCAACAGATCCCAAATCCCCATAGCTGGCTGTGGAAATCACTGGCCCATTATCCTGCCTTTCAGTGAGAGTGGATGCCCCAGGCAAGACATGTGAAGTAACCTCGTGTTTATTATAAACCTTCACATCAGTTAACATTGCTGTTTCTTGACCAGTGCCAACTCGTTCCGTCCCCCAGGTGCCCACCAAGAAGTTGAAGAAATTTGAGAAGGAGTACCAGTCATTGAGAGAGAGCCAACTTCAGCAGGAGGATCCTATTGATCGCTATCAGGTACCAACCACCCTCTATCAGACAGCTTTAGACAATCAGAGATCTAAGATCAGATTTGCCCGCATCTTTGGTCCATAGTTCATATACCGGGTCTGAACGGTACAGCTTTTTGTATGCTGTCTCCTCAATAGAATCCCAGTATCAAATACCCCACTCACAGGAAAGCTCATTTGACCCAAGTCACAGACACTGCCTCTGTATCTCCCTCCTGTCACAGTTCAGCTGTGTATAGAGACCTACCCTGAAACATGGCTGACAGCCCGGCGCACTCACACTGAACGGAGAGAAAAAGAACCCCTCTGAATGTCATTCTGAGCAAAATATCTAGAACAAATGTGCTGTGTTATGTTGATGTTCTTGGGGTTGTGAAATATATCATTGCTTTCAACCTGTTACATGGTTTATTTACATTTTATTTACTTTAATAAGTATAAGAATCCCGGAAATTGGCAATTGGAAAAGGTTGAAAGCTAATCTTTTGTTTAGTATAGCCTTTTGTTTGTGATTTGTGATTCTTTGTAGTACTATGCTCCAAAACATACAAATGTTACTTTAATGGCATAAGATTTCTTTTATATTTTATCTTTGTTAAGATACATTTTACATTTTATTTTTATACAAAACGTTTACTTTGTTTTCTTACAGTATGCTTTTAATGTGATTTGCGCACACGGTGTATTTCTTGTCCAAGAGATTTTAAATAAAGAATTATTATTTTGAGTATTAAGATATTTTGAGCATTGATAGAAGTATTGTTACAATAGAGGAGTTTTTGATCGGGCTGGTGTTCAGGCCGTTGTTAAAAAGTGCATCGAATATAAAAATGCTAGAAAGATTTTCCTCATTCATTTGTTGAAGATGTGCAGCCTAAGCCTGTAAAACCTACAACCTGGTAGGACTACATTATGTGTACACATGTGAGATCAGGTGTAAAACCTGGTAGGACTACATTATGTGTACACATGTGAGATCAGGTGTAAAACCTGGTAGGACTACATTATGTGTACACATGTGAGATCAGGTGTAAAACCTGGTAGGACTACATTATGTGTACACATGTGAGATCAGGTGTAAAACCTGGTAGGACTACATTATGTGTACACATGTGAGATCAGGTGTAAAACCTGGTAGGACTACATTATGTGTACACATGTGAGATCAGGTGTAAAACCTGGTAGGACTACATTATGTGTACACATGTGAGAACAGGTGTAAAACCTGGTAGGACTACATTCTGTGTACACATGTGAGATCAGGTGTAAAACCTGGTAGGACTACATTATGTGTACACGTGAGATCAGGTGTAAATAATCATCTTTGGCCCTTTTCTTTCCTTTTCCTCCCGCTGTTGCATAAGGACACATTGATGTATCCTCCTACTCCCCATGACGGATCTGACAGCTTCACTGAAAGTTTTATGCATTAACAAAATACAACTCTTTTTTTTTTAAAGAGTTACCGGACATACCTTTAGGCCTCTTTAAAGGAATAGTTCACATTTTTTTGAAATAAGATATGTTCCTACTTGCCCCTAGTCAGACAAGGTGATCCATATCAATCTTATGGTTGTATGTCCAATAATGAGTTATTTAGGTAAGTAATGTCGCTTAGCTTAGCAAAATGACTGTAAGCCATTGGTTAGGGCTAGCATGGCTCTTCTAAAAAGTCAACAGACACGTGGTCGGACCTGTTTGTGCGATGCTGCCTACCCGACACAAAATTAAACTATGGTTGAGCTTAGACATATAGGCCCGACCGCGTATCTGTTTCAATAACAACTTCTTGCTTTAACATTTTCATTTCTACACGTGTGAAATACAGAAGATACAGCATGTAAACAACACAGCAAGATATGAAAGGCACACACAATTTTATTGAATTTTTCCAAGGTGTTTTTTTGAACCACTCTTTTTGGTGAATGAAGGGAACCACATAACCTCTATAAAAGAAACACTCTTTCTGCTCTGATTATAATTAAAATATTTTGTAGCGCTGCTCAGAGATTCTCCGCCTTGTTCTTCAGAGTGACAGCGCCTTCTCCTTGAACTGCTTCAGTGACTGTCATGGCAACAACCAATGCAAAGTATTTTGAAGCCAAATAGACACGATTGGCTGTATCAAGACTACATGGGACAAACTCAAACTAAAATAAAATAAAAAATATACGTGCTTCAGTGACTGCTTATTCGCACACACCAATAAGTGTAAAATGACTGTGCCATGCATTGCATTAGGTCACTTGAGTAAATTGATTTGTATGAGAACTAATCAGAGGTTATTACTTTGATCGCTTCGTCGATCCCAAAAAAAAATGCAATTAAAAAATTACAATGTCGCTGTTACAACTGTAACACCTCTACTAAGGCCCCCATGTTAGACCATTTAAAGATGAGCAGATGACTTGGGCTATGTCAAAAGACTATTCTAATTGACAACAGCAGGACGTCGTTGAGTGAACGAGTGTTCAAATGTGTGTTTGCACATATGGGCATGTCTCTGAAAAACAAACTGACAGACGGGTTTGCTGAGTTGTTGGCAATTGATTCATAGTTGCTTGCAAGCATACTTTGTTGAATAAAAAGAAAGCAGCTATGACATTGGTTCAAAGTATTGAAATATAATACTATAATATAAAAATTATTTCATTTAAAAAGATATGTTCAAGTACGACCAAATTGGATGGTGTAACATTATAAAAATGTGTGTTACTTCACAAACACCAGGAGGACTTTTTCTGATGTAGTTAGTGTCATCAGAATATGTCAATTCTTATCCAATATAATGAAATAATTGCTAATGCAGCAGAAACCTTTGCGGTGCAGTCATTTGATTTCAAATTACAATTTTGCAGGGGTGGACTGTGGTCTAATTTGTCATAGTACTTAAGTACCTTTTTTAAGTATCTGGACTTTTTACTTTCACTCCACTATATTGCAAACTAAAATATCCTACTTTTTACTCTACTACTTTTGTGTGATATCTGTCATTACTTGTTACCTTGATGTGGAGGAAATGGATTATCTAAAAGATCCCGTCGAATAATACGACACATACTGAAGCCTACCAGTCAAGCCTGGTTTATACTTCTGCGAAGCAGCACGTAAACAGCTCTGCGTAGCTTCAGAGAGCAGGGGTTTCTGGGAAAGCGTAGCTCACCGAGGCCCGCCGACGTGTTGACGGGGAGTCCTCCCAAATCCTAACAGCCCGTCACGCGAAGCGTCTTCTCAGTGCGTCAAACGATCGCTGATTGCAAGTGCAACCTGTTAATAATGAATGCCCTTTTTTAATAAATAGAAAAGTTTGCCTACTGCATTTATTTTATTCTGTTTGGCGTGTCAGCAACTCCTGACATACATAATCATACTAAATAATTGTACTTATTACTTATGACACTTAAGTTTTGTTAAAAGTAGGTACTTCTGTACTTTGATTCAAGTAGAAATTTATTCGAGGTTTTGAAAGTTTTGTAGATTTGCTAGTAAAACTACTTCATGCGATGCTTATAATGCTTCGCAGCACTAGCTTTTCTACTAACTCTTAACTCTAACGCATTTACGTTTGTTTGTGTGCGTGCGTGCGTGCGTGCGTGCGTGCGTGGGTGGGGGTGTGTGTGGGTGTGTTTGTGTGTGTCCACAGAAAGAGAACCGCCGTCTACAAGAGGCCAGCATGCGTCTGGAGCAGGAGAATGACGACCTAGCACATGAACTGGTCACCAGCAAGATTGCCCTTAGGAATGACCTAGATCAGGTTACACCCTTGACCTCAATCTTCTTCCCAGTTAGTTATAGAATAGAATAGAATAGAATAGAATAGAATGCCTTTTATTGTCATTATACACAGGTACAATGAGATTAAGCAACCACCAAACAGTGCAGTACAGATTAAAACAGGAATAAGATAAGATAAAATAAAATAAATAAAAGTATAAAATAAGATAAGATAAGATGGGTACGTAGTCCCGATAAAAATATATCCACATGTCTATGTACATTGCAGTAAGAAAATATCTAAATCTATGTATGAAATTCACAGCTGAAAAATACGTCTATACAGGTATTGCACGGAATTAACAGGTATTGCACGGAATTAAATAAATATACCTATATGACTATTGCACAGGGGTTACAAATTTGAGTTCAGCAGGGTTATTGCCTGGGGGAAGAAGCTGTTTTTAAATCTGTTTGTTCTGGTCTTGAGGCACCTGTAGCGCCTCCCGGAGGGCAGCAGGGCAAACAGACCAGAGCTAGGGTGAGAGCTGTCCTTTTGGATATTTTTGGCTCTGCAGAGGCAGCGAGAGGTGTAGATGTCCGTTAGGGAAGGGAGAGAGCAGCCGATGGTCTTTTGTGCTGTCTTTATGACTCTCTGTATCCTCCCCTTGTCTGCTACAGAGCAGCTGCCATACCACACTGTGATGCAGTATGTCAGCAGGCTCTCGATTGATGAACGGTAGAAGGTCAGCAGTAAGGTGGAATTCAGCTTGTGCTTCCTGAGGATTCTCAGGAAGTGTAGCCGCTGCTGAGCCTTCTTGATGATGGCGGTGACGTTCTCTGTCCAGGAGATGGTGGCCGAGATAGTCACGCCCAGAAACTTGATGGTGCGAACACGCTCCACACTCTCGCCGTTGATGTAGAGGGGGGCTGGGTCCGTGCGGTGCCTCCTGAAGTCAATGATGATCTCCTTGGTTTTCTTGGTGTTTAGAACAAGATTGTTCTCAGAGCACCAAGCAACCATATACAGATGTTATATACAGATATATACAGATGGATGCAACATAGACATTGCGATTCTCCCTGTAGTATTGGTGCAAGTTTATATCTGATGGCCGTTGTACTCAATCAAATACACTGCGATTTTTATTTAAATTTCTTTTAGCTTTCACGCACAACAGAAGTGTTGTGTTTTTTTAAATGGGTGAGGAGTGGTAGGGATTTTCAACACAACTGTCCTGTCTTGGAATATTGTAGCATACTGGAAAGAAAGCACCATTGTCAAAAAAAGTTGTTGTACTAAAACACACCTTTCAACGCCATGGTCGGCCAGAAAGTCTTCAAAGTCGTTTATATACTTTACCGCCGTCTTGGTAAAATATTGTTACGGATGTTTTGTACAGGTTGAGCCTAGCTAGTATTATTCAATAAATATGTTTTAGATAGAGCATCTGTTTATAATCACAAAAATACTAAACAATAGAGAAGTAGATACAGTGTATTACAGTCTTACAGTTCAGTGACCAGCAGGACATCATTAAACAAATGCAATAGCAGTGGGCATTGCAGTAAAAACAACTGTTTTCCATTCAAGGCTGCACATTTTGAACATTACTGTAATTTCAACAGTTACAACATACAACCTTACCAATGCAATAAAAGTAAATTGAGTGACCATCGCAGAGTAAGGCAAAAGGCTTAACTGGTCTGATGGAAGCAAACTGAATCAGCTAGGGTTTGTAAAGACACATACATATAGACAGTGGTATGGACTATAAGTACTTGAATACATAATAATAATAAGACGAAGAAGAAGAATTTTGCCTAATGATATGCAAAATTCTAGCTACCTGTCACAACATATGCTAATTTGCGTGGGTGTTTCCCAGGCGGAGGATAAGGCGGACGTACTGAACAAAGAGCTGCTGAACACCAAACAGAGACTGGTGGAGACCGAGGAGGAGAAGAGGAGGCAGGAGGAGGAGACAGCCCAGGTAACAAACATACACACATCAGGATAGGGACTTCCTTTTTCCTGTTATTAGAATCAAAGCTTTTTCAAATGTTTGCTGATTGCCTTTTCCAATGACTCTTTGGATAAAATAAGATCAAAAAACATATTCTGCTGATATTACTGTTGGATATTCAGGATGATTTCATATCCGCCCATGTTATTTTTCCCCCTCTAGCTGAAAGAGGTCTTCAGGAGAGAGCTGGAGAAGGCTGAGTCAGAGATCAAGAAGACCACAGCTATCATCGCTGAATACAAACAGGTTGGTCAAGTTGACAGGATATGTGTCAAATGATATTTGAAAAAAGTATTTAAAAAGAAAAAAGTATTTTTTTTGTCCAAACATGTTTGGAAGGTTGTTCAGGTTTTATTTTTGTGAATAAGGAATTGAACAATTGTAGTCTATACTGTGCAGCAGGATGTCTGTGAGTCTAATCTGTTGTGTGTCCTATGGGTTTCAGATCTGTTCTCAGCTCAGCGGGATGTTTGTGAATCTAACTGCTGTTGTGTGTCCTGTGGGTTTCAGATCTGTTCTCAGCTCAGTACCAGGCTGGAAAAGCAGCAGGCGGCCTCTAAAGAGGATCTGGACGTAGTCAAGGTGACACTCAACACTACTCCATTCACTGCACTCAGTAATAAACCCATAAAACTATCGCTTAGCAAACGTTCTTCAGGGAAGGCTCATATGTTAGCTGAAAGTGCTAGCAATTCTGTGTAGGTGTCTGTCTTTCTGCATAGTAGCACATTGTGTTAATAACACATTATGACCTCAATACAGAGTAAGGTGATGGCATGTGAGTGCTGCAGGGAATTGTTCAGTAAGGACGGCCCCCTCCAGATGCCGCTCCCCAGCCGAGAGCACGGGGAAAGCCAGCTGGATGAGGAGAAGGACTCCCTGAAGGCCCAGCTGAGAGGCATGGAGCTGGAGCTAGCCCAGACCAAACTACAGCTAGTGGAGGCCAAATGCAAGATCCAGGTCAGAGAAGGTGCTATGTGGTACACGCCTTGATTCAGTTGATTCTTAGGGCTTCCATATGTGTCATTAAGCTTCTTACATTACCTTTTGCACTGCTAGCAGATACTATTTGTCATCAGACAGACTTCTCTCGAAAGACAATGTTAAATAATTTTGAAAAGGTTTGAATTTAATTTGTTAATAGTGTGGTTTAGGCCTGTATGCCTTGTCTGTGCCTGTTAACTGGCATGCCTTCTGTGTTGAACGTTACTGTTCAGGAGCTGGAGCACCAGAGGGGAGTGTTAATGAACGAGATCCAGGCAGCCAAGAACTCGTGGTTCAGTAAGACCCTGGGCTCCCTTAAGAGTTCCAGCAGCTCCCAGTCACAGATGCCCTCCTCCCCGAAAGAAGGACCTCTGTAGGGCACTGCTGACACCGCCACTCTCTGGTGCTGGAGGAGTCATCAGAAGCACAGAAGAGCCAATGAACACTACCTAAAGAATCCCACCTAAGACTATGTGGGATTCCTTTCCAGAAGGCCAGGCCAGGTGTAAGGAGGGACAGGGCAGAATGGACCATGCTACCCCCACTGTGCACGTCATCCAGTTACTAAGCCCCTTCCTCTGCCTTTACGTACCTATAACAAACCTGTCCATTCTCAGTTAGATTGGTCAGTAGCATCCTGTGAAGTGGACTGACTAGCGGTCAAACTGTCGAGAGAGAACAACTCTGATGAGCTGGCTGCTGTATAACTTGTCATCTGTGTTACCTTGGCTAAACTTATCACTTAATCAGCCATACGTCTGTACTGAATAAAAGTACATATGCTTATGCTGCATTGTAGCCTAGAATAGGGGTACATGGCTATAAGTAAACACTCAGTAGAATGGCTCCACCTTTAGGCTAGATATTGCCTCCTCAGTGTGATTCCTGATAAGCTGCGCAGGTGTTGGACTGGCATTCAGTTTATAGCAATGCAAATCTACAACAGCTATGTTTTTGTTGCATAACACTACAAGAAGTTAGAGCAAGCATATAGAGCATCTAATGGTTGGCTTTCTAAAAGGACACTGCATTCAAAATACAAAAACAAATTGTGTCTCTTCATATGTTGTCATATTAATATTTATACAGTAACTAATTATTGATCTTTTTAATCTTGTACAGTTTCAGAACAAAGTGTTTTGTACTGTTCGGAATGTCATTGTCATCTTTGTAGATGTCAGTGTAGTGAAGCACAGTGTGTGTGTGTAGGTATGGTCTAGGACAGACGACCAGGAGCCAAAGTAACATTCCCACATCCCTCATCCATTTCTGTCTGTTGCCTCCACTACGTGTAATTATGTTGCTAAGGGAAATTGAAATTGAGACGTGAAGTGTTATTTTGGGGGATTTTATTATATAATAGACTAAACATCATAATTGCAGATAATTCTTTTTTTAAATATATCTTAACCCTCACGTTGACTGTCATGATAACCTGCCAATCAAATGTGCCTTTCGTCATTAAAAAAGTATTTTCAATGATAAAAGATTCTTTCAAAATAACTAAAATCAACTAATTCCTTATACAGCTCTGGGACACGTGAAAAGAACACTGCAAAACTATCCGTTTTACTATTTATAGGTAGGTATGTTGATATATTGATTTCTGAACTCTTCCTAAGTTAAGACATTAGTATTGTGGTGTTAATTTTTTTTTACGTATATATAGAAATATATATATACATGGTTTTTTTTTCTTCTTAAAATCTTTTAATTTTCTGCAAATAAATGCTCTAAATTAAAATATTTTAATTTGGAATTTGTGCGTAATTTATAGAATATAACAAAAACCTCCATTTTACTCTAACACATGCCTATAAATAGTAAAACCAGAGAAATGTATTATTTTTAAATCTACTAAATATAGTTTCTACATTATAAAAATCATCATTAAAATGATTGATATATTAATAAAGGGGCATAATTAATGAATTAGTCCCACTAGATGGCTTTTATCGGTGCATTGTAAATTGGTAATTGTATGATTATGATACTTAAAGCAGAGGCAAAGAGATGGAAGTGTGCCAATTTGACCATCCGTCTATCATGTAGCCTTTGAACTTAGACCAAGAGCATGTGTTTTAAGCAGTATGTGTGTCTTGCACTGTTAACAAAAGTGTATTCTTTATATGGTTGCCTTTCGTTTTTGACTGAAAGTCGAATGTTGTTGAATAAAAAGAAAGCCACCACAATATTTTCTATTTACAGTCACAAAACGTACAAAAAAAAAAGAATATCTGTGCCATCCTGTGTCCCGCCTTTTATAAAAGCAACCACAAAATTGTCGAGGAATATGCAAAGGTTTTAACTTGGGGAAAAGACAATACAATGCGATGTGTGATGTCTTATTTCTCATTTTAAATGTAGTTCTGAAGGATCCTTGTTTTATGCTATATCCACTATGTTTTAATATGCAACACTATCCGAAATGTTTGTATGGACAAGTTATCATACTTGCATTCATAATTTTTGGGTTACTTTTTTTGTTTTTTTGACTGCTGCCAAATTATAACCGGTCTTACTTATGCAAAATGATGTAAAGAAATATATAACCTTATATTTTTTGGGTGAGATTCGATAACTCCATGCTGTATTTCAACAACAATTTGGAACCTCTATAGGGTAACCACTTGTACCTTTTCTTTCCGATTTGAATCAGTAACAAGATGTTACTCCAATGGTGTTTTCTGCCCAGTAACCTTCCCAAATATGTTAATAAATCTTCTGTTTCTTTGTTCAATTACATACTAGTATTGTTACCTATATGGAGTAACCTATATTTAATTTTAAAGTTCATGTTATTGTGCCTTCAAATGTATTCATGTGATTTTAAGAAGTCTTGTGGGAAGTGCCAAAAGGAAGAGGCAACTGACGTATCTTCCTGAGATGTTATGTGCATATTTTATAAAGTGAAAATCTGACCTCCTTACCACTAACCTTGAACTGCCACTTCTTATTTAGGTCCGGTCTACTATTTTCCCCCTAGCCATGTTGCTACATCTACAATTGTGCTAGGAAGCAGGCAATGGTTTTTATGCTGATGTCTGAAAGCAGCCATTGTCTAACTAAAGAGCATACAGCCCCTGAAGTAGAACTACCACTATCTGAACTGGCTGTCCTCTACTTCGGTTCAGTTCAGTTTGGTACACATCGGAACAGTCATTTTTGCTTTTCCATTGGCAAACGTTGTGGATGGTACAAAGAAATTACAGTTCCATTCCATCCTGTTTTTTACAACCCCTCCAAGCATAATGACCCGGGACTTAAAGTTACAAGAGGCAGTTTATCTGTATGAGGTTATTTTGGCCCCTACCGTTTGCTTGGTGTCATTATTTTCCCTAACCGTCACAAAGAGGAAGTGCATGATGCTCGCGGTCACTGCGTATTGCTGGCATGATCAACCACTGTTACTACTCTATCTGATTTAGCGATGCACTTCCTTCAGGGGATCTGCGACCTTAAAATGTCCAAAAATAAGATTTTGACTGTTCTTAAAAAATTTATTGGATTATGAAGTTAACGGCACTTATATAAAGTTGCTATAACTTCGGTCTCACTTTTAAATGTGTTTTTTGGAAGAAAAAATATTGAACAAAACTATAAAACGAAACCAACATGTATAATAATCATTAATGCAATGCCTTCTTAGCTGCACATACAGTGCATCCGGAAAGTATTCATACTCCTTCACTTTTTCCACATTTTATTATGTTACAGCCTAATTCCAAAATGGATTAAATAAAAATAAAAATCTCAACATTCTACATACAATACCGCATAATGACAAAATGAAAAAAGTTTTTTTGAATTTTTTGCAAATGTATTAAAAATAAAAACAAAAATATCACATGTACATAAGTATTCACACCCTTTGCTGTGACACTCAAAATTTAGCTCAGGCGCATCCCGTTTCCACTGATCATTCTTGAGATGTTTCTACAACTTGATTGGAGTCCACCTGTGGTAAATTCAATTGATTGGACATGATTTGGAAAGGCACACACCTGTTTATATAAGGTCCCACAGTTAACGGTGCATGTCAGAGCACAAACCAAGTTATGAAGTCCAAGGAATTGTCTGTAGACCTCTGAGACAGGATTGTATCGAGGCACAGATCTGGGGAAGGGTACAAAAAAATGTCTGCAGCATTGAAGGTCCCAACAAGCACAGTGGTCTCCATCATTCGCAAATGGAAGAACTTTGGAACCACCAGGACTCTTCCTAGAGCTGGCCGCCCGGCCAAACTGAGCAATCGGGGGAGAAGGGCCTTGGTCAGGGAGGTGACCAAGAACCCGATGGTCACTCTGACAGAGCTCCAGTGTTCCTCTGTGGAGATGGGAGAAGCTTCCAGAAGGACAACCATCTCTGCAGCACTCCACCAATCAGGCCATTATGGTAGAGTGGCCAGATGGAAGCCACTCCTCAGTAAAAGGCACATGACAGACCGCATGGAGTTTGCCAAAAGGCACCTAAAGGACTCTCAGACCATGAGAAACAAAATTCTCTGGTCTGATGAAACCAAGATTGAACTCTTTGGCCTGAATGCCAAGCGTCATGTCTGGAGGAAACCAGGCACTGCTCATCACCTGGCCAATACCATCCCTACAGTGAAGCATGGTGGTGGCAGCATCATGCTGTGGGGGTGTTTTTCAGCGGCAGGAACTGGGAGACTAGTCAGGATCAAGGGAAAGATGAATGCAGCAATGTACAGAGATCCTTCATGAGAACCTGCTCCAGAGCGCTCTTGACCTCAAACTGGGGCGAAGGTTCACCTTCCAACAGGACAACGACCCTAAGCACACAGCAAAGATAACAAAGGAGTGGCTTTGGGACATGTCTGTGAATGTCCTTGAGTGGCCCAGAATTGAACCCGATTGAACATCTTTGGAGAGATCTGAAAATGGCTGTGCACCGACGCTCCCCATCCAACCTGATGGAGCTTGAGACAATCTGCAAAGAATAATGGGAGAAACTGCCCCAAAATAGGTGTGCCAAGCTTGTAGCATCATACTCAAGAAGTTGCTCCCAGTTCCTGCCGCTGAAAAACACCCCCACAGCATGATGCTGCCACCACCATGCTTCACTGTAGGAATGGTATTGGCCAGGTATCGTGTTACACATGCCCAACAAAGTCCTATGTTAAGCCTAGTTAAAGGGGCCCTATTATGCTAATTTTCAGCTTCATACAGTGGGGGGAACAAGTATTTGATACACTGTCGATTTTGCAAGTTTTCCCACATACAAAGCATGTAGAAGTCTGTAATTTTTATCATAGGTACTCTCCAACTGTGAGTGACGGAATCTAAAACAAAAATCCAGAAAATCACATTGTGTGATTTATAAGTAATTCATTTGCATTTTATTGCATGACACAAGTATTTGATACATCAGAAAAACAGAACTTAATATTTGGTACAGAAACCTTTGTTTGCAACTACAGAGATCAGACGTTTCCTGTAGTTCTTGACCAGGTTTGCACACACTGCAGCAGGGATTTTGGCCCACTCCTCCATACAGATCTTCTCCAGATCCTTCAGGTTTTGGGGCTGTCGCTGGGCAATACGGACTTTCAGCTCCCTCCAAAGATTTTCTATTGGGTTCAGGTCTGGAGACAGGACCTTGAGATGCTTCTTACGGAGCCACTCCTTAGTTGCCCTGGCTGTGTGTTTCGGGTCGTTGTCATGCTGGAAGACCCAGCCACAACCCATCTTCAATGCTCTTACTGAGGGAAGGAGGTTGTTGGCCAAGATCTCGCGATACATGGCCCCATCCATCCTCCCCTCAATACGGTGCAGTCGTCCTGTCCCCTTTGCAGAAAAGCATCCCCAAAGAATGATGTTTCCACCTCCATGCTTCACGGTTGGGATGGTGTTCTTGGGGTTGTACTCATCCTTCTTCTTCCTCCAAACACGGCGAGTGGAGTTTAGACCAAAAAGCTCTATTTTTGTCTCATCAGACCACATGACCTTCTCCCATTCCTCCTCTGGATCATCCAGATGGTCATTGGCAAACTTCAGACGGTCCTGGACATGCGCTGGCTTGAGCAGGGGGACCTTGCGTGCACTGCAGGATTTTAATCCATGACGGCGTAGTGTGTTACTAATGGTTTTCCTTGAGACTGTGGTCCCAGCTCTCTTCAGGTCATTGACCAGGTCCTGCCGTGTAGTTCTGGGCTGATCCCTCACTTTCCTCATGATCATTGATGCCCCACGAGGTGAGATCCTGCATGGAGCCCCAGACCGAGGGAGATTGACCGTCATCTTGAACTTCTTCCATTTTCTAATAATTGCGCCAACAGTTGTTGCCTTCTCACCAAGCTGCTTGCCTATTGTCCTGTAGCCCATCCCAGCCTTGTGCAGGTCTACAATTTTATCCCTGATGTCCTTACACAGCTCTCTGGTCTTGGCCATTGTGGAGAGGTTGGAGTCTGTTTGATTGAGTGTGTGGACAGGTGTCTTTTATACAGGTAACAAGTTCAAACAGGTGCAGTTGATACAGGTAATGAGTTGAGAACAGGAGGGCTTTTTAAAGAAAAACTAACAGGTCTGTGAGAGCCAGAATTCTTACTGGTTGGTAGGTGATCAAATACTTATGTCATGCAATAAAAAGCAAATTAATTATTTAAAAATCATACAATTTGATTTTCTGGATTTCTGTTTTAGATTCCGTCTCTCACAGTTGAAGTGTACCTATGATAAAAATGACAGACCTCTACATGCTTTGTAAGTGGGAAAACCTGCAAAATCGGCAGTGTGTCAAATACTTGTTCTCCCCACTGTACCTTTATTTAGGAGTTCTACTGGAATAGGTTTACGCATTTTAATGTTCAAAAAACTATTTATTTTTTCTAAACTGCCTGAATCTTCAGCACCTCTATTCACCCTCTGTTTGAAACGCTCCGTTTTAACTCCTGTCCCTTTAAGCCCCCCCCCAAACGAGGCATTTTAGGCAGTTAGGAGCAGTGTTTTCTGTGATTGAGAGTAGCTCCCTTTGGTGTGGACAAAGGGGTTTGTAACCTTTCAGACCTTTTACATGCACAAAAAGCTACATAACTCACTGAAGGAAAGGGAAAAACCCAAAAAGCATAATAGGGCCCCTTTAATATAAAATGATGATAATGATCTGGAATTGTTTTTCCCATCTACTTCTATACGATTTTTGGAAGTAGCTGATCTGCTCATTTTTGCAGTCTGCTCTTCACTCTCAAACATTGAAACCATCTGACTTTCAAAACAGGTTCTCTTGTTTTCTCTATGCACTGGTTTTCATGCGTGCATCTGAGGTCACAAATACAGAACATGCCCCCAACGCAATCTGTAAAGAACCAATGCTTTGGTAGACATAAATCCAGGAAAACAAAATATGGAAAAAAGGTCCAGTGTTATCGCAGCAATTCATATGCTACCTCAGCTCTTATCATGCACATTAGGTCTTCAGTAGCATAGTGTTTTAAATGAAGTTTTCAAATCCGCTAGGTACATTAATATACACCCCACCACAGTCAAGAATGCAACAACTAGATAGCCTGTGATACAATACAAGATCATAAGACAACTGGGTGGAGAGATATCATTGGTTTTAGACTTTTGACTCTCCCTTGTTGGTGCGCAGGCTTAGTCCTAAGCCTCGTGGCACTACTCGGGGTCCAGTCATGAGCTGTTGTACCAGAAAATGAGTGCGTTGTAAGGGAGGGGGAGAGAGTCTACAGAGATTGTGACAATGAGACAATTAACAGAACAGAGTGTGCAAGATTAGCCCTTTTAATACACAGCACACAATACATGTAAGCAATTGTTTTAACCTTAACAGTAGCCAAACTGACTGCCATAACCATACATAAACAATGAAAATATAGATGTCCCGCTTTACAGATTTCAATCAACTCGACCGCAATACAAACGTAGAAAGCAAGCGGAGAACGGCGTTTGGTTCACCACTCCTGAAGAAGTGAATGCACGAAAACTGAGGGGACAGATCTTCGGCTGCCTAGGATAAAAAATGAATCAAAGTTTGACCGTCAAAATGATGGGAACATGTAATAGGCAATTTAACTTGAAGACTAGGAGCGCTGGGCTTTTTCGTGCCCGGTCCATAAAAAATATTGAGTAGGCCTATTCCACGAAGTCCAGCGTCGACCACCAGGCAGAGGCGAGTTTTAAAATTGCAATATGACGTTTTTAACAGCAGGAATATGGAAAGATTGAATTGTCAGTGATTTAAGAACACATGCGCAAACCAGTTCATCAATTGCTTGATATGGAATAATCGATATATTAATAATCAAAAACAAAAACATATGCTATGTGAATTAGCAAGAGCTCTTGTGAAACTAGTTTAACTTGGAATGACTTGAGACTCGGACTAACAAAAGCTAAAAGCTAAAGCTCCGTTGTTTTGTGTTGAGCACATCAGTGTGTTGTTGGTTGGTAGAAAGATCTATTCATATGACACGTGTGTGTCATTATGATGTAAAAAACATTTTAGTAAGAGATGAATGCAGTGTTTGCTTTAGCTAGATATTTGTAGTTTTGTGTTTTGTTTTTGTGGTTTTGTGTTTAGTTTCGAGAAAATGAGCCAAAGATTCAGAAAACGTGTGTAAACAATTGTGAAAAACTGTAATAACCGGTGTTTATATTAATGATTGTTATTTATCGATTGTAAAAAACTTTGTACCGCAAAGCGATTGTCACTGGTTGCACAATAAATGGAAGCATACATATAACGTGAACCAATTACTTAGTTATATACACGCTCACTGGATGGCATTAACCAAGACCTTTGGGCACTGGAATGGAATCGATATGGTCAAAACTGCAGGCATAGGTAAAGCGCCAAAAACAGGCCTAATAATAATAATAACTAGAAATGCATTTCCACGAGAAAATGCGGATGTGATTGCGGTTCCACCATCAGTGACCAGGCAGTGGGGGTGGCCAGCCCCCTAAAATAACTGCTGCAGCACTACTACGTCCCCGTGTGTTGGTGGACAGCGCTGAACTGAACACAAGTGTTAACGCCCACTTGGGGCCAGTTGCAGCATCTGACTTCTTCCATTCATATAAATATTGTGAACTACAGTGCATCCTGAAAGTATTCATACCCCTTCACGTTTCCCATATTTTATTATGTTACAGCCTAATTCCAAAATGGATGCAATAAATAAAAAATTCTCAACATTCTACACACAATACCGCATAATGACAAAGTGAAAAAAGTTTTTTTGAATTTTTTGCAAATGTATTAAAAATAAAAAAATAAAACATCACATGTACATAAGTATTCACACCCTTTACTCAATACTTTGTTGAAGCACCTTTGGCAGCAATTACAGCCTCAAGTCTTTATGAGTATGATGCTACAAGCTTGGCACACCTATTTTGGGGCAGTGTCTCCCATTCGTCTTTGCAGATCGTCTCAAGCTCCATCAGGTTGGATGGGGAGCGTCGGTGCACAGCCATTTTCAGATCTCTCCAAAGATGTTCAATCGGGTTTAAGTCTGGGCTCTGGCTGGGCCACTCAAGGACATTCACAGACTTGTCCCGAAGCCACTCCTTTGTTATCTTGGCTGTGTGCTTAGGGTCTGAGGTCCAGAGCGCTCTGGAGCAGGTTTTCATCAAGGATCTCTCTGTACACTGTTGCATTCATCTTTCCCTTGATCCTGACTAGTCTCCCAGTTCCTGCTGTTGAAAAACACCCCCACAGCATAATGCTGCCACCACCATGCTTCACTGTAGGGATGGTATTGGCCAGGTGATGAGCAGTGCCTGGTTTCCTCAAGACATGACACTTGGCATTCAGGCCAAAGAGTTCAATCTTGATTTCATCAGACCAGAGAATTTTGTTTCTCATGGTCTGAGAGTCCTTTAGGTGCCTTTTGGCAAACTCCATGCGGGCTGTCATGTGCCTTTTACTGAGGGAGTAGCTTCCGTCTGGCCACTCTACCATAAAGGCCTGATTGGTGGAGTGCTGCAGAGATAGTTGTCCTTCTGGAAGCTTCTCCCATCTCCACAGAGGAACACTGGAGCTCTGTCAGAGTGACCATCGGGTTCTTGGTCACCTCCCTGACCAAGGCCCTTCTCCCCCGGTTGCTCAGTTTGGCTGGGCGGCCAGCTCTAGGAAGAGTCCTGGTGGTTCCAAACTTCTTCCATTTGCTAATGATGGAGACCACTGTGCTCGTTGGGACCTTCAATGCTGCAGAATTTTTTTTTTTGTACCCTTCCCCAGATCTGTGCCTCGATACAATCCTGTCTCAGAGGTCTACAGACAATTCCTTGGACTTCATAACTTGGTTTGTGCTCTGACATGCACTGTCAACTGTGGGACCTTATATAAACAGGTGTGTGCCTTTCCAAATCATGTCCAATCAATTGAATTCATCACAGGTGGACTCCAATCAAGTTGTAGAAACATCTCAAGGATGATCAGTGGAAACGGGATGGCCCTGAGCTCAATTTTGAGTGTCACAGCAAAGGGTTTGAATACTTATGTACATGTGATATTCAATTTTTTTATTTTTAATACATTTGCAAAAATTTCTAAAAAAAAGTTTTCACTTTGTCATTATGCGGTATTGTATGTAGAATGTTGAGACATTTTTTTTATTTAATCCATTTTGGAATTAGGCTGTAACATAATAAAATGTGGAAAAAGTGAAGGGGTATGAATACTTTCAGGATGCACTGTATATGTCATATGTAATCACCTTTAAATTGTATGGGTAATTAGAAGACAGATACAAGTTTAATATACAAGTTTTGCTGGTCTATGTCAATTAGTCTGTGAGTAACAGAAATGCAAAAAGTCCCCAGTCTCCCCTATGTCCTTGTGTTAGCTCAACCTTCCTTTTAAGGCATCTGGCGATCGTATAACAAGTGGACAGTGCTGCAGACATAAAATCATTGTCATGTCTCGTCAACTTTGTTAAATGTTATGTGGTTATCTTCCCTCTCGTTTCAGAACCTGCTTTCTCCCCTCGGTGTTCCTCGATAGTGTGTACTGATGTGTCCACTTCCCCTCTCGTTGTGCAGTTCGTCTTTGTACCATGTGTCAAGCGTTCCCGCGATTTATGAATACTCAAGTGTGTTCCTGTGCCATCGTCTCTGTTTTTGCCTTCTCCTTATCGGATTGTCTGCCTGGTTTTCTGACTGCCTTCCTGTGTACCGAACCTCGCTTACCAATAAAACGATCTTTGATACACCAATATCCTGTTTAAGGAGTCCTGCATTTAATAATAATAATAATAATAATACATTGAATTTATAAGGCCCTCCAAGGCACTGTTTAAATAAAAAACAGTCTCATAAAAATGTTTTAAGATCCATGTCCTGTGCATTAAAAAGCAGTTAAGCCAGTCAAATTTTTGTAAACCATTTTTGATGTCAGGGGGGAGGGAGTTCCCGTGGGGCGGATTGGACAGACGAATACGATCAGGTTGATGGATACTCAAGTGTTAATATGAATGAGGTCAGACAGGTATGGAGGGGCTAGATTGTGGATGGCCTTGAATGTATGGAGGAGGAGTTTGAAATTTATTCTGTATTTGATGGGAAGCCAGTGCAGAACGGGGGTGATGTGACAGATGGCATCGTCTCTGTTTTTTATGGAGGAGTTTGTGGGGGAGACCTTCTGACCTGCAGTGGTGTTGGGAGTGAGTGAAGGGCGGATTGATCGGAGGTGGAAGTAGGCCTGGTGTTGTTGATGTGGGTGTGAAATGATAGGGTGCTGTCGACAACACCCAGACTCTTAACCTGGGGGGGAGGGGGAAACCTTGCCGATGTGTGGGGGAGTTTGCTGAGTGTGGACTTGGAGCCAATGAGGACTACCTCTGCTTTATTATCAATTTGAAAGTTTGAGGTGAACGATCCTTTGGGAAGGTGGAAGAGGGTTTGGAGGAAACATAGAGCTGGGTGTCAATATCGGAAGATCTGTGGAAGGAGGTAGATGATGAATAGGATGAGGCCTGGGGAACATGAAAGGGGGAGGGGTTGTGGTCTCATTTGGGTCCAGCCTTCCAGTGGTGCCACCAGGCATAACAATCATCAGTAGTCTATTGTCTTAAGTGTTAGTGCTTGGTCAATACGCATCACATCTTGTCATCGCAAAGTCATTATTATTATTAGGCCTATTTTTGGCGCATTATCTACACCTGCAGTTTTGACCCAATCGATTCCATTCCAGTGCCCACATGTCTTGGATATTGCCATCTATTGCGCTTACATACAGTACAGCTAAGTAATCGGATCATGTGTTATACTTTGAATTATTATTTTAAATCGGTTTTCGGCCCCATTGAAATTAATGGGGAGAGGGTTTTGACTGGGGGAGAGATTTCACAGGCATATACCACCATCTAGCGTTGTTATGATGTTATGTTATTGCAAGTTGTTACATTAGTAGGCTATACTGACTGTCTTGGCTTGTTTACTGCATGAATGAATGACTCCGTCCGGTTATTATGTGATTGCCTCATAAGACGCAATCATATACTGTTATCCTTAAGTTTTATTATTTTCATTATTATTAGCCACATTTTCCGGCATCTAACTACGTGCATTTCGCTTCCATTGCAACGCCAAAATGTCAGTTCGAATGCCACGGACTTCGTTTGTACACAGCCAATTAATCTGCCCACTAGTTCTTTTTGAATTGCCTCTTTTACACACTTAATTTGTCCATAGACAATGAATGGGAAGAGGGTAAGACTTGAGGGGTTGCTGTAATGAAGGACCAAGATGAATCGTACCCTTATACTGTCATCTAGTGACAGCATTAAAATATTTATGTTAGTCAACATTTTATTGCGGTCACTAGATGGCAGTATACACAAGGGTATGATTCATCTTGGACCTTCATTAGGGGCGTCAGAAGTGGGATAGCTAACTCATAAATAACAAAAACACCGCGCCAACAGTTCAGGACATCTGCACGAATGCGCCTGTGAGTATATGTGAAGGCGTCACCGTATCGCCAATTATTCCATAGTGAGTTAGCTAGTTTCTAGTTAGCATTAGCACATAGCCATGGATAGACACTTCCCCTCTCCTGCTGTAATGAATGACAATTGCATGGTGTTTCATGTTCACTAGCAATGTAGCAAATCAAGACGTGAGTGTTATTAAAATAGTAACTGCTTACAATAGTCAATGCAAACCACAAGGCATGTCGCATTGACTGTCAACACTATGTAGTGAACCAACATTTAGTGAAAGACTACAAAGGCATTATACAAAGGCAATGCAACACTAGATATAATTTTGGCATTATGGAACGTCATACGCTAAGACATGTCAGCTTGCAAGTTTATCAAGACAATAGACGTAGGCACAATCCCAATTGCCTATTTTACACCCCTTGGCCCAACCCTTGGCCCTAGCCCTTCGTTTTGCTTTTCGACTTGCCCATCGAAACGGAGTCACAAGGGCTAAGGGTTGAAATCTGGCCCTACGAATTGGGACAACCCTTGATGATCCTTATATGTCATCAGTAGTCGTGAAAGGCATTGATTTGACAAAATGGACGCAACAACAACAAAAAAAAACATTAACAGTTTGTTGCCGGACATTTCAAATCTCACAATACCGTCTTCTTGCATGGGCATCCTTTTTCAGTTGTCAGCAGCCAATACGGGAAACAAATATGAAAAAGAAGAAGACTAGCTTAATGTAGTGATGGGAATTTCGGCTCTTTTGGGTGAGCCGTTTCATTTGGCTCCGTTCACCAAAAAGAGCCGGTTCGTTTGGCTCTCATTTGGCTCTTTGTTCAGTTATATGTGCCTGCTATGCTAGCACTGCTAAGGCACATTGAAGCAGTTGGTGTTGGTTTACATTTGCTGACCCTTAAATATCATATTACATAGCCAACCTGATAAAACAATTATATTGACTAGATTATCACTCCCGCGCGAAATTGTATAATAGGCGTAATTACAATTAATTTTGGCTATATGTTTTTTTTTATTATTTACAAATGAAAAACAAATGCATGTCTTTTTCAGGCAGATATGGTATGAATTTCTTTTTTTAGACAGCTAACCAATTATGTGATTTCCTATGAAAGACAAATTAGTTGATAAGTAAGTGTTGTTACTTTATTGGCTTGTGTAAAACTGTCACGTCGATTGGGTTTACACAATACATTTGATTGGTTGTTGGCATGTCAGTCACTGAGGCTGTTCAGGAGTTGTCACTTGACAGTCCGGGGAACAAGGCAGAGAATCTTACTTTGAGCAGTGCTACAAAACACTTTTTTAATAAGGGAGCCGAAAAAACAGCTCTTTTACCGAGGTGATGCGGTTCCCTCAGTGTTGCCAATTTAGCGACTTTGTCAATAGATTTAGCAACTTTTCAGACCCTCCAGCGACTTAAGTTCTAAAAAGCGACTAGCGACAACTCTAGCGACTTATTCAGACCCCCAGGTAAAACTTAAAAAATGTATACAAATCTATTAAATTGTCATTTATTCCCATTCAGCGCGGACGGCTACCTCCTCTCCCTCCCTCCCTCTCTCTCTCTCTCTCTCTCTCTCTACACCGTACGCAGGCAACCTGGGTGTGTTTCAGGCAGGAGTGGGAGAGCGAGTTTCTATGGTTACATGGACGCTGTTTCTCTTGATAGCTCTGAACAGTTCTTGCACTTCGAGCGATCTCTTTCTAAAATGGCATTGTCCATTTTGTCCATTTTGTCCATTGTACAAATTAAAAAATTAAAATGCCCATTTTTATGTTACCCTTCTTAATTCAAACCCATGATGTCTCTGTAGTTAGCTTGTGATTATTTGGACAAAGATTTCTTTATGTACTTGTTATATGGAATTAGGTGGCCTTTCCCAACCCACACACATCAACCACAAAGCTTTATGCAAATTAGGATGTGATGATGTCATATATGTAAATGAGGGTATGGCGTAATCTGGTGACTTCTAGCGACTTTTGGAGTCTACCATCCTTGGGAAATAGTTGGCAACACTGGGTTCCCTACGTTCACTGAAAAGAGCCTAGGTTGCACCATTCTGGGTGACGGTAGCTTTCCCTGTTTGGACTCACCAATCTGTCTAATCACACTTTACAAAGAGCCCAATAATGGACACATGCAGGGTTCTTCAATTATTTTCCTTAAAATAAGAATCAGTTATTCTGGCAGAAAGAAAATATTGCTTTATTAGTCCATCAGTGAGCTTAATTTTCACTGTAACATTCTTATCGCCTAACAACGTTATGTCGATTCTGGTGTAAAGGTATTGTGCTTTTTATGTGAATACCAAAATGTCATAAAAAAAAGTATAAAAATAAAATGTGTACACCTAATGCAGGCTCATAATGGATATATGTATTCTGATTTTAGTTAATTATGGGTGTTGGTCTCTCTTCAGAAAATTTGTAAGCTATTCAACAGAAAATTCACATTTGCATTGTTTGTTATAATAATTTTTTATGAACGTGCTGTATTGTAAAAAGTAATCAGATCGGGATGACCAGTGTTGACATATAACTCATAAACCTTGGCTCAAAATGTTACCAGCCTTAGCAATGCAACAAGCAGGCAGCATGGAACGGAGTGCGAAAACATCATGGACTGCTAAAACAAAAAAACTGCTGGACAGATAGCTTAAGCGAAATGCAAATCATAACACAAGCTGTATGTGCACGGCAGCGGAATACAATGACAACGGGAAGGCCGTGCAAAACGCACCCCCTCATCCCACACAAAAGAAAACAAAAGCGGGGGGGGGGGGGGGGGGGGGGGGCAAAGATCCCGTAGCCTCCCCAGTTCCAGCGCCACTGCAGCAGTAAGCGTCTCCTGTTAACAAATAGGGTCTGGACTGCAGTACACTTGTGCGGGCTAAGGCGGTCAATTTAATAACTGCGACGCATCACATCGCATTTGCTCAGGGAAATGCATTTTCTAGTTTTACCATTGAAATACATTTTGAATAATCTTAATGAAACCGTGCTGCCGCCAGTTTAAATAGCCGTTGTGAATCAGCCAGTCTGTTCTGTTTATTCTGACACTGCTTTGTATTGTTGGATTTTGCCATTTCAATCGCACTACGGTAACAAATAAAGGAGTTAGTTTTGCAGCAAGCAATTATAGATAGATAGATTGGATAGATTCAGAACTGCGAGCGGCCAAAAGTCGACCTAATACTAAGTAGAAGAATATGACTTTGCGATTTCAGTATGTGAGCGTCATCATCACATATTTATGGTTTGGTTTACCTTGTAGATAACTGCAAAGTTTGACGAATATGGCCTACAGATGTTTACGGGAAGGACAGACAGCTTTTACATTGTAATACACTTAGTTCCACTTTTACATGAAATCTCCGCCCACCATTTGTTCGTTTAGTTTTGTATTTTGTAGGGCTGATTGACAAACGAAGCAAACTCAGCTGCGCCTCTTTAGTGATACCAAGTTAAATCAGAACATTGAAAAAGGAAAATGAACAACTCAAGATCCTTATGTAAAGTTTCATTTGACATTTAGAATGTAGGAACGGTACAATGACCTGATATGATGAATTGTCCCGCTGAACTGTAGGCCTAAAGGAAAATCAACTGAAATTTAGGTACACGGACCCATACTGTAACAAGCGTTATGTTTAATTACATTATAAGTAACGTTGGTCAAGTTTAGCTAATGTCTACACGATTTACCTATCTCATGTTCCAAAACCTATCCAAAATGCAAATTCTTTAATTACGTCGTGGTTATGACAGTTTTGCCTTGCTAATTATCATATTATAACATACTTCATATATTAGCATGAAGAAAATGAAACTGTGAAACTTTGGCTCTTAATAGGGTTGCCACCTCTGTCCTGTAAAAATCCTGGACACATACGAAGCCCGCCAACTGAGTAAACTTTAGTCCATGTTCCATGTTTGAAGGGGTTCCAGGTTATACTGTACTTAGTGTAGAAGTCAAGTTTAGTGAGTTATCTAGGTTTGTGAAATACCCCTGGTATTGCTCCATGTGCCCCTGTAATCTCATTGCAAGTCGCTTTGGATAGAAGCATCTGCTAAATGACAACTTAATATTAATAAATAGTGGTAATCTACTCATACAAAAGTGGAAACATACCTTTAATACTGTATAGGCCATATTTGATGGTGATATTTTTCCATAACAGCCTAACCTCAACTGGAAATGATCAGACTGGCTGTGACATTAGCCTACCACTTAAAATAATAATAAATAATTTAGAGGTTATATCTAGACAAGAAAATGACAATGACATTATGAACAAGCTCTCAATCTACCGGTCTATCTTTGTTCCTACTCCCACCTATGGTCATGAAGGGTGGGTCATGACCGAAAGAACGAGATCGCGGATACAAGCGGCGGAAATGAGTTTCCTCCGGAGGGTGGCTGGCATCTCCCTTAGGGATAGGGTGAGAAGTTCAGCCATTCGTGAGGGACTCGGAGTAGAGCCGCTGCTTCTTTGCGTAGAAAGGAGCCAGTTGAGGTGGTTCGGGCATCTAGTAAGGATGCCACCTGGCCGCCTCCCTAGGGAGGTGTTCCAGGCACGTCCAGCTGGGCGGAGGCCGCGGGGCAGACCTAGGACCAGGTGGAGGGATTATATCTCCACACTGGCCTGGGAACGCCTTGGAATCCCCCAGTCAGAGCTGGTTAATGTGGCCCGGGAAAGGGAAGTTTGGGATGCCCTGCTTGAACTGCTACCTCCGCGACCCGACCCCGGAAAAAGCGGATGACGATGATGATGATGATGATTATGAACATAACTAAACTAAATATCAGGTAATTTGCATTTTCCCTAAATAATTTTCCTGGACATCAGATTTCAGACTGTTTGCTTTAGTCATCTTAATAATGTAATAAGATAATATCACGGCAATTGGTCTGACAAATTGGATCAGATATGCACATAAAGCTTAAACTAATGGCCAACTGTCACACAGATAAAATATAGAGAACCTAAGTAGCCTACATTTCTGAAACACCACATTCAGTTTTGCAGTTAATCCCCTAGCGCACACCAGCCCGCACACAGGGACGTTCGCCTATTATTTTTGAATGTTTGTATTTGTTTAAATGATTTTTACGTATCAAAGGTAACTTTAATATGTAACAAAAGGGTTAACCCTAGTTTTTAGTGGTTTTCTATACCAAGTAATTTCAATAGGGCGAAAAACCGATTCAAAATAATAATAAAAATATAACACGTGAACCGATCACTTAGCAAAATACAAGCGCACTGCACACCATAACCCAAGACCTGTTGGCACGGGAATGGAATTGATAGGTTAAAAACTGCGGGCGTAGTTAGGGTGCCAAACATCGGCCTAATAAGAAGAAAAGCACTTCCCGATAACAGTATATATGATTGCGTCATGCGACATGCTGACGCAATCACATAATAATGTACATGATACAAAGTAGCTGACCTAAAGTGTAATGTGTAGATCTACAGAAGTAGCAAGCTAGTGTGCAGGAAAATGTTTGTGTTGCTTGCAACAGTCCAGTCACGGAACTATTTGCGTTGGCAAAGCCAAATAAATTAACAAACAAATCATAATCTGTTCACTGTTGACTAATAAATGGTGCTTGTAGAACTGTTGTATAAAAGCTACAGTGCCTTGGAAAAGTATTCACCCCCCTTGGCTTGTTACTTATTTTGTTACATTACAACCTGTAATTTAAATGTTTTTTTAATCTGAATTTTATGTGATGGATCTGCACAAAATAGTCTAAGTTGGTGAAGTGAAATGAGAAAAAAATATATATTAAAAATTATTTTAAAAAATAAAAATCTGGAAATTGGCATGTGCATATGTATTCACCCCCTTTGCTATGAAGCCCCTCAAAAGTTCTGGTGCAACCAATTACCTTCAGAAGTAACATAATTAGTGAAATGAAGTCCACCTGTGTGTAATCTAAGTGTCACATGATCTGTCAGTATAAACACACCTTTTCTGAAAGGTCCCAGAGGCTGCAACACCACTAAGCAAGAGGCATCACACCATGAAGACCAAGGAGCTCTCCAAACAAGTCAGGGACAAAGTTGTTGAGAAGTACTAGTCAGAGTTGGGTTATAAAAAAATATCCAAATCTTTGATGATCCCCGGAGCACCATCAAATCCATCATCTTCAAATGGAAAGAACATGGTACCACAACAAACCTGCCAAGAGAGGGCCGCACACCAAAACTCACAGACCGGGCAAGGAGGGCATTAATCAGAGAGGCAGCACAGAGACCAAAAGTAACCCTAAAGGAGCTGCAGAGTTCCACAGCAGAGACTGGTGTATCTGCGCATGGGACCACAATAGGCCGTACACTCCATAGAGCTGGGCTTTATGGAAGAGTGGCCAGAAAAAAGCCATTACTTAGTGTTAAAAATAAGATGGCACGTTTTGAGTTTGCCAAAAGGCATGTGGGCGACTCCCAATATGATGGAGAAAGGTGCACTGGTCAGATGAGACTAAAATTGAACTTTTCGGCCACCAAGGAAAACACTATGTATGGCGCAAACCCAACACATCCCATCACCCCAAGAACACCATCCCCACAGTGAAACATGGTGGTGGCAGCATCATGCAGTGGGGATGTTTTTCAGCAGCAGGGACTGGGAAACTGATTCGAGTCGAGGGAAAGATGGATGGTGCTAAATACAGGGATATTCTTGAGCAAAACCTGTTTCAGTCTGCCTGTGATTTGAGACTGGGACGGAGGTTCACCTTCCAGCAGGACAATGACCCGAAGCATACTGCTAAAGCGACACTCGAGTGGTTTAAGGGGAAACATTTAAATGTGTTGGAACGGCCTAGTCAAAGCCCAGATCTCAATCCAATTGAGAATCTGTGGTCAGTCTTGAAGATTGCCGTTCACAAGCGGAAACCATCCAACATGAAAGAGCTGGAGCAGTTTTGCCTTGAGGAATGGGCAAAAATCCCAGTGGCAAGATGTGGCAAGCTCATAGAGACTTATCCAAAGCGACTTGCAGCTGTAATTGCCGTAAAAGGTGGCTCTACAAAGTACTGACTTTAGGGGGGCGAATAGTTATGCACGCTGAAGTTTTCTGTTATTTTGTCCTATTTGTTGTTTGCTTCACAATAAAAAAATAAATCACATCTTCAAAGTTGTAGGCATGTTCTGTGGATAAAATGATGCAAACCTTCAAACAATCCGTTCCAATTCCAGGTTGTGAGGCAACAAAACATGAAAAATGCCAAGGGGGGTGAATACTTTTGCAAGGCACTGTATATCACACGAGAGGGAGGGCTGTTATACTGAATATCCGTACCACTGTGATTATCTTCGGCCCTCTGACTGAATCCCACTGTTTGAAAATGTTGACAGCTCTGGGTTCAGTGGCTGTTAAATGCTGTAAATAAGACCAAGTTACCAAATGTCCACAATTTACAAAGTTCCCCCTCCTGGCAGTTATAGGACCCTGCCTCTCGCCAATGTTGGTATTTACAGTGAAACTATATCAGGGACCTATACTACAAACAGAGGTTAAACTATTCTGATCTAACTCGAGGTTAACAAGGAAACTTGGAGTTGACAAACTCTGATTATCCAAATAGGTGTTTAACGGTTCCACAACGGTGATTAAGATGTGTGTTAGTTAAGTCGTTGTTAACTCCATGGAGTTTGTGCGTCTTTACATAAAAGGGGTGCAGTTGGCAACGTAGCAGATATTTTGACCAATGGCTCATGCTCCGTCCGTATTTTTAACCCCTGAAAACAGCACGTTGACAATGTCAGAATATGACTAGTTAAAATAAATGTGAATGTCTCAATCTTGGCAGCGCATTGTCGAGAGTAAAGTATTCTTTGTTTCTGAGACTACGGTAAATTTTGCTCTCCCAAATTTAAATAATATTTAATAATAATAATTATTATTATATATTAATAATGTAATATATAATATAACCTCTATGAATTCGAATTTTAACCAATGTGTCCTATTTTGCATTATGGACACTTGTTTCATTTGTTATATAACTGAAATGAAAGGATACATAAAATAATATATCTAAAATGTGAAAACAATTAGTATTAGGCTATTAAATGATAGCCTACACATGGCACATAGGCTCTATGAATGCAATGACATTCTAACTATCATATCAGCTGCGAGCACAGCGGAAAGCGCATTTGAGATTAGGCCTATAGGCTGTAATACCTTTTTTTATTAACTGTTTCTAGTTAGAAAATAGACTTTTTGGACGCTGACTTTGAATTGGCAAGAGCTTTATAGCCTGTATATTAACACTTAGGTTATATGTTGTAAAACCAAGTGTTAATCTTGAATTATCTAAACTCCCGCCGACAAAAACTTTGTGTCCACAGTTTTACAACGCTGTACGTGTTTTCCTAGTCTTTTCGTTCATTGAACTGACGTGTAATAATTAAAAAATCGATCACGATTATGAAAGCTGTCATAATGTAAGCATGAAGCAATCACGTTACAAGTGAACTGCTAATTTATGTTTCCTGATCTCTCGTGCCTAGCCTATGCAGCTATCACGTGACCAGTGAACGAAAGACTTATGCTACGTTTCATTAGGAGTTCCACTTCCCCACATTCACTTACCCTCAGCCCTTGGTATGATGTAACAGCATACGTTACATGGAGGTCACTTGCAGAACAGAGGGAAAGTGGTTGGGGGATTTAAATGGAACGAACATGCCCTTGAACACTTTCAGCCGGAACTGTCATTGATCAACCGCCAGTTGTAGGCTTGGCGCTATACTGCTTTTGACAAATAATCGGAAATACCTGCATACCCATTTAAATTAGGCTTGTGCAATCAGCGGTGTCAGTTTCTAATTAATTAAAATTAATGAATATGTTTGTGATGTGTATCATGATTATCTTAACTATTGTTGCTAGGGGTTTAAGATACCTTGCTCAATTTATTAAATATTCTCCTTTGGTGGTGAGCAACTGGCTTTTTACGTGCATTACTGCCACCTTACCATCGAGTATTTTCGTGCACCAAATGCATAACAGCAATGCATTGTGGGTGATATAAAACTTTGGAGTGACCATCGTTGTTCACTCGCTCCCTCAGCCCTCCGAGAGTCGATCTCTCCAAGTTCACTTCAGATTTTCAGACTAATGGAACGACACTTAAGATGGCGGCGGGGATTCCCCCGAGGGCAAGTGCCGAGGGGAAGTCAACGAGGGCATGTTGAACGGCTATTGAAACGCAGCATTAGACGCAGGACTGACAAAGCTTCCCTCAACTCTGTTCTGAGGGTAGCCAAAGAAATTACATTGACTTCTATGTGCTAGTGCTAGATGCTAGTGCATCTAGTGCTTCTATACTCTTTGGGGTAGCTCTACCCCGAGCGTATACGCCCACCTACCTTGCATACCGACACTTGATTCGTCCGCTGAGATAAGTCTGCAGTCGAAGCTGATTGGTTGGGGCCAACTTTGAATTTGCGTGTGAACAGTTCTAGTTGCTAGTTTGACAGTACCCCTTCGTGCTCTGAGTCTGCTACAGTCTGGTAAGTAAGCAGTCTTGCATTTGTAAATACATATTTTGCAAGCTGACATTTGAAGGATTGTGTTGTTGTTGTTTTTTTTACATTAACCCATAGAGTTGGATAACTTGAAATTACTTTGAATAAAGTGTTTAAAATACTTCTTGTCAGGTAAACATCCAGCTAGTTAGCTAGTCAGCAGCCAACTACATTTTATTTAACTGTCTAGCTCCAACAGTTAACAACTAACTGTAAACTGGTGTTTAACTGATCATTGGACTCACAGAAGAGCAGAATATAGTGGAATCACTCTACTCCCAGAGCGAGCAGCATCCCATTTCGTATATCAGTAGATATGCTATAGACACCCTACCCTCAAAGCAGCACTAGATATGAGACACTACCCTCAGAGCAGTATTTTATATACTATAGACACTGCACTACCCTTAGAGCAGCATTCTAGTGACAGCAGACTACCCTTAGAGCAGCATAAGATATACTACAGAAACTACACTACCCTAAGAGTAGCATTACATATACTAGAGACACCCTGCTCTCAGAGCAGCATTAGATATACTAGACACGTTACCCCTAGGGCAGCATTCGGTATACCAGAGACACCTCCCTCAGAGGAGTATTACATATATTAGATACACCCCACCCCCAGAGCAGCATAAAATATATCCGGCACCCTGCTCTCAGAGCAGCATTAGATATATTAGATACATACTACCCCCAGAGTAGCATAAAATATATCAGACACCCTACTGCTCTCAGAGAAGCATTAGAAATACTACTGTAGAGACACCCTACCCCCAGAGCAGCATTATATAGATTAGAGACACCACCCTCAGAGCAGCATAAGATATACTAGGGACACTACACTACCCTTAGAGCAGCATTATATTTACTAGAGACACTTGACCCCCCTCAGAGCAGCAATAGATACACTAGAGACAATCTGCTCTCAGAGCAGCATCAGATATATATTAGATACACACTACCCCCAGAGTAGCATTAGATATAATAGAAACGCCCTGCTGTCAGCAGCATCAGATATACATTAGATACACACTACCCCCAGAGCAGACAGACCCGAAGACCCATTCGAGGGGTGAACTACTCTTTTGAACGAATTACTCAGACAGACCCGAAGACCCAGTCGAGGGGTGAACTACTCATTTCTGTTCACTTTTCACGTGACTGCTAGATGTAGCATAGAAAACAGAAATGATTGAATTGGTTCACGAGTTATTATTACTGGTTTTGGGTCAGTTTTTTTTCTGTTTTTCACTTTACAGTTTACAAATCAAATCAAACAAAACCAGTTTATTATATTAGACAGCTTATACTGCAATATTGTGTGATTTAGTTGCAGTTTGAGTGTGATTGTTATTTGGCTGTATGGGACAACCTGATTTTAAATAAATACATCTTAAAGTTATATCAATATTTAGATTTTTTGGCTAAATACAACACATCACGTTTCAGTAAAGCTATCTCGTGAAAATTGAACAAACGACTCAGACCCGAAGACCCAGTTGAGTGGTGAACTATTCATTTTTATTTCCTATACTAATATAACTATCCATCCATCCATTAGCTATACCGCTTATCCTATGCAGGGTCGCGGGGGGGCTGGAGCCTATCCCAGCCGACACAGGGCGAGAGACGGGGTACACCCTGGACAGGTCGCCAGTCTATCACAGGGCCGACACATAGGGACAGACAACAACTCACACTCACATTCACACCTACGGACAATTTAGAGTCACCAATTAACCTGCATGTTTTTGGTCTGTGGGAGGAAACCGGAGTACCCGGAGGAAACCCACGCAAACATGGGGAGAACACACAAACTCCACACAGAAATATAATAATATAATAATATAACTATGCTTAACGAAATTAACGAATGACTCGAACACAACTGTTGTTGCGCATGTGCGACTAAAATGAACGAATCACTCTCTGAGACTACTCGTTAGTCCGGAGTCATTTTAAAGATTCGTTCAAAATTAACGAATCGTTCATGAACGACACATCACAAGCGTAAATTGCTATGACAACATACCTTGGGTAAAACTTACCCACCTTTTATAGTAGGCCTATGGGTTAATTGGGAAGTTATCTCCGATGTCACCAAGTTACTCCCGAACTTCCGGTGTAAGCCCGTTACCTTGCTGTAATCATATACACATTGTTATTTCAGACTTTGTAGATCATAGTTTGAAAATACGCGACATCTATGCCAATCACGTCTGCTGGTAGAAAACGGCTTATAATAATAGTAATAGTAATTCATTTTAAGCGCTTTACACACATTGGTCGCCAATTAATAACACAGAACGGACTACGAATGGACCAACAGCTATCAAACACAACACTCAGTCTGAGTGATACCACAGCAGCCAATTTGCGACACACTTGCTCACGCAGATAGGACACACAGACCTACTCCAAGTTGAATTGGTAGTGACTGGTCAGGGCACTGGTAGGAGGATGCAGCATGTTTTTTGATGGTGGAGTACCCGGAGGAAACCCACACAAACACGGGGAGAACATGCAAACTCCACACAGAAAGGCCCTTGTCTGAGGTGAACCCAGGACCTTGCTGTGAGGCAAGAATGCTAACCACAAGGCAAGCACTGTGCTGCCTGCTTATGCCTGCTTATGCCTGCTTATGCCGCGATGATAGCAACCAGTTACTCATTAAAAGTGTGTGTGTCATTTTGATGCAAAAAAACATTTTGGGAAGAAATAATACAGTTTTTAATGCAGTTTGCTTTTGCTAGAGATTTGTAGAGTTTTGTATTTTGTTTGTGTGTGTGTGTGTGTGTGTGTGGGGGGGGGGGGGGGTGTAATGAATTCAAACTGACGTGTAATAATCAAAAAATCAATAACGATCACTTATGAACGTAGCCATAATTTAAGCATGAAGCAGTCACGTTACAAGTGAACAACAGACTCAGTCCCTAAGGGTGAATTACTACTTTATGTTTCCTGATCTCTCGTTCCTATGCAGCTATCACGTGACTAGTGAACGACCAACTCATGCCACAAGACCCAGTTCAGGGCTGAACTACTCTTTTCTCTTTCCTATGCTGATCCTATGCCACTGTCATGTCAAAATTGAACGAACGACTCAGACCGAGTGAACTACTCATTTCTGTTTCCTGTCCTGTCTTTCGAGTCTTTTGTTCACTTTTCACATGAATGCTACTTACACACTGCTTAGCGAGTGTAATTGTTAGTTGGCTGTGTGGCGTGATTTTACTTATTTATTTGTATTTAATATATTTTATTTAGTAGAGTGTGTAAGGGTGTGTATAAAGCATGTTATTGCTAATTGCAAAAAGTTAACAAGGACAACCTGATAATAAATAAATAGGCTACATCTTAAAGTTATATCAAAATTACATCAATGTTTACATCAATATCAAGATTCTTTGGCTAAATACAATACATCACGTTTCAGTAAAGGAGTATATTGCAACTGCTTTTAGGGGACTTAAATATCATAGTGAGTCAGTCATAACTATGGCGTAATCGTGACTACATAACCATGGCGAACTAAACATTTCTCTTTTCTATGCTGAGCCTCTCCATAACGTGAAAATTGAACGAACGAATCAGAACCGAAGACCCATTTGAGGGGTGAACTACTCTTTTCTCTTTCCTATACTAAGTCTATACTTTAGCTAGCCAGTATGCCATCTTTACCTAGCTAACAACACAAGTACAACCACCAAAGATAGAGCATTTAGCAAACGTTCATTGCCAGTTTAGTTACCACAGTTTCCTCCAGAACCAAAACGTATGAATTTTGAATACAAGAGGCACCGCTTAAAAAGTGTTTACTTTGTTATGAAACATAATTAGGTAACAGTACAGATTTAAATAACATTAGCAAACACTAAATAGCATGTGTGGTTCGCTGTAACCTTCTTCCTCATGCTAATGAAATAACTTTGAGGGGGCACAAGAAGGGGGGCTATACAGAACGGTGAGCTCCCAAACTGCACGCAGAAATATAACCAGGAAAGAGTGACCAGGAGGCAAAAAAATATATAGGCTAGACATTTGCTATCGGTAAAATGGGGTCAATAACAGTAACTAGTAACGGCCCCATTTATATGGAGGGGGTTAATGTATTTAAACTGACGTGAAATAATCAAAAAATCAATAACAATCACTTATGAACGTAGCCATAATTTAAGCATGAAGCAGTCACGTTACAAGTGAACAACAGACTCAGACCCTAAGGGTGAACTGCTACTTTATGTTTCCTGATCTCTCGTTCCTATGCAGCTATCACGTGACTAGTGAACGAACGACTCAGACCAGAAGACCCAATTCAGGGGTGAACTACTCTTTTCTCTTTCCTATACTGAGCCTATGCGGCTGTCACGTGAAAATTTAACGAACGACTCAGACCCGAAGACCCAGCTGAGGGGTGAACCATTCATTTCTGTTTCCTATACTAAGTCCATGCTGAACGAAAATAACGAATGACTCAAACACAACTGTTGTTGCCCTTGCGCGACCCAAAACGAACGTATCACTCTGTGAGACTACTCGTTAGTCCCGAGTAATTTTAAAGATTTGTTCAAAATTAACAAATTGTTCATGAGGGACACATCACTACTGGGCTGTGTATGTGTGGCCCATGTGGGATACTTATGGGGCCCAGCCAATTTTGTCTGCAGTTTCCATGGAGGCCCCACATGGGTTAGCCCAGATGGGTTGATGAAGGGCCCTTGATGGGCTCCCTACAGTATCCATATGGGTAACCCCAGTTTCTCCCACTTGGGGCTTACACACAGTGCCTTGCAAAAGTATTCACCCCCCTTGGCATTTTTCATGTTTTGTTGCCTCACAACCTGGAATTAGAACGGATTGTTTGAAGGTTTGCATCATTTTATCCACAGAACATGCCTACAACTTTGAAGATGTGATTTTTTTTTTATTGTGAAGCAAACAACAAATAGGACAAAATAACAGAAAACTTCAGCGTGCATAACTATTCGCCCCCCTAAAGTCAGTACTTTGTAGAGCCACCTTTTACGGCAATTACAGCTGCAAGTCGCTTTGGATAAGTCTCTATGAGCTTGCCACATCTTGCCACTGGGATTTTTGCCCATTCCTCAAGGCAAAACTGCTCCAGCTCTTTCATGTTGGATGGTTTCCGCTTGTGAACAGCAATCTTCAAGACTGACCACAGATTCTCAATTGGATTGAGATCTGGGCTTTGACTAGGCCGTTCCAACACAATTAAATGTTTCCCCTTAAACCACTCGAGTGTCGCTTTAGCAGTATGCTTCGGGTCATTGTCCTGCTGGAAGGTGAACCTCCGTCCCAGTCTCAAATCACAGGCAGACTGAAACAGGTTTTGCTCAAGAATATCCCTGTATTTAGCACCATCCATCTTTCCCTCGACTCGAATCAGTTTCCCAGTCCCTGCTGCTGAAAAACATCCCCACTGCATGATGCTGCCACCACCATGTTTCACTGTGGGGATGGTGTTCTTGGGGTGATGGGATGTGTTGGGTTTGCGCCATACATAGCGTTTTCCTTGGTGGCCGAAAAGTTCAATTTTAGTCTCATCTGACCAGAGCACCTTCCTCCATACATTTGGGGAGTCGCCCACATGCCTTTTGGCAAACTCAAAACGTGCCATCTTATTTTTAACACTAAGTAATGGCTTTTTTCTGGCCACTCTTCCATAAAGCCCAGCTCTATGGAGTGTACGGACTATTGTGGTCCCATGCGCAGATACACCAGTCTCTGCTGTGGAACTCTGCAGCTTCTTTAGGGTTACCTTTGGTCTCTGTGCTGCCTCTCTGATTAATGCCCTCCTTGCCCGGTCTGTGAGTTTTGGTGTGCGGCCCTCTCTTGGCAGGTTTGTTGTGGTACCATGTTCTTTCCATTTGAAGATGATGGATTTGATGGTGCTCCAGGGGATCATCAAAGATTTGGATATTTTTTTATAACCCAACCCTGACTAGTACTTCTCAACAACTTTGTCCCTGACTTGTTTGGAGAGCTCCTTGGTCTTCATGGTGTGATGCCTCTTGCTTAGTGGTGTTGCAGCCTCTGGGACCTTTCAGAAAGGTGTGTTTATACTGACAGATCATGTGACACTTAGATTACACACAGGTGGACTTCATTTCACTAATTATGTTACTTCTGAAGGTAATTGGTTGCACCAGAACTTTTGAGGGGCTTCATAGCAAAGGGGGTGAATACATATGCACATGCCAATTTCCAGATTTTTTTTTTTAAAAATAATTTTTAATATATATTTTTTTCTCATTTCACTTCACCAACTTAGACTATTTTGTGCAGATCCATCACATAAAATTCAGATTAAAAAACATTTAAATTACAGGTTGTAATGCAACAAAATAAGTAACAAGCCAAGGGGGGTGAATACTTTTGCAAGGCACTGTAGGTCTGCCTACATGGGTTGATGATGGGACCCAGCTAGGTCTTATATAGTTCTCTAGGGCCACAGCAGGTATATATATGGGCTAACATTTTTGTTTGCTTGGGTTACCTTATTTTACAGTAAACCCATAAATACATTAATACATTTAACCTAATAAAAGGGTCAAAGTACTCTAAAATGTATTGCTTCAATGAAGAACGACCAGTAATGCTTTTATTTTATCAAGAAAAAGGTGCTCAAAAGACCATAATATGCAAACCCAAAGTTGAACTGTTCTTCCATATTTGAAAACTCTCAAATTAAGTATAAAAATATATATATGCAGTGCAGCTCCTCCTCACTCCTCCATCCTCACTCTCCCAACAGCCCTTGAAAAGAGGAAATACATTTAAATTCCAATTAGGTTCACTCCTTTTTAGTGCCTTATTTACAGTTAAATCAACTATATAAAAATAAGTGTCTAAATATGATGATGATAAATGATAAATCTCACTCATGCTATTTATTTGTATATTACAGTATTTAAGAATTGTCCTTCATGTTTTATGTCACGCCAACTCTGTGAAACCCAGCTAGCGATATATTAGCTAATTACTTAAACTTAAAGGTCTAGCAGCTGTAATTCTAACATTACAAGAAGCCAAACCAATGTTGTGGTTAACATCATGTTGTGAAAACACCTAATAAAATTCACTTTTCAGTTTCGATATAGTAGTTCTTACCTTAGATACGCTGAAGAAAAAGTCACCAAAAGGGACCTGGATATTCCTGAAGTCTCGTTCGAATGGCAGCAATGGCGGCGCGAGTTGATAAGTGAAGAATGGGTATTGTCCGCTGTGTGTATGTGTGTGTTGGCATTTTTGGATTTAGATTAGATATTAGTGGCTCAAATGTTACAAATAACACTTGCACATTATCCCAAGTGTGAAAACCACACTAAATATATATATGCAAATGTTATTTGTGTTTGTGGCCACTTTATTAGGTACACCTTGCTAGTAGCGGTTTCGACCCCCTTTTGCCTTCAGAATTGCCTTAATTCTTCGTGGCATAGACTCAACAAGGTGCTGGACACATTCCTCAGAGATTTGGTCTATATTGACATAATAGCATCACTCAGTTGCTGCAGATTTGTCGGCTGCACATCCATGATGCGAATCTCTTGTTCCTCCACATCCCAAAAGTGCTCTATTGGATTGAGATCTGGTGACTGTGGAGGCCATTTGAGTACAGTGAACTCATTGTCATGTTCAAGAAACCAGTTTGAGATGGTTTGAGCTTTGTGACATGGCGCGTTATCCTGCTGGAAGGAGCCATCAGAAAATGGGTACACTGTGGTCATAAAGGGATGGACATGGTCAGCAACAATACTCAGGTAGGCTGTGGCGTTCAAACGATGCACAGTTGGTACTAAGGGGCCCAAAGTATGCCAAGAAAATATCCCCCACACCATTACACCACCACCAGCAGCCTGAACCGTTGATACAAGGCAGGATGGATCCATGCTTTCATGTTGTTTACGTCAAATTCTGACCAATGTCGCAGCAGAAATCGAGACTCATCAGACCAGGCAACATTTTTCCAATCTTCTATTGTCCAATTTTGGTAAGCCCGTGCGAATTGTAGCCTCAGTTTCCTGTTCTTAGCTGACAGGAGTGGCAACCGGTGTGGTCTTTTGCTGCTGTAGCCCTTGTGCTTCAAGGTTCGACGTGTTGTGCGTTCAGAGATAGTCTTCTGCATACCTTGGTTGTAAAGAGTGGTTATTTGAGTTACTTTTGCCTTTCTATCATCTTGAACCAGTCTGGTCATTCTCCTCTGACCTCTGGCATCAACTAGGCATTTTTGCCCAGAGAACTGCCGCTCACTGGATATTTTCTCTTTTTCGGACCATTCTCTGTAAACCCTTGAGATGGTTGTGCGTGAAAATCCCAGTAGATCAGCAGTTTCTGAAATACTCAGACCTGCCCGTCTGGCACCAACAACCATGCCACGTTCAAAGTCACTTAAATCCCCTTTCTTCCCCATTCTGATGCTCTGTTTGAACTTCACCAGGTTGTCTTGACCATGTCTACATGCCTAAATGCATTGAGTTGCTGCCATGTGATTGGCTGATTAGATATTTGCGATAACGAACAGTTTAACAGGTGCACCTAATAAAGTGGCTAGTGAGTGTGTATACACATGCAGATCACTTTGCTAGATACAATTTAATTTAATTTTCTACTCTTTCATTTTGGTGGTGTAGCCCACTTGGGACCCATCCCGTATCCATGTTTGCTGTCTAAATGGTATGCCCATTTCTAGCCCATGTATATTCTTCTGGGTTGCCCATGTGGGCCCCAACATCAACACACTCTGAGCCCATGCCCAGTTGAAGCCCACCTAACCCAGGTAGTGCCCATGTGGGCCCCACTATGACGTGTTGGCTGGATAGTTTATTCTGAAACAGAAACCATTCAATGCGTCAGCCTACTGGCGACTTCTTGCTAACTTTTCTAGTCCTAACTAACAAAACCACTAATATACACATGCCTTTTCGTAATCAGCTGCATTCCTTACTTTTACAGATTTTTACTGATCTGACATCATCTTTGCTGAAATATTCTTCACACTCACACACAAAATCTCTACAGGTGTGTAAACATCTTTACATTGTTAGTTTTATATGCATGCACATTTGTCGGACAATGCTCACCTGAAACAGAAACCATTCAATGCGTCAGCCTACTGACGGCTGCTTGCTAACTTTCATAGTCCTAACTAACAAACCAAATACACATGCCTTTTCGTAATCAAGACCACAAAGCTGGCCTAACATTGCCGGTACTTGTTCTCTCATAATTATCCTCTATGTCTAACATGCATCCTGATTTACAATGTATGTGTGAGTATACCACCAGCTACATACATAATAAACAATTAATGAAATAATTAGCTAACTTAACCATTGGGTGGGGTCCTCTTTTCAACATATGTCCCCTGCTTAAATCTAACCAAGTCCCACACTTTGTCCCTACGCAACCTTTTCATGTGAATCTTGCGCACAGTTTTATAATTGAGGCCCCAGGTCCCGTCTGTTTTGTGCCCGACATCGCCACTGTGTTCAGGTGGACAGGGGGAGCCGTGAGGGTCCAGGTTACAGGTTGGCCAGAGGGTGTGGCTGGCTACCAGGGATCTACCTGTGGAGACGGTCACAAGCTCTGCACAGGGATGTGGGTCCTTTAAGGTGGTAAAACTAGTTTACCGGGTCTCTTGTGTTGCAGATGCCCATTTCCATGAAAGTAAACCCCCATTTTTCATTTGTCTTGACCGCCACAGTGGTTTGCTCCCCCTTTGTTCCAACTCCTCCCAGGATCATCGGTGGCTAGCGAGCGTTCACTTGGAATGGCTTCCTGGCCTCCCACCTGGTCCACTGGGACCTGGGCTCAGGTGGTAGAGTGGGTCGTCCACTGATCCAAGGGTTGGCAGTTCTATCCATGTGTCATGCGATTCGTTGGCGGTTCGATCCATGTGTCGAAGTGTCCTTGAGCAAGACACTGAATCCCGAGGTGCTCCCGATGTAGAGGCAAGCGCCTTGCATGGCAGCTCTGTGTGTAAGTGTGTGAGTGAATGGGTGAATGAGAGGCAACATTGTAAAGTGCTTTGTTCCATTTGGTTGAAAAGCGCTATATAAATGCAGTCCATTTACCATTTACCATTACCTCGTGGGCTGGAAGGAGCGTATTACGGATAAACGGTCCTGGGTGCCAGAGGGCTGAATCCTTGACAAACACATCATGGCAGTCTTTAAGGTTCCGGGTCGTGACTTGCTTGGTCTTTATTGGTTAATTGTTTGGTGTTTGTTTGCATTTAAGCCCTGTTTTGCTAACTGCACATGTTCAGTCATTGAACTTTGTTTGCCTTGTCAAACCTTAGTAAAAACACATGTCTCACCAAACGCTTTCTCTTTGTTCTTCAAACTTGAACTTGATCAGTCTAGCTTAGTTTCCAGAAAAATTCTACTTGCTTATCCTACTTGTTTACCCACCAAAACAAGCAATACTTCTATGTTTAATAGAAATACAAGTGTTATGTACAACTTTTGGCTAATTCTTTTAATGGACGGATACTTCAGTAACGGTTGGTGACATGACTTACGTGTGTCGAGGGGCAAGTTGGTAAGTTGCTGGGGGGAGGGGTTTGATTCCTATCACCTGCGTATATTTGCTCAGTGAGTTCTTGAAGCTCATAGCAATCGGTTATCCAGCCTCCTATGACTTTAACCTGGACAGTTACAAGCACCGCCCCACTCCCGATTGTACTTGCGAACGGTAGGAGTGGAAAATAAAAAGAAGAGCAATCATGCCGACCTTTAGCTGACATTTCGATGTATATTCTACTCAGGGACCTACCTATTTTGAGAGGAAATTATTGAATAACTAGACCGTCCACTTCTAAAAATGCACCATATTATGTGCATATTACCAATAGACCAATTACGTATTTTTATCTAGTGACACAAGAGGGCGCACCAAACCCTAAATTTGTCTAATTTGTTCCTGACATGGTCAAAGCGTTTGTTTTCTCTAGATAAAATGTGCAAAAGGCAACTTTGTCATGAATAAAGCAGTCAGAGAAAAAGAAGGCAAATTAATTTAATTCTAATAAATCTCATGGTGCAAGGACTGAAAAATATTCAGCTTAAGTGCTCATATATGAAACTTGAGTATGTGGTTCCTGTGCATACAAGTTGGAGAAAGAGCTCCTTTTCTTTTGGAGTGACAGAATGGAATGCTCTAACCAGAACATCACTTAGCTTTCTGTTGCCAAACAGCAGCACTGGTTACATATGATTGTGTATTCCAACACAGAGCTATAGACAAGCGTGAGGGGGGACATCAATTAGATTCTCGCTGTAGCCAGAGTTTTTTGTTTTGTAATATGGGGCAGAGTTCAGAAACAAATTGTTCTGTTCTCTCTGACCCAGCAAATGCTTTTAGCGCCTCCCTCCACAGTGATGGTAGGCATGGGGGGTGGGGGGGTGGACTATGCAGCTGTGTGACAGCAGTCTTTAACCAGCACCTCTTCTGTGACTTTAAACAGGAAGAAAGTCACATCAGCCAGCCCCTCACTCTCTCTATCCTCACCTGTTTCCCTTCCAACAGTGACATTTCCACTGCAGAGCAGGCCTTCCATTGGCCTCCTCGTTAACGTAAAGTGCTGAGAAGATGGAAACCAGGAGACTGCAGGGATCTGGATGAGGCCAGTTAGTCTAAGGGAACAACATAGAAACCAAAGGCCTTGATCCTTTGTTTAAAAAGGCTGTTTTCTGGAGATATGATAGTGTGGTGTTTTGACAAGATGGACGATCGGAAGTTCATGATCGTAATTGACTTTAAAGTCATGTGGATATAGGAGATGGAGAACTGCAGACAACATAAAAGCAAGTGCATTTTTGGGAGGCATTAGATTTAATGTTAGTAAACTAGATGTTGCAATGCAAATCAATAAGCATGGTTGATAATAACTACTAATCTTATATGGATACATGTTCAGATTGTACGATTGATTACATAACAACCAACAACTATTATTTGGATTGTGGTAGTATGTACTTTCTTTCGCACTGTCCAGTGGTTGGGAAGGGGTTCTCAAGCTGGTGAGCACAAGATGGGGGTTGGTGAACATGAAAGGGCAAACAATAGATAAAGTAACAGTCAATTATTAAAGATTCATAATGCTGCCTAATCCTTATATGCTACAATGGTGGATGTCAGCTATGAATACCTTTTCTCTATGGTTGCCCCCTTTTGTACTGGGAAGTATAGACCCGAGTTTGTTTTCTGTCAAGGGCAACCAGTGGAGAAGCGAAACTAAATGAAAAGACACAACACAGATTTTATAGTCTGGTGCAAGTCTTTGACCTAACCTTCCACTTCCTAGTTTGGTTGTTGATTGAAATTCCTGGCATCTAGCTTCCACAGCTTGTTCTACGCTCTCACTGCCTTAGCTGCTAATTTGCTATGTTTGAATGTCTATCATATGATGAGATGTTGTGCCTACCTAAATACTGTTAGATTGTATAATAATAATAATAATAATAATAACAAAAATAATAATAATAATACATTTCATTTATATGCACCTTTTTAGACACCCAAGGTCACTGTACATAGAACATACAGTTAAAACAGTACAATATACAATTTAAAATGCAATAAACATAGGACAGACATAAGGGTCATGGAACATGGGGGTACTCCTGGAGGAGGTTGGGTAGGTGAGAAGAGACCAGGTTATGAAGAGCTTTGTAGGGGAAGATAAAGGTCTTGAAATCACTTCGGCATTGGACAGTGTGCCAGTGTAGCTTGATGAGAATGGTCATGATGTGTTCACTGGACTTTGTACAGGTGATGATACAGGAAGCTGAGTTTTGGATAAGTTAGAGCCTGTGTAGAAGTTTGATGGAGAATCCAGATATATGGTTATAATACTAACAGAAAACAGTACTAGGAGAAAGTACAACATTTAGGTCAGAGAAACACAGACTTACCAAAGGAAGGGGGTTGTATAATCCTGGGTCCACAATAGAAATGTTCCTTTTCTATTCAGTTTTAATTAATGTGGAATCTCATTAGATCCAGATTTGTGTTACAGCTTGAAGTGGCAGATGCCATCCTTTAAACAAGTGGTTTAGTTTAGTTTACTAAGGATAAGATGCCATCCTTTAAACAAGTGGTTTAGTTTAGTTTACTAAGGATAAGATGCCATCCTTTAAACAAGTGGTTTAGTTTAGTTTACTAAGGATAAGATGCCATCCTTTAAACAAGTGGTTTAGTTTAGTTTACTAAGGATAAGATGCCATCCTTTAAACAAGTGGTTTAGTTTAGTTTAGTGTTCTAAGGATCCCCATTATTTGTTGCCGCAGTAACAACTATTCATCCTGGGGTCCACACAATAGACAACACGTTCAAATATCACATTCTGTAGGATACACAATTTAAACAAAACAAAATGAAAAAACAACACGTTCAAATATCACATTCTGTAGAATACACAATTTAGACAAAACAAAATGAAAATAGGAGACACTGAGTAGTTCTCACCCGTTCATGAATTAATCTCAACAGTAAATGATCTCAACAGTAAATGATCTCAACAGTAAATGATCTCAACAGTAAATGATCTCAACAGTAAATTAATCTCAACAGTAAATGATCTCAACAGTAAATGATCTCAACAGTAAATTAATCTCAACAGTAAATGATCTCAACAGTAAATGATCTCAACAGTAAATGATCTCAACAGTAAATGATCTCAACAGTAAATGATCTCAACAGTAAATGATCAAAACAACAAACAAACAAACGACACAGTGACGAACCATAAAAATAATCAACCTTCCCATACAGAAATCCCTAATCATAATTATTTAAGCAGATATCTTTCTTAATAATTGCTGGTCTAAACAGTTACTGTTTAAAACTAATCTTACTGGTAATCTGTGTTAAATATAGTGGAAGTTTGTTCCAGTTTGTATTAGCCCTATACACTACCGTTGTCTTTAAAGCATTGGTTTTAGGTACAGGTAACGTGAAGAAGCTCATGAAGGCATGCCTGGTATTATAATAATGTATATCATTTGTGTGTGTTAGCTGTGCATTTCAACATGTAGATTTTCTTCCTGCACTTACATACTGGACCAGGCTGTGTGCTAATCTCTCTTCCACCTTCATCAGAAAATCACTCTTAGTTTTTGATATGTTCAGCTTTAGCCTGTTTTCAGACACCCATTAAGACACCAGCATCAACTCTTGAAGCATTTTGTTAAGCTTCTTGGTATTTTCTACATTTTTTACATTGTAGTGTCATCAGCGTACATAGCCATGCATGCATTGTTTAATACATATGGTAGATCATTTGTAAATATGGATTATAGGAGAGGTTCTAAACAGCTGTCCTGTGGAATTCCGCATGGTAGTGATGTAATGTTGTTGTTGATTAGGTGCTTGCAATTTCCTGACAATTGTGTCTTTCAAGCAGTTAGTAATAATAATAATAGTAATAATAATAATAATAATAATTCATTTTATTTAGTTTTTAGCGCTTTTCTCAAGACTCGAAGCGCTTTACACAAATTGATCGCCAGTAAATTACACAGAACAAACAACGAATGGACCGACAGCTATCAAACACAACACTCAGTCTGAGTGATACCACGGCAGCCAATTTGCGCCAGACTTGTCCACCCAACATATTGCGACAGACTTGCTCACACACATATGACACACAGACCGACTCCAGGTGAATTGGCACTGACTGGTCAGGGCACTGGTAGGAGAACGGAGCATGTTTTTTGATGGTGGGAGGAAACCGGAGTACCCGGAGGAAACCCACACAAACATGGGGAGAACATGCAAACTCTACACAGAAAGGCCGTTGGGTCAGGTAGGGTTTGAACCCAGGACCTTCTTGCTGTGAGGCAAGTGCTAGTGCTAACCACTGAGCCACCGTGCTGCCGAATAATTAAAAAGTCCCTTACTTCTGAATATTCTTTTACCTATGTTACTTGTAGAAATTACGCTAGTTGTTACAGGTACACATTCAATGTGATTTAGCCTTAACAAATTCAGTTTCAACAATTTTAAAATTGTGAATAGAGTTTTTATTATTAGCTTGCCATAACCAAGCCCCGCTATGCCAGATCAGAATTGTTGCATGTTGTGTGTCCGGGGACTGGAACCCGGTTAAATGTCTTTTTCCTACTGGAAGCTATTAGTTTTCAGGTTTTAAAAAGAACAAACGAACAATAAGGTCACAGTGCCACTTTTTGGATCCACTTCTTTTCCTCTCTCCTTTTCACAGACATGCTGCCCATGTAATCCAAGGCAATTTAGTGACTTTTACATGAATGTACCATAAGTACCGTAATCTTTAACTAAGCTCTTTCTGAATTACTGACTTCTTACATACTAGTCTATATTTATAGGGGGCTCTGGGAGATAATTCAAAACAACTTATTTTTCACATCTTAGCATACCTCTGGTTCATATTTGTTAGCTTTGATATATACAGTGCTGTGCAAAGGTATTTGCCCCCTTACAGATTTCTTCTGTTTTTGCTTTTTTGTCACACTTAAATGTTTCAGATCATCAAACAAATTTTCATATCAGACAAAGATAACCTGAGTCTATCACAGGGCTGACACATAGGGACAGACAACAACTCACACTCACATTCACATTCACACATACGGGCAATTTAGAGTCACCAATTAACCTGCATGTTTTTGGACTGTGGGAGGAAACCGGAGTACCCGGAGGAAACCCACGCAAACTCCACACAGAAAGGCCCTTGGGTCAGGTTGGGATTGAACCCAGAACCTTCTTGCTGTGAGGCAACAGTGCTAAACACCGAGCCACCGTGGTGCCCTAGTGAACAAAAAACTGAAATCGTGAATGCTTATCAAATGTAGATGCAAACAATGAATTTGGAGGGAGCTTTGGGTTAGGGTTAGGGTTAGGTCTGATACTATTGGTGGGGGCTAACATTCAGTGTCTGCATCGGCTAGACTGTAACCCTTTACAAGTGTAGGGGTTAAAGTTAGACCAGGTCATTCTGAACTATTTGGAGTTTTTATTTATACTTGAGAGAGATTACCATACAACCGATTCTGTACGTATGTTTTTGAAAGCCTAAATCAATGTGCCTTTGACATGATACAAATATAAAAGTACCTGGTTAAACTATGGGTTTTTAAAGAGTTTAATGTATCGTATGCTTTCAAATTCCTTTCAGGACAAATCAAAGTATTAGTCAAAAACGTGTTTAGTTGAAATAAAGGGATGATGGAATAATTACTGTGTTGTCAACTGATTTGTTTTTTGTATAATTGACTTGTGCAACTAGTTCTTGTAATTATTCCATAACTGGTTGGACTTCTGGGTCGAGAGGCGTCAAGCGTGACTGTCCTTTGAAAGAAGCGCGTACTGTCTAGGCTGTTCACCTTTCAAGTGTTTACATCACTGTGGCCTCAGCTGTGTCTGGGAGGACCTCTAGGCACGCCACTGATATGCCACTGTGGTCGTCGTCGTCGTCTCTGCTGCTGTGGTTGCTTTCGGTGTATAGAGTTCAACTTACTCACCAACGAGAGCACTGAGCCTCTCTGGGAATACTTATTTCCACCTCACTTTCTCTCTCTCTGGCACAAACACACGTGCGAACGCACACTTGTCTCTCCTCTAGGCTATTTACTATATCTTTCTCGTTTAGTTGGTCCCTCCCTCTCTTCTCTTCTGTCAGGAGTAAATAGTGAGTAACTCTGGATGTTGGCCAGGCCTGTATTGACATGTCTGTGAAAGGAGGAGCGAAGGGTAGAGAAGGGGTAGAAACAGGAACCGGTCTGATCCAGTGTGCGCCGACTCTTGGGGCCATTCCCCTTTTGGTCTCCCTCCTCTCTTTCTTCTCAGACGAGGACTGGATGAACTTTTCCTCAAGCACCCAGTCACACTCTGTCTCCAGGAAAAGGAGCTGGGTACACATTCCTTGGGAGCGTAAAAGGATCCTCCTCTATCTCTCCATAACACACACATAGAAGACGGATGGTGCCCATTAGGATGATTATAGGGGGCTCCATTGAGGCAAGCAAGTGTTTTGCTTGCCATTATATAAGATGTCATGACAAGCATGTGAAATAGATTTTTCCAACACACGCTTGATAAACACATTCTAATAAAATCCAACACAAGTCAAAATGGAAAAACATAATTGTTCAAATTTTTTTAACATGTGGCTGACACAATGACATCTCTGGCTTCTTTTGGAGACATTAACGTCTGCATGATCAGATAATGGCGGTAGGAATGTTCTATTAGGAACTATGTAGTTCTAATCAACATGTTTGAGTTAGAGTTAAGAGTTATGATGATGTTTTAAATCCAACCTCTTACATCTCATTAAGTATTTGTTGCGTTTTTACAAATCAGTCCGTTGCCCCTACATTGTCTGTAAAATGAAACGCACTTGGCAGGGGTTGGGGTACCACAAAATGTACAACCTTAGACCGAAACAAAAAATAACCCATAAAAACTCCAATGAACAGGCCTTTTGGCATGACCCCTATCTACGTGATATTGATTCGACATCTGCTATTCCTGACCTTGACATTGCACAAAATTATGTTTCATCTCTTTTACGTGCTCCTGTGCAGAAGGATGAAGTGTAGCCGACGGGGATTAATATGCGTTATGCGAAATGTCTTTGTCACATACTTGTAACCCTGGTGATAGTGAAGACTGTGGCTTCCCTGACTGTACCAGACTGGAATTGTACCCGGGGACTGTGCTCTTCATCACCACATGGAGAAAGTTACCTGCTACAACCATCTGAGTGATCATATTAATAGATGATTTAGCAAGTTTATAAGAGTAGGGGACCATTACATAACAACTAGTATAATCCAAAATGCTCTGATGCAATCCACAACAGAGAGAACCTGTGGAAAACGGCTAAGGTATTCAAGTGACAGACTCACCTTTAGAAAGCCAAAAAGCAGGTGCACTGTTATGATCTAGAAAGTCACTAGCTGACTGCATTGATGATTCGGCCAGGAAGGAAATGATTGTTGAAGGACCCCGAAGGAAATACTCAACCAAGTACTTTCCTAACTAAGAAGTGTGTACTAGATGTGCATCAATTGGCTTTATACCAGGCCATAGCACTCAGCAACATATAAGGTTTCACATGACACTGTCAGCTCTTTGGACAAGATATCTTGCTATATTTTGCTATTGGATGGACAATCCAATTTTACAAAACTCTTTGCCATTGGCCTTGACCAAAGAACTCCAGCTGGTTTTAAAAATAACAGCAGGACTTTGTTAAAGATTGAGTTTATTGCAGATTGCAAAGGTGTTTTCCAGGGTTCCATTCATGGCCCACTCCGTTTTTATCTTAAACATTGTAACATTGGGGCTATGACCAAAGATTGTAATATTTTCTTACAAGCTGATCAAACTATATTGTATGCTTATGCCTGCACCATAAGTGAAGTGAAGTGAAGGTCAAACAAAAAAATGTATCTGAAGTTGATGCTTAATGCTAATAGGGAGTATGTGCTTTTTCACTAGAACAAAGAGCCCTCTTTCAGATCCTTGTATCATTACTCTAAATGGAATCCAGAACTAAAGGGGCGCAGAATATAAATACCCAGCTATTTGGCTGGATGACAAGTTGTCTTTCAAAACTCACAATGCTGAAACCCAAGTTGAGCTTTTTCCTGTAGAAATAAGGTATGTTCCTTGTTTGAAAACAAAAAGTGAATTGTGAAAAGTGAATCTAAATCAGACTTTTACCATTTTAAAAGAAAAACTAATCTCAGATATTTGATAAAAATAATGTGTCTTGCCTTACAACTAAATCAGATTACAGTTACTCAAAATAGTGTTTCATCAGTGTCATCTTTATAACATGTGTGCATGTAAACAAGTCAAAATAAACAAGTCCATTAATCATTGCAAGCATATTTGTTAAACTACATAGCTTGGAACTGAATCACCATAATCCTTTTAATTGTAAAGGAATTGAATAATCAATGATCAATGACAATTATAATAACACTAGGTTACCATATGGTAACTGTCAATTAAGATTGGCCTAGGTTCCAGTCAGAGCTTTTAAGCCATATGCCGGGAAAACAATGCAGTCGAGATTTAGTTGAACCTACTTTAAGAATGTCTATTATGCTGCTGTTTCTTCAACTATTTGTGTGTTGAGCTAGACAAGACGTTCGATTCCTCCCACATTTACCCTCAGCCTGGTCACGAGCCTGGATTCTTGATTAGGGGTGATGATCATTCATAAGCATGGCCGAGAATGATTTTGTAACTGTCCTTTTAGCAGAGCTGGGCTTCTGACCATCACTCTTCGAAGAATCTGTACAGATGGACACTTCTGCCATGCATCGATCAGCGCCCACACCAAAACCTTGAGGCCTCTTCTCGGCAGGCAAGGGACACAAGAGGTACTAAGTAACCCTAAAGCCAACCTGTGCTAACCTCTCTGTGCCAGTGGCCCGGCTAAAAGCAGAGAAAACCGGCCTGAGCCAGTGCTGTGTATCACATCATCCAGCACCCCCCCCCCCCCCCCCCCCCCCCCCCCCACTCCTTCAACAACCAATACCACCACGTGCACTACCACATGCACACACGTCCTCTTTCTTACCTCCCTCACACTCTGCTGTTTTGTTTCCATAGCGATATGTTGTCTCTGTTTCCGGGTGTCTTTCTGTTTGACAACATGTTTGTTTACTTCGCGACAGAATTAAGAAATCAAATAGATTAACTAAAGAGGTTTTGACAGCTCTTTCCTGTTGCTAAAAAGTTGTAATAGGTTTAAAGAGCCATATAGAAGCTTTAAGCTTCGCTCTTTCTTTTAAATAAAGGTTAATATTATTATTATTATTATTATTATTAATAATAATAATAATAATAATAATAATAATAATAATAATAATAATAATAAAAACTGCTTTTTTTGTGTAAATTCCCCCAAAGTTGTACAATATTCCTAAACTAAAACCTTAGCTGGTAAGTATAGATTATAAATTGAAGTAATCCTGATTTTAAAAGTGTTTATGCCAATGCCGGTAATGCAGAGTGAAAAAAGGTTTCTAACAGAGTTTTGTTTTGTTGGTTCTTGTTGAGGCATTGCCTCACTCTTGTATTCATCCCAGCAGGTGTCAGCGGTACTGAGTCTCAGATCAACTGGGTGTGTAGTTTCCATGTTAGGCCACAGGTCACCACCTCATGGCATTATACTTTTGCCCTTTCAGACATGCCTTAAGATTGAACCTGCCATTAGTCAATAAGTTCAGTCATTGTTGCTATTTAACAGTTGGATCTTGATTATTGAAGTATTATAGAACTATAAGGCCTGGATGCACTGAGCAGATGGTCTCTGCCTCCTCAGATTGACGATTCCCTTTGAGTTAGTAAAAAAAAATGCATTGTGTGTGTACAGTACATGACTTGCTAGACTTGCAGTGTCTTGGTGGAATCCCAGTGTTTCACACTGTTGTTTGAGGGGGCTGAATAGAAGGAGGATGTAGCCCTCAGTCAATAGACACTGCAGCAGAGCTGGCTACTGTGCTACTCTGTGGTGGAGTTTCCCTCTAGTGGAATTCCCTGAGGTTGTGTCATTGGAACCTCCATCAGAACAGGTAACATTAGCTTAGCTATTATGATAACTTTGCAGAGACCTTGGCATTTTCCAAACAAGTAATATGCTCAAATGTTGTGGTGCAGTTGTGCCTGGGACTGTGCACCATGTTATGGGGTGTAAAACAAAAACATACCTTTCACAGGCCTATGTCACAATATGAACGGTAGATTTCAAAACATGTGTTCCATACTGCAAGCCTGTTTTTTATATCTCTACTAATCTGTGCTATGATTTAAGTTTGACTTAAAATGTGTTCACTGTATGTGTCCTGCTTAATAATTGCACTGGGTTTCAATCACTGGCTTTCATTTCATTCAGTTTTACCCCAAAGAATTCTGTTAGCATTGCCATGTATTCCCGGTTTTATCCCAGCTGTTGATTGTTGTGTGTGCTTCAATTACATTCTCCTGTATTCTTCTTTCATGTACTTTGGAGAAGTTGACACAGATGACACAGTCAGTGAAGCTACAAAGAGCACCAATGCAAGGTTTCTTTGGAAGGAGTGTCTTGTCATTTGCTGAGCTCTTTAAATTCTTGTGGTTTAGGGTTTACCAGGTCTATAAGGTCACCACAGACTAGGTGTTGAAAAAACAGGGAAATTCTAGCTCTTTTCTTATTGGTTACCAGAAGCTTTGTTTTCTCATGAGATATGCCCGACAACAACAGAGCCAATAGCTTTTATCCGCAGGCGGGGCCTGTGTGGTGTTCTGGTGCAAGGCTGTTTCCTCTTTGGGTTACAGAGTGTGGCTTGTTCTCAGTCACGTTGTGTGCTCCTTAGCACAGCTGACTGCCAGCCTGACCGCCTCCCTGTATTAGAGCATGGCTTTCTGTTTAACTTACCCTTTTATTATTGACTCCAAATCTGACGTGTCCATGACATTGACAAGCCAATGAACTCTGTACTGCAATTAGCCCCTTTGTCTTACTGTCTAAAGCCCTGAAATTGGCATGGGTTAGCTGTCGACTATTGTTATGAGTTGAGCTGACAGCACACTTGCCTGTGCAGCTGTTGTCCTGCATGTGAGGGGAGACAAGACTATGACTAAACAGACTGAAAAAACACTAGACATATTTTTATTTGTGTCTGCTTTCATGTGTACGTAAGTATAGATCTGCAATTGTGTGTGTTTGCTTGAAATTTGCAAGAGCAAGTGTGCAGCATACAGCTCTGAAAAAAATGAAGAGACCACTTCTAAATCAGTTTTTCTTGTTATACTATTTATAGTTTGTGTTTGAGAAAAATTTACATTTTTGTTTTTTTCTATAAATTACTGACAAAATTGTCTTCCAAATTCCCCAAAAGAAATATTGTAATTTAGAGCATTTATTTACGGAAGATGCAAAAAATTTGAAAAACTGGTAAAGGAAAAAAAAAAAAAAGCATTGTCTTCAGACCTAGAATAATGCAAAGAAAACAAGTTCAAATTAAAAAAAAATAACAACACAGTACTAATGATTAACTTAGAAAGATTTTGGTGATCATTATTTGGTGGCATAACCCCTGATTTTCATTTACTGCTTCCACACGTGTTGGCGTGCTTTCCACCAGTCTTTCACATTGCTGTGGCGTGACTTTATGCCATTCCTGATGCAAAAATATATTTTTGATGTATTTGTTTGATGGCTTGTGACCGTCCACCTTCCTCTTGATTACATTCCAGAGGTTTTTAATGAGGATCAGGTCTGGAAATTGGGCTGGCCATGACAGGTAATTGCAAAGCGTGCAGGATCTGAACAGGATAGTGAAGACAGCTAGCAAGATCATTGGTGCCCCTCTCCCCTTCCTGCTGGAGATTTACCATCAATGCTGCATTTGCCTCCAGCACACTTCCAATAGTCTGTTTTCCATCCTGTCGTCTGGGAAGAGGTACAGTAGCATCTATGCCAAATCCAGCGGAATGCTAAATAGCATTTACCCGCAAGCAGTCAGGATCATCAACACACTTTAGTCGTCTACTATGGTTCTGGGACATTATGACCATGTGTTGTGTGACTGAATAGGGCAATGGCCTGAAACAGAGCCTTGTCTGTCAGATTGTGTATTTGGTTGGACAATGAAAAGGTAGCAGGGCGTGGTGAGGCTAAGGTGCAAAACTATTGCAATGTTTCATGCCCAGTTATACCATAAATTGGATTGGAGTTGACACATCACATGACACACATTTTCAACCTTACTGGTTATCCAGAGTGGAATCTTAGTGTAAGCATATTAAATGTCATAATGCCAGCCTGGTAGTTGAGCACAGTGTCCTGAACTGTACAAAGGTCAAGGTCAAAACGAGGTTGCCAGATGACCTCAGTTTGTATATAGAGCAGTATGCAGGTATTATGAGTAGTTAAGTGTCAACAGTAACATACTACAGTGAATGTGTTAGATTGCCATATCGGTGACTATAGCGGTACAGTAGGTTCATTTATTTATGATGATCTTAGGCTGAGAGAGCTGAACAGCTTCAGCTTGGCCTCTGGCTTGTGGATGGGACAGGAGGAGTGGTTTGGAGAGGAGGGGGGCTGAAGGTTGTGTTGTGACCTCAGTGTGTGCTTCTCTGCCAGCTGTGGTGGTCTGAGGCTAAATAACGGGATATTTGGGAATGTCACGGACACAGGGTTTGGCAAAGCTGGTGTAGGGGGAAAACCTGGCCAAGAGACCAGTAGTGCTGCTTTCACCAATTTCAAGTTTAGTCAGTTTTTAACCTATAATCCAATGTTTGCACTTTCAAGGTAATTATGGATTTCTTTCTCAAGTTTTATTTAGTTTCAAATGCTAGACCACATGGAGTTTTGGCTAAAGTCCAGGTGCATAGATGTATATGTGCTCCTGAGCGTTTCCCCGGATATGTTATGACAGGGAGCTTTAAAATACTTAGCTCTCAAATGGTAACGATAGTCAACAGGAAACTCCATCTAAACTTTCATGACAAATGAGCAATATCATCCGTTCATTAGGATGGGAATCCAGCCATATGGGAAAGCCCACACTTCCAAACCACTGTTTGTTTGTCTCATACACAAATGCCTTTGTTTTCTTTTTTTTCGCAGCGCTTGATATGAACTAACATTTACTTTAACTTGTAAGGCACAAATTACTTCATATAGAAGTATGCTAAAAGGTTTGTTTGAGCGGCATTGAACAGATTGTACCTTTGAAACAGGTTTACAATCTCAGAAAAACATATCCACTGACTAAAGCAACCATTAATTACCATGTCAAGATTCACCGTATAACTGTCTGATTCTTAAATTCTACTTTTTTTAACCAACACCTGAGCTTGAACAGAGTGATGCGCTACCAAAATGTAACAAATGAATCAATCGATTAAAATTTTTTCAAATAAACAATAATTAAGATAATAAAAGTAATTTGTAATGCGCTTTACATTGTAATAACAATTACAGGGAAGGACGTAGGAATAAAAAAAGGATGAGGAGGGGTGAGGGGCCGTGCAGTCATACCAGCAGTCAGATCTTCTCTAAGAAGGGCCGCGGGGTGAGTGTCTATTTTGTTATTTTTCAACATGAAGCTGGTCAGGCCTTCTCTTAAGTTATAGTTAATCATGAGAGGTTATTATATTATTAAGCACAGATAATAACTTGATTACAAGCTGCAATGTCACTCCTTTTTAGATTTGTAATGAGGTTGGGAATCTGATCCCACAAAAGCCTTAGTGACCTGCCATATGCACGGGTCCATATCGAGGTTGTTACATGGAAAGTATCAGACATTATTTTCTAACTTGTTTTGTTCAGTTTAATCAGTTCTTGGTTATGGTGACTACTTTATTTTTCAGGCCATGGTAAGGAGATTCCTGTTAAACTGTCCTATCACTATAGTGTTCATTGGACCAGCTATGAAAATGTTTTAAAGTTATTACCAGTTGTTACTTACAAAAACGGCATACTATTTACATTATTACCTAAAACAGATTTCCCACATTTCCATCTAATCTGATGGCAAATCTAAATGCAGAAATTAGCCTTGCTATATACTATGCAGTGCATATGTATATTCATGATTCATACACTGTATGTACATGTACAATGTACATTGATACATGCTTAAAGACTTATGTCTGTTTTGACTTGATAATAAAGTGATCCTGAACTGTCCAGTTTTAATTATTGAACATGCTTAACGTGCTTAACGTAAACAACTTTTGAGCATACAAATACAAACATTCACTTACTGTTTTTCCATCCAGTCCCCTCCAGCCATTCTGACAGAACTGGTTGGAGTTCTTCAAATATGACAGCCGAATAACTTATTATAAGAGTTATTATTCTTATACTTATGAAGTTATAAGAATTTAAGCAGTATGAATATTTCCTTTAGAAACTCTACACAAGTAGTGGCCAGCACCACAGAACACTGCTGCCCATCAGGATAAATAGTTACTCAAAAGATGTTATGCAAATTCAAACTGTGTGTGAACTACCATAGCCTTGCTCTGGAGGATTTGTCAACAGGTTTGTTGAGTGCACATGATTCAATCATGTCACAGTTTTACATGTACACAATTACTGAATTGCCTTAGTGCATAATTGGTGCATTTTTGTGTGAGGGATAGAGCCCCAATACTGGCATTATAGCCAGGAAGTGAAGGTTTGCTACAATTACGTGATCATTCTTTCATACAATTTTATTGATACAGGATATTAAGAGAGCTTCTATTCAAATTCTCTGAACAAATGTGATATGAAAATGTATATGTTTGTCTAGAATCATGCATTTATTTATCTTTATTTTATTTATTTATTTATTTATGATCTGAACTGAACTTTTCTTTATTATTAAGTGTGTTTTTCATTACTTGATTTCTAATTTGTATTTTAGTTTTTTAATATTGTTTGATGGCCAAACAACGATACTACAATCCCCCCGGAATAAAAAAAAAGTATTTTCCATTCCATTTCCATCCCATTCCATAAATGATAACTTTCTAAATGGTTACTTTTGAGGGAAATGTGTGAATGAGTTAATCTTAATATTGCTAAGATCCATCTTAGTTTTTCTTTTTATGTTTTTAGCAGAAACAAATCACCAAGTATGAAACAAAATTGCCTGCTTGTACCCTTGTAACCCTGTCCTGTCACTTGGATGGCAGAGCCGTGGTAATAGTGCTTGTGCACTTCCTCTTGCTAAACCGTCGGGCGTGTATGAGTAGAGTAGACGTGACCCTGTGGCTGAACCTGATCCAGGCTCAGAGTGGAACAAAATGTTCAGAAAACAGGTCTTTGTCCGCCTACTCATATGATAGACAGCCAATGGGAAACCAGCCACCACTTTCAGGTTCTCTCTTCATTTGTAATATGTGTATACCTTGTAGCATGGTCTTTATAATCTGTAATATACGTTATAGCATGGTCTTTATAATCTGTAATATGTATATACCCTATAGCATGGTCTTTATAATCTGTAATATGTATATACTTTATAGCATGGTCTTTATAATCTGTAATATGTACATACTTTATAGTATGGTCTTTATAATCTGTAATATATATATACTTTATAGCATGGTCTTTATAATCTGTAATATGTACATACTTTATAGCATGGTCTTTATAATCTGTAATATGTACATACTTTATAGCATGGTCTTTATAATCTGTAATATGTACATACTTTATAGCATGGTCTTTATAATCTGTAATATGTATATACTTTATAGCATGGTCTTTATAATCTGTAATATGTATATACTTTATAGCATTGGGATTATCATCAACACACAACAGGATACGTTTTTACGTGATTTAGATTCTGTGAGCATTATGCATTCAAGTATGGATCAATTCAATTCATAGGTCTATGAGCATATCAGAACTATGATATTGTTCTATACTTGTATATAGTGCGCATTCAAAGAATCGTAAAAGGTTTGTAAAGTTGAATAAAGTAATAAAGTTATAGGATGCTATGCTTTACGCAATGCTAAAATAAATTGATTCCACTTGATTTTAGTCTAGTCCTGTCCCATAGATTGCTCTCATTAAATGCCAGCTCATACCACTACACACTACACATTTTATCAATAGTATAAACACAAAATAATAATGATAATTAATTGTAGGGAGAGCATTAATAGTCACACCTCTAGGTCTATAGGGAGAGCATTAATAGAATGGATTTAGTGTGGAGCCAGGCCTTCCCAATAAAGTGGGAAGATGAAAGCAGGATTACGGCTGAATGAGGTGGAAGCAGGAGCAAATCTCGCAGGCTAACAATTAGAAGGAGAAGTGGGTGAAGACAGCAAACCTAAAAATAAAAGTTTAGATGTATTGAGAGATGTCTGGTATACACACAACACCTTTGTGTTGTGCTCTGTTGATACTTTACGCAACAAGATCCACAGCCTCACTGAGGCCCTATGGAACTAGCTGACCCAGCAAAGATATTAAAGCCAGCCTTTGATGTTCAGTACTACAGATTATTTATGGCGAGTTGCAATGAGAGGCTAGGACTAATGTTTATCCCAACAAGCATGGAATGTAACATTAAGTGCTTGAACTAACTTGGGTTATTACTTTTATTAGGCTATTATAGAGCACAGATATAAAAAGAGATTTACAGAGGATTGATTTCCTACAGCCAATAACTCTCACTATTAAAGTAATTAGAGGTAGTATCATCAGGAGATGATTTTGGCAACCCCTATCGTTAGCTTAACGACTATACTCCAAGTATGGGCATCATGATTTAGTGACGCACGTCCTTATGCCATAAAGTAATTCGTCACAATTATGTGGGAGATTGTGCCCGGTGGTTAAGTTTTAGAATATTGGAGAGAAAAAAAGGCATCTATTCTAACAATGACTTGAGCAAATAAAATCATTTAACTTTCTTATAATACCAAATAGTAATTTGTCTGAATCATTTTTTTGTACTGCATGTTGAACTGTAAGAGCTTTATTTAAAAAAGTGTTATAAATGGACCACAAATGATTTCCTTATTATACACTTGTAAACTTGTTGACGGTGAAGGGTTAGGTAACATCTGGTAAGATCCTTCCCTGGTTCCCCACTGAGGGTTACACCTTCCTACGAACAGAGGCATAATCAGGCTGCTGTGCACCAGATCCTGTTATGCAGGGCAGCAAGCCCTAGCTAGCCCTATCCATTTATGTCTGTTTTCTCAAACAAAAAGGAGGAAACACTTTTTATTAATGCCAATGTTGTGGTTTTTCCTGGTAGGTGTATTTATAGTTCTGATTGTTTTGAAATAAACAAAAATATCTATCAATCAATTGATCAATTAAATAACTAGTTATTAAACTAATTAGGCAAAGTATTTGTTTTGCTTCTTTAATGTTGGTTAGAACTTGAACTTCAGAACCATTGTGGAGCAGGCTTTCGAAAGAACCCTTTTTATAATATTTTGGACTTGTCTTAAGTGATTTACATATATTCTCTACACCAAATCACAAATAATCTATGATATAAGATATCTAACTCTGAAACCCATACGGTTGCTCCTCAAGTGGTTTACATCAATCTTGTTGTTTTCATGGGACATGCTGTTCTTTTGGCTGCAACACAAGTCTGTTTAGCAATAGCAATTCAAGTCAAAATTAACTCGTCTCATTTGTTTACCCACAATTGTTTTCATTTTACAGCCCAAGAAGACTGTGTTCTAATCTGACAAGGAAAGCACATTCCTATGCACTCTTTTCATGTTTTTCTCACATTATGCAGGTAAAACTAAGCAGTTGCCCACCAGTGGACAACCCCAGACAAAATAACAAATAATTGTATGTTTTTGATGCATGTAACACAGAAGGATTACCTATGCAGTATTGGAATATTTTTCCGTCAACATAATCTAGATGGCCAGACTCGTTTTATGGGAGTTCAACGATAGAGACAGAATAATGCATTTGATAGCATTAGAAGAATACAGTTACGGCTTGTCTTGTATCGCAACTTTAGTCCTGTTTAAGATCAACAGCTTATATATATATATATCTCATACCCCTTTCCCACCGCTCATCACCATGTTAGTGTATTATTTTCAGTTCTTTAACAGAAACACTAATAATTCACACAGACATCCTGGGTTTTACTCGGATCATTGAACACGGGTTCTACCTTCGTTGGACCCATTCAGACCGCACTTTGGTCCTGGGAAAGACCTGATGTTAACACACGACCTGGGTCTGCTAGTTACTTTCTTGTGCGTCACTGCAAAACAGTCGACGCGTTGCTACGTTGTTGAACGTGGACATTAATACCATTATAGCTAGGTAGCTAGCCAGTAGTGATGTGCGGGGTCGATGAGTAACCCCTTTCATACACCAGCCAAGCCGGGTCCGACACACGAATAACCCAGGTTACAACCTCGGTCGTATAACTGGGTTGACCCTTTCTCACCAACAGTCAACCGGGGTTATTACCACGTCGTTGGCCTGGTGTGAAAGGGGTAAAGAAGGGTGGCATACCTGTATGCCTGGGGTCTTACTAGATCCCTAGCTAAAATTCAACTGATAATGTTTGGCCTATTTGCAGAGTGCCTCATTTGTACTGAAAACAAATTTACAGCTGATGAAAGTATTTGACGTGACGAAGACCATTTTAAACCATGTTCTACTGTGAGCCTAGAAATACCAGTTGCTGTTGATGTAGCCTACTAAAACATTCACCATCCAATGCTTGCATCATCAGATTTGAGCCTCAGGGTCCATTCAGTGTCATGTGAAACAGCAATCAACAAAGGCTAACAGTCTCAGGAGACAATGGGGAACAGATAAAACGGAACAAGGCACATTTAACAATAAACCAATATACGGAAATCTAATTGAGATCAGGAGAAAAATACCATAAATGATGGTTTCTGAGATTGTTGTTTTAGTGTAGGCTATCATCGTGAAAATATATTAGCAAACAGTTGAAAACCAAGGTATAGGCATACTGGACAGCCATATTACTGTTACTGTAATGGACTGCTTTTCTGCTGAGCCCCCTCTGAAGTTACACTGATTTCCACGAAGCTGTTTGGGCTGTGGGGGATGGGTTACACGATAGCACGCAAGCTGATCTAGTTGCTTTGTGAAGTCAACAAGATATTCACACACACACACACACACACACACACACACCCCCTTCGTCTCAACGTCATGTACTTTTCTTGGGCTAAACTATTTACTGTGTCATCGGTCGCCCTTTTTACTTGTTACGCGCCAAACTATGCACAAACTAGAGTACACTCAGTTTATCTACTGCATAAATTAAACAACAACAATTCTCACCTAAATTACCAGATAAATATTATTTCTGAATTATGTATTTCTAGGTTTTAATATTGCGTAACAACTGTACAATGCCATTTAAATACAGTGGCCTACATCTGACATAACAAAGAATAGTTGTGACATATAGACTACAAACGTACTGCATAAAAACACACTAGCTAGCAAACTAATGCTATGACGTCGTTAGATGCGAAGTCGGAACAATAGTTTGGGTCAGAATGCGGACGCACGTATTTGACTGGACGGAGACAGCGGTGCATTGTTTGGAGTATGCTGGCATACTGGTGAGGGCCAGGTACTTGCCAGGGAAGGGAATGTCACCTGCACAAAGTCTTGCTGTCAAACAAACAGCATTACCTCCACCGAAGCTGGGATAAATGGCCCGAAGCAACGCCCTTCTGCACATCTTCGCGCCGTTGCCGCCGCCTTTGCTGCGAAGTAGCCTAGACTCCTAGAGCCCAAACGTGACTCCTCCAACAATCACACAAGTTTGCACATACATCCTAAGTCCACACAAAGTTAACTGCATTTGACAGACAAGAGGCATTGGGTCTATGACCTTGGAGGGTTTGTGTGGGATGGACTGTTTGATTGTAAAGCATTTGTATTATTTATTTATTTGAAAGGTTTTATATTATTTTAGTTTTGTTGTTTTAATTTCTTTCAGTGTAAATTGCCTGCCTTCAAAACAGGCACAGCTGCAAAAGAGATGTTGTCTCAGTCAACCCTGTAGAAATAAGTCTGCATAACATAGCTTTATTCAAAGCTGCTAGTCCCTCAGTCAGAAGTTCTTTCAAAACCTTTCAAAAACTCCATTAGCAAAACATAGCCCTCACACAGAGCTGAGGGGTAGACATCTGGTTAGTTATATTCTTTGAACATTGTTAAGCATTTCATTAAGCTTTAGTGGTGCTCAGTCATCTACAACTGGTTTAATCTTCCTTGTATTGCCAACCTGCTCCAGAGCCACTGCTCTGTACGCTTTCTAACAACCATTCCACCAAGATGACCTTTCAAACAGAATCCATATGTATTTTGGAAAGCTTCTCTCCTTCAATCAGGGTAGCTATTCTGTCGCAGGAAGGGAGCATAAGGGAAGTCATCCGGCACATATTGAGAATCAGCAACCCTTCATTTTATACATCACAAAAGTCCTGGTGCAGATGTTTGTCTCATGTAAAAATAAAACCATCAGCAATGACAGCCACACAACAGAACATTGTTGTTCAAGAAAAGTGTTCATTGACACTATATTTAACTGTACTCAAATTATTTAACATAAAGAATCTCATATCACGTGTAATTTCTACAAAACAAAATAAGCCACAAGTCATTAATTTATTAAAAATTATTACAAAAACTTTGGTAGTTTGGTGAATCAATCATGGCAATTTGATATAAAAAAACACATACTTGTCATAAAGCTTCTTGCTAACCTGGGTTTTCAAAATAAGGCAAGATTTCCCTGTACCCCCTTTTATGGAATGTTCTTATAAATGTTCAACTTAAGGCCTAGCATCACATTGAGCACCATGTTCTTGCTGAACACACACTGCTCCAGTACACCAAGGCATGGGTTCAATCACGCATGCCAAGCATATGGCTTAGACATTTCCCCCCTCCTCATTTGCAGCATGGAAGGAAGCAATCATTCGAGCCTTGTCGACTTCCTAACAAAGAGTCTTCACAGCCCCTCTCACTTTTTGCAGACAAGAGTACTGGCATTGCCTGTAAATCGCATTTCTGCAATAGATTTTGCTTTAACACAACACGTTCTTCCCTCAAAGTTTTCCACATGAAAATAATTTTCTTTCTTTCAATACATTATCTGACAGACAACATTCAACCACTAAGCAGATAGAACCGCTACCCAATCAGAACTAATCCAACAACTTCCAGGTACTAAAGGCTTCCCTTTTTCATATAGGAAACATCTTAACCAGCTGACTTCAATATTAGATATTTGCTTACTTATTACTCAACGGACTACACATAGTAATGTGCGTGTCCATGACAGAAATATAATGTAGGTTCTGACATCTTATCTATCCAGGCAAAGGGGGTGGCCTTAGCGGATAGTGGTTTCAGTTTTCCTTTTATGTCAAACCGGTTATTTGTGCCATTGAACATTGTCTCCAAATATTTTTCTGTTTTTTAAACCGGTTATCATATGCAACTATACCTTCCCCCTTCCAAACATCCAAGCGAGCTTTACCCCAAAAATGTCCCAATCGCCATAAGACCCAAATATGTCTCGTATGGGAATCAATGATTTGGGGGTATTTGCTGCTCTGATTTCTTCATCCAGAACCATAATCACATGGAAGGACTGGAGCCGATGGAACAATAGCATGTCCCTCTGTCTTTGTTCCAGAACTTTTCCAGTATCGCCAGTTCCTGGGAGATCTTTCTCATTTTAGACTCTCTCTGTGGCTTTCTAGGCCCACGTCTAAGACCAGAAGACACATTTGGGGACCAGGTGCCAATTTCAGAGAGTCATTCAGGAGAAGACACATCTCTTTGATTTCTGGTTTCTTTAAATTGGGTCATTGCCTGTAGTGCAGGTGGAGATCATGGTTCAACATGTCATGCAACGACGCCTCATGTTGATGGGCTGAGGATTGGGGTCCACCTTTGGGTATGACAGAAAACAAAAAAGAAAAGTCAAATGAGAAGTCTCAACAATTTGCTCAAAAAATTCTGAAGTCAGGCGATGTACTTTCAAGAAAAGAGATTCCAGCCTTCAAGTACATGGAGTCTCCAACCAATTGGGGCATTACAGAGAAGTTCCACTTTAGCACTCACCTCACTGTACATGGGAGGGGGTCGAAAGCGGAACTCTTGGACAAAAGCCATGAGTGGTCGCTCCATGATCCCACTTAGGTCTTCCTCGGGTCTAATCCCTGTCGAGTTGCGCTGCCCAGCCTCGTCATCGGACACGACCGAGCTGTAGTCCGGAGGAGCTGCACCAGGTTAAAGGTTAATTAGTCATGTCTCCACACATAAAACACATCCCAAATCCACATGAGTCTGCTGAGTCACAACTCCAATGAGATGAGACACTTACGCTCAGGCTGCTCAGGGATAGCCATACGAAGCCACTCTAGGTTGACACTGCACTGGCTGCTGACACTGGAGGTGCGACTACCAAATGGGTGGAGAGGGATGGTGCCCATGACAAGTGGCAGTTCGAGACACAGTTTGGATGTCCCGGGAACATCCACACATACCTGAAATGAAGAGCAGAGAGAAAGAACATTAAAATTGAAAACTCAGTCATGTCTATAGGCATAAGCAATGAGTAAAACTAATTACTAACCAGTTATTGTGCTCATGTACTAGTGGCTCATTTCATTGTTTTGTAGATCTGCGCTCACCCTGAGTGTGTATTCTACTTTAATGATGCGGCACTGCAGAATTGAGGGTCCAACAGGCGGGATCTTGATGGCTCTGCCATGCCAGGTCTCCCGATGCCGGGCGGCCACTACGTCACCACTCAGCGTGGCCACTACTGCCCGTTTCTGCTTCATGGTGCCCCGGGCTATGAATGTCTGTGTCTGTGTAATGTAGGCCTTTGGCACCACTGACCGAGACGTGGCATTTTCAAACTCTGCAAACACTGGAATAACCTCGCCTGAATAAAAGAAAAGAGAAAAGAAAGATTTCAGAATTGATTTTTTAAGAAGTACATTTTTTTTGTAAATGATAAGTGGTTAAGGGTTTCTAACCTGGTGTGTAGCCTTTACGGTCGATCTTGGCCGTGACGGACACTTCTCCAAAGTTGCGGTACCACACCCGTGCCATCTTGTCTTTGGTGCCTGCCTGGGGGGCCTGGTATTATAAAAACAAATGAATGTAAGACTTTTTATGTCAAATACATACGACTGAACTACAAACACACAGGACACTGTGCATAGTAAAGCATCTAACCAAGGTCCGTACCAGCAAAGCAGGTGTGTTGATGTCAATTGGCTCAATTACAGTGAACTCTTTCTTGATCTTCTTGACAGTAGCCCAGGGACGATGCATCTTCACCTTGACCCAGTAGCGAATACTACCATGCTTGCCTTCAAAAGAGGTCACAAGGGTTTCTTCAGGTAGCTGGAAGCTAAATGGGAATTCATTTCTTCCTGCAGGAAGGAGGGTTAGCTCACCATTATCTGAAGAGCAGAAAGAAGAAAACAAGCAGGTTCTAGAATTATAAGATTATAGTACATAATTGCTTTGTTTGCTTAGACAACAACAGGAGAATTAAAAGCACACACACAAGCACAATATGTACCACTAAAATAGCCAGTAATCAAAACAGCCACTTTGGCAAGAAACGCTCAAGAAATGTTTTTGTATATTCAATATGGCTACATATGCATGCTTTAATTTTGTTTACTTTTACTCTGAGCAGGTTCATCAACGAAGCTCAAGAAGACAAAAAACAATACAAACGGTATACATGTATACAAATTCAACATTCAATTAAGAATGACAGTATATATCTACTAATGTATGTGCTTGCGCGTTAAACCAACGAATTCAGAAATTAAGCTGACATTCTAGAGCTCTTTCAAGTGAGGTTTCAGAGTCAACAACTAACCTGCATGCATAAGCACCTCTCGCCGAATGAGATATTCCACCTCATCGCTGTAATTTTGAGTATAAGCGGTACTAGACCCAGCTGAGCGAGACTCGGTCCAGTGTACTTTTGCAAATCCTTCTGCGTGTAACTTCAAAGACTCAACTTTAGTTGGACCTGAAAGCTCCAAAACAACTTTCCCAGATACCACATCCCCACTGCTGAAAACGGGTGGAGAGTCGATCTCGGGTGAGTCGAAGACGATGTAAAACTTTTTTAATTTGTCAAAAATCATTTTGAAGCTTTGTTATTCCAAAGTGTATATTTCTATTATAATTTCGTTGCTTTTTATCCAAGCTGTCAAAGTATTCGCAGTCAGCAATGTACTACACTCATTAAAACAAAACTGGTACGGAATCAAGGAACCAGTGCCTTTAGTTCAGCGTTTAAGTGGGCGGGACTTCAGAATTTTTTATGTAATGCCCCGGCCAGGCATCAGGCTAATAAACATCTTGCCTGGGTGTGGATGGCGAACGGGAAAAACAGTTCATGCTGATTGATGGTTACAGGTTTAGACGAAAACAGGTTAACTGAGCATGCCCAGTCCCCATCAGCGCTTTATGTAGCTAGCCTGCTGTACAACCAAGCAGACATGGCTAGGCGTAATTTCACAACTATTTCTAACCTTTTCTATTGTAGACATAATAATAGGCATCCATTTACAAAAACATTAATCGATCACAACGCTATTGTAGGAACAAACGTATTCACCCATAGTAGGCTACGATGTGAAGAAATGCTTGCTTTTAAAGGTCCTTTTTTAAAAAGCTCGTTTTAAATATGAAGACACTTTCATTGTTAGCAAATTCAAATGAATTCTGAATCAGTTCTATATCAACATCAATAACCGTCTCATGTTTTTGTGTCACCTAAATCTGAAAAGGAAAGTTGTTGTTTTACTGTATGTGGATGCGCTACCGCCACCCTGTGGTGTTAATGCACGACATTGAGAGCTTGGTCACAAAAGTATGGAGGACCAAAGCTTCCTATGTAGGCCTACTTCCAATTTACTTTTGTACTGTATTATTAGGTGGCCGGCTGGTACAGCCGGTCAGCTATTGTAATCGTTAATACTATTATTATTATTATTATTATTATTATTATTATTATTATTATTATTATTATTATTATTATTATTATTCCCCCAAATATCCTACTTCCCATGGTTAAAAATGCACATAATTTGGCACACATGTCCAGGTCTTCTCAAAACTACACCCCATGCCATGGCGTGTCATTGTTCCTGTTAGTGGGGCTATAGCAACAGTTCAAAGTGTTAAAAGATCATTAAAAATAGACTATTAAGGTTACAGATGTGAAATCTTCAGAACTTGTCCATTGCAGTGAGATGAAACTTTCATATACTGACACCCATTAGAAATTCTGAAGTCCATCACTCTGCTTCTTCAAAAACTGGTGGTCTACCCAAAGGGTCCAGGTCCAAAACCATATATCTAAATTGATACATCAAAATTACAGGATGGCATCTTCAGATGCTCAACATCAAATGTCTAAAATATCTCGTTGATATCTCTAAAAATGAGCTCACAGCGCATCCAAATATATAACTCTAATCACTACTGTACATTCAATTTGTCTTTTCTCACTGGTTCAATCCTTATCTAAAAAAGATATATAAATATCCCAACATTAATGACCTGAAGTGCGTAAAATCTCAGATCGTTATCTTAAAAACTGATTTTTTTAATAAATATCAGAGTTTTGTGATTATTTTGGTTGAACTTTACTCTTTGACACATATCTACTTTTAATCAACTCCTCCGAGGCTGTAAAACCAAATTACACCAAAATCACAGTATATCATCCTCAGATGGTCTACCACAGAATCAAGTATTTTTGATATTTAAAAAATTGAGCTCACAGTGAATCAAAATGTATTACTGTAAACAGTATTGTACATTTCGATTTTTGACTGTTTCAGTATTGGACCACTGTATTTCATACTTCTATACAATATTTATATTATGATTCACATCACGATTTAAAGTTTTAAAAAATGTACCTTGAAAACTGATTTTTTTATAAATAGCCAAGTTTAGTCCTGTATTGGTTGGATTTAAACTAACTCCTCTGAAACCATAAAACCAAATTAACTAAAAACCGTTGTATATCATCCTCAGATGGTCTGCTTTACACACAAAACCAAGCTTGGCAATCCAATCATAATTGAGCTCACACTGCACCAAAATGCATTTCTCCAAGTTTTTAAGCAGTATTAGCAAGTATTAACGCATATTTCTTTCAACGCGTTAACGCAATTGGTTTTAACGCCATTAGTAGTTTCTTTTTTGCCGGAGACTCTCCCCAGATAGCACTGGACACAGTGTCGGATCCGCCCTCAAGTGTCAATGGGAGGGAATCTTCTTGCAACCGTAACTGAGAACGTCTTAGTGAGTAAGCTCCTTCATACACAGTCAGATCTAAATCTAGGATTGTTAACACTTAAAGTTGAATAGAAATGTGGCAAGTGGTTATATAATGTGGGCTATACAGCGCGCTTTTGTTGTGTGAGATGCGAGCAGTAGCGATGTTACTGAAGTCCATCACTCTGCTTTTTTCAAAAACTGGTGGTCTACTGAAAGGGTCCAGGTCCAAAACCATATATCCAAATCGCATCAAAATTACAGGATATATAACAATTATATAACGATTATGTGACGAGGTGTCAAATCAACATTTCAAAGCAGATATTTGAATGGTTTGGAACACCAAATTTGTCATATCAGACAAAGAGAGGTTCATACGTCCTTAGCTGGATAACCAGATTTATAGATGTCAGCGCATGGCAGACATCTTTGTACTTGAAGAAACATGACTAATCAACATAATGTAGCGGTTGACCGCACCTCCCAGCATGCCTGGCGAGTAACTCTGTTTATTCTTATGGACAGTAGAATATCTTAATGTTTCCTTGTTATCACGTATATGTTTCCTTGTTATCATGTTTTTATCATGTTTATGTAAAGAGTTATGAAGTGCTGTAAACGCAGATATCGGTTTGTACTTTTGTTAGATGTGACACCGTGACTGTGTGTATGGTGTGTCGGTGAATAAAGTCACAGCATGTCACAACCTTAGCGCATAATACATTTAAGCTTGAGAGACGACTATCAAGTAGGTGAACAGACGTGAGCCTCTAATGTTCTTACTGGAGTCGCTGATGATGTGTAATTCGAGTCTCATTAATGAGTCCACTCATTCGAATCAGTTCATGTGAACTATTTCGAACTATTTGAGTCTTTAAAAAACAATTAAAATGAAATGACAAAAAACCTCTTGAGACACAGTACATAAACAGTCTAATTTTGCTATCTAGGATACTGAAGGTGGTGTAGGTTGGTGGGTGTGCAACCTCCTCCATTTGCTGAGAGTTCGGTGACCATTCCAACCGGATTTTTCCTTTTTTATTATTCTACTTTTTCTTTCTTTCTTTTTTTCTGCTATTTTTATTTCTTCTTTCTTTTCTTAATGTTCTTTTTTTCTGTAATAATTTTTTCATAGCTGGCCACCGCTATCACTGCTTGCAGTTATATTTTTCTTTATACATATATTCAGAAGTTGCTTTTTTACATTACATTTCCTTTTACATTTCTGTATGCATTTCTTCTTAATTATGCAAATGAGTAGGCGGTGCTTTCATTTTCAGTCTTGGCAATCAAACTACCCCTATTTATTTACTTTCCTATTTACATTTCTTTATTGCTTTTTAGATTTCCTTTTACATTTGCTTTGCATTTCCTCTCCTATGTACTTCCAATTTACCTTTTTACTTCTGTATTATTTTCTTTATACATTTCTTCAGAAGTTGCTTTTTCACATTTCCTTTTGGGGTTTTGTTTTGCATTTCTGTATGCATTTCTTCCTCATGGGTCCTTCACTGGAAGACGCATAGAAGGTTACTCGTTCTTTGCTTGAGCACCCCTAAAAGGGTCTAAAATCGCCATGATAGATATGATTAAAATGACTAAACCGAAAACCATGAGAAACAAATATAGATTTGTAAGATTTACCTTAAAAATATTTAGATAGCTTTCTCTTAATTTTTTTTGGGGGGGTTTTAGATTTTAGTTTTCTTATGGATTTTAGTTATACTTTTGGTCGTCTTCTTTTTTATTTATGGATTTAGCTTTTACTTTTGAAGATATTTGGCACAGATCTCATTCCATTCCGTAGACTTAAGTACTATTTGTGATACCACTTGCCCTATACGGGTAGGGTCATTATGAGCTCCAGCTATTTATACCATATCTATACTGTAATTATAGTTAGGAATAGCCTGCCGGTTCTAACTGGCTTTCTGCTGTGAAACATCTTTAAATTGATAGGTTCCTATTTTAACCTGAAAATAACCTGAAAATAATTCTACTTGTTCATGTGGCGCACAGTAGGTGATGTACACTTAGAATGTGGGTGCGACAGCCATATGTTTTGTTTTTCCTGTTGCATAATGGCTCATTTCCACCAAGCACTACTATGTAACGGTTCGGGTCGGAGCGGAACGGTTATTTTTGCGTTTCAACTGGCAAAAGTTGTATAGGGTACAGTAGATAACCGTCCCGTTTCATCCTACTCTTTCTGTTGAGGTTCCTAGCACTCAGACCCGGTACAAAAAAGTAGAGCTAGAAACACTAAAGACCATTGATTGGTCAACAGAAATCGTCACTTTGTGCGCCGTCTTTGTTTAGCCAACGAGGCGTTCTTCTTGTCTGCATGACCTTACATTTCCCAAACTCTCTTGTTAATTTCGGCGTTATTTCGCCTTACTGCCATCAGCCTTTTATTAAACAAAGCTTTTCTCTTTGTTGTAATCAGCATCCACATACCGAGAAGAAAGAACGAAAACATTTGATGTCCTCCATTTTGATGTCCTCCATGTTATGTTCCTGATGTGTTTACTCTGTTGTGTTGAATGTTATGTCACGATACTCGCTACGTTGCTATAAACCCCTCCTACATTTTAGGGTACCTGTTTGCGGTGGAAACGCAGTGTAACCGTTCGGATACGTAGCGACCCGACCCGTTACCTAAAGTTTGGTGGAAATGAGCCATAAGAGAGAGCATTTTTTTTAACCACCGGCCCCATCCTGCAGCTGCCCACCCCCTGCACTCCTAAGCACTTTCACTTTCAACTAATTCCAAAGGCATTATGCCAATGTCACTGTGACCTTATAACGAATCCACTCATGAATGGCCGATAATACTATTTTAAATAATGATTTGTTATGGTATAGGTCGTTTCTAATGGTAAAGCATTTCCTTCTGCTGCTACTACTATTCAGTTAGGATGTAACTACCAAATGTAACTACCAACATGTGGACAATAGTAATAGGCAAAGATACATTATTTGCAGTAAAAGTGGAATGAATACAGGTCATGTAAGCCTACTACTAATGTGTGGCGTTGCAGCTCGACCAAAACATCAAGGCCAGATTATGTTTTAACGAGGCGTGACAACAATATAATAATGATTATTTTTATCCAATAGTGTATTTATTTACACAGTTTCTGGGGGCCTAATTTCAGACACTAGTTACAAATACATATTTAGCACAAACTTTCTATGACTAAGTTAGAGTTATGGATAGACATGATAGAGCAGTAGCTCATTCCGTTTGTGCTTGCTAAACAATACAAGGTGTTTTGATACGTGCGTGACTGAACTGTATAGAAATAGTCTGAAAGCTACGATGCAAAGAAAGACCATTACATTTAGAATAACTAAGGCTAATAGGCCTACTTTGAAACTTAACAGTTTTCAACCGTCCTAAAACTTTTGCATATGCTTGTCAAAGGATTAAAGTATACGTTTATACAACAGGTTCAGTGTTTTTCATTCCATCGTCCAAGCACATAACTGACCTTGAATAAGATATTGCCTCTTCCTAAAATAGGTAGTATTTGATGTGTAGTCGTTATAAACTGAATTAACGCCCACGCTTCGGTTTTCCAGCCAATGCGCAGTCGCAACTCCTCTCCCAAGAATTTTCATTGAGCGCACCTTGATCTGTCTGCTGAGCTCTAAAACAACATGTCCACACACCACTTCACCACTGCTGTACACGGCATCTGCTGGGCCGTTCAGCTCCAACTTGAAACTTTTGACAGCTTTAAACGTCATTCCTTTGAGGAAAAAAAGTGAGCACACAATGTAAAAATAGACAATCTGTATAGCGTTGTATCATACATCGAGTGGACTAATATGCTATGTTTAATTCTTTAGGATAGCTAATTCAAGATTACTCACTAAAATAGTTTTCTCACCGTCATTAAAAACTTGTTAGAACAAACTTGTCCTCAAATAATGACAATTGTCTAGAGTTAAAGATATTGTGGTGAGCACGCTCCATCATAGTAACCAAGTAACTAGCATAAGTCCAGCTGCTCCGTGTTCTCCACCAATAAAGGTAAAATTAGAGTAACACCCGCCTACCCCTGTTGGTAACAATATATGACAAAGCAAATCCCACCCCTTATTCTATTTCCACTTTTTTTGCACACTACCGTAAACAGCGTATTTGGCAAATCCATGGCAGCTAAGTACGGTGGCCCTGAGAGGCCAAACGCACTGCAACTTAAGAAAACACATGCAAATAGACAAAACACAAGCAAATTAAGAAAACACAATACAGAAACGCGCTGCAAATACAAAAACACATCACATTACAGAAATGCGCTGCAAATCTAGACAACACAACGGAGGTCCTTTGTTCTTATGTTATCCTTGTCACTTTTAGATGTCCTCTGGAAACATTTCCCTTGTGTTGCTTGTATTTTGCATTTGTAGCTATGGCACCCTTACACACAGACAAGCACAGTGGAGCTGATAAAACATTTTTTTTTTGCACAATTGAGTAAATATTTGTATTTTTACGGGTCATTTAAGTTTTATTTTTCAATTACTATATTTTATATATAATTTAATGTAACTTTGTGACTTAATTTATTTTAGGCTAAATCATTTGGAATCAGTTTTGCTTAATGATGCTACAGTCCAGTTGTTTTGGTTTGCTGTAGGCCAGCATGATGTATTTTAGGTAGGCCAACCCAAAAGTTATCATCGCCATGGGTTCCCTCGACAAAAAGACAATGCTATTTTTCTATTGGATTTTGGATTGTTGGATAAAATAAACTCTGTGGCAATAAATGTTTATGATAGATACACGTATCTCTTCATATAGTTGTGCACAAAGCAATCTTTGACTTTTTGGTACATTTTGCATAACATATGGTTCTATTTTATTTTTTTAAATACAATATATTCTTAATTTGGGTTTGTGCCATATGTCTACAGACCATTGTTTTTTGTACATAAGAAATAGTTTACTTCTAATATCCAGAATATTACAACGTAATCTATTTTGAAAAATAAATAATAGTTCAGTGATAAAAAGTTCACCTCACTGGCCCAGTGGTATTCATTAGAGGTTTCCCAGTTAAA